>CM046883.1:5026925-5253043 GCA_025688845.1 Cucumis hystrix | reverse complement strand
TTTTTTTTTTTTTTTCTTTTGAACTTTTTTTATAAAAATGATTTAAAATCAACTTTGAGTGTGTTTTTCTTTTTTCAAAGATAAGAGAGTATTTGGAATATATTTTCAAATGTTAAATTTAAAAAATAAGTTATTTAAAAAAAAATTGAAGTATTTGATAACTACTCAAAGTGACTTTTGAGGTGTATTTGAAATCTTTTCCATCAAAGAGTTTAAATGAAAATAAGTTCATGTAATTAAAATTTCTCGAAACTAATGAAAAATCAAGTTCGATAGAAATTTGGTCCAGATAAGCTCAAACCCAAGCAAAGCAAGCAATTGAGTCCAAAACCATTTGAAGCCCATGGAAAATCCTTATAAATAAAGGTCTTACCCCTTCATTTTAAGGGAGAGAAGAATTGATGACGAAGTACTAAAGATTCGGAGATATGAAGATTAATGTGTTGAAGTTCTTAAAACTTTGAAGTTTGATCGTTCTTGAGATTATTACTTTCTAAAAAATTGAAGACTTTAAGATTGGCTTGTTTGGTGGAGAATCCAGATTTTGTATTATGTTTTCATTGAGTTGAACATATATACATTTGGCAGAAAATTCAGATTCTATTTCTGAAAATTGTTTAGGGATTATATGATTTAAACCATGCAAATTTTGAAACAATTTTTTTTAATGTTTTCTTTATATTCAAATTTTGAATTTTACATTTTAGAAAACAAAATCGTATTATATACATATAAAAATATTTAGAAATACAATATGTCGTGTTATAAACTTAATTCATTTATTTAATATAATATGTATTATGTATATCTGATCCCTATGATTTTAAAATGATAGAATTTAGTCTTTATTGTTTAAAACTATAATTTAGTTCTTTTGGTTTGATAAATTTGTTGAAAATAGTCTTGCTTTTAAGGATTTTAAGGATTATTTATAAAGGTTGTTAAATCATAAATACTATATATAATATTTTATCAAACTATAAATTTCTACAAATAATAGGGACTAAAATTGCAAATTATCCAATTTTTTAAACATAAATTATATTCATAAATAAATTAATAATAACTTATTGTCAACTAAATCTTAGTGAATAAAGAAGACTAGTTTTATGATTTATAAATATATAATATGAAACACATTTAATTTTTTAAAAAAAAAACTAGAATCCAATTTTTTAATTTGCCACAAACACATCTCTAAAGACATAAAATACAATTATGTTTTCATTGAATTCCTTGGTTTGAAATTTATGTTTTCGGATTCTCTATCAAATAAACCCAAACATTTCTTGGATTATATTTCAAAAGACTAAAGTTCAAATCTATATTTAAGTTTACAACCTTAAAAAGATTGAATACTTAAAAGCTAAAACCTAATTGAATTTCAAAAGATTGAAGCTCAAATTGATAATAAGTTTAAAATTTTATGAAAGTTTTGAAAATTGAAACTTTGAACCTAAAATTCTAGAGACTAAGGCTTTAAAGACCTTTAGATCAAGTTCATGTGATTAAAAGGTCATTTGAAGAATATACAAGCAAATTAGCAAACCAAATACCCAATCCCAAATTGATCATCTAACCTAAAAACTATTATCCAAGAAAGATCAATATCAACAAGTCAAAAGCTAAATATAAGAAAATCAATAAGTCCAAAGACAGATCATTCAAGAAGATCATCAAGCCTAAAGGTTGATCGTTTATAAAAATATATGATCAAGTTCAAAGTCAATTATTCAGAAAGAAATCAACAAATTTAAAGATTAAAATTTATTATTCAAGAGAAAACCAAAAGATGGTGTATTAGAAATTGTATTCACCCCACTTTACTGAAATTAATATAAAAATTAAAATTTCACAAATTAAATTTCACCAAAAATCTCAGGATCGATGAGCTTTTTAAAATCATGTTTTTCTCAAACAATCAATCCAAAATGATCCCTTTAATTAGTGTCAAAATTCTAGAACGATGTGACCCTTAATTCTGTGCCAGAGAGAATCTTTATAAAAGCTAATGAGTTTTTTTTTTTGTTTTTGGTTTTTAATATATTCTTCCATATAGGATGAATATAATTAGTTGAATACCACATCGCAATTACAATTCTTTCTTAATTTTATATTTCATTTGAATGAAATTAAAATTTTATTTCGAATATTGATATTAAAGGGATTTTAGTTTAAAAGTAAAAATTGATTTTAAAAAATCATTATTGACCATATTGATAAAAACTGAACAAATTTCAACCAAATAATAAGAATATAGCAACTTTTAAAACAATTTGCAAATATAACAATTTTTTTTTCACATTTCTAAAATACTTTTATTTTAAAAGTAATTACAATGAATAGCATTCTTAGAAGAAATTAATCAATAGTATAGGAAACTTTAAAACAAATAGTAAATATAGCAAATTTTCTCCAATATTCTTATCATTTTTTATTTATTCCAAAAACAGCTTTGATTTTAAATGAAAGAAAAAATCTAACATAATTTTCTTCATCATTCTCTTAACCGAATAACTTTTCATAGTTTCTTTCATACAATTTACCTTTTAAAGCAATTTTAATTTCTTTCCATAAATCACAAAAGCTCCTCATTGAATTTTGAACAAATAAAATAAAATTAGAAAATTTAAGATTTAGTTGATGTTTTTATATTAGCTCATTTTAATTGAAGTAAATCAAAATATATATGATAAAAAAAAATTCTTAATTTGAGCATAGCTTAGCACCCATATTACCAAAAATATGTCAAACATATTTGATGACACTTGACACACTACAATTAATTAATTGTACTTTATAATTATTTATATCCTCGTTTAACTTTTTTTTTTCATTTTCACTTTTATTGCAACATAAAATGGCAAGAATATATATTGTTGGTGATACAGTGTGAAAACTATGAGAAGAATATACATCGTTGCAATAGTTTTTCAAGGTATGATAAAAGAAGGTTATGATTTAATTATGTATAACAAACAATTTGTATGGAGGAGTTGCAAAATTTTGTTAGCCAGTACAATTATAACAGTTGAATTCTAATGTCAACTTATAACCATCATCATTGAAAGTGTCTATTACTATATGAATAATAAACCGGTCAATTTGCTTAAACTTTTAAAAAAGACAAATTCTTATCCAAAATAACTCGTAAAAAAAACGACACATTCAAAACTAATGAAGAAAAAGGAACAAGTGTCTCCTCTTCCCATGTTCTATCATGTTACCAAGGGAGGCATAAGAACTAATTGGCAATGTCGATCCAAAAGGAAAATGATAGGTGAAGGATATTGTGCATATTGAATGCAATTCCATCCATATCATCACAAAAGGTGGAGAAAATCAAGCTAATTAGTAGACTTTAAAACCCTAAATTGACTTGAAATCAAAAGTGCTTTTAATTAATTAGGGCTCCATAAAATTGGACCCACCTTCATAACCTATATTTGAGGCTACTATGTGTTGGAAAGATTGAGCTTGACATCCCATTTTGAGGCCCCTTAACACCTTTTTTTTCTTTTTTTGGTAGGAATTAAGATAATTTTATTTTTGGTTAAGTAAATCAACATGTCTGTCCGTCGTAGAAAACTAAAAAATAGAGGAATTGTTATAAATTGTAAACGTTGCAATTTTTTAAAATGTCTCCAAAATATATCATTTATGTGAATGTAATGTTAAGGTTAAAAGTACTTTTCATAGTTTGTGGTTTTTATTTGGTTAGAATTTAGTTTTTCAATTTTAGTATACAATATTTTAGGTCATAAACTTAAAAAATTGTAATCATTAAATCACGGTCATGAAATATATTTCAAATATTCAGTGTATTTGTTTTATGTAGATCAATAAACTAATTCGAGATATGTTTATAAACTAGAAAAACTAAAATTTCATTTGATATTTATTTTCTTAAAAAAATTAAGTCTATAAACACAAATTATTCTCGTTGTTTTACATGTTTTGTTGTCTAAAATATATTTAGAAACGTAAAAGAAACATGTTTTTGTTCTTTTACAAAATTATATGAGAATTGAAATGTTTAGGTAAAAAATGAAAATTGGTTTGAGAAAATTGAAAATTGACTTTGTTTGAAGATTAACATATAAATATAGTGGACACCAAAATGAAAACCAACCTACTTTCTTAAAGGCAATACTACGCATCCTTGAATAGAGGCTTTATGGCCTCAATTTGTACCCTTGCATTCTTTTTATTTTTGTTTTTTTTTTTTCAAGCAAACACAGTAGAGTTTTTTTTTTCTTTCTTTCTTTCTTTAACAAACTCAAATTAAAACAAAAAAGAAAATTTTAATATATATATATTATTTACTTTTATTTTTTCTCCATGTTTATGAAAGATGATAGATACATACTGAAATTGGGCCAGCAATATCAAACACATTGGGCCTTGTATAATAGCCCAACTCACAATGGTACATACCCTATGGCCTTTCAATTCACTTCCACAATAATCAAATTAAAATGGGTAATTATAATGATCTAATTACAATGGGTATCAATTTTTTAAATAAGTATCAAGTTTGTAGTAATATTTTCTAAAAATTTATAAATATAGCAAAATCTATCCGGAATAGACTTCTATAGACTCTTATTGTTTATTATTATTTATCAGTAGTAGACCAATATTTGCTATATGGTTTCATTGATAGATTTTGACAAATTTTTCTATATTTATAATTTTTAAATTTTTTTTCTATATTTGTAATTTTTAAAAATGTTACTATAGACCTAATTATTTTGAATTTAATTACTATATTTGTAACTATCTCAATTAAAATGTATATTTTTTTAGTAGGATCCACTAGAAAAATGACAAATTTTAAGATTCACTTTAGATAAATGACAATAACAAAATGTTACTGTTAATATGACAAAATTAAAAATCAAATCAGCTTTTATCTACCAAAACACTCAACCCCTACCTCAACTCCCTAATTTTCCTCCCAAACTTCTTAATTTCCATCTTCTCTTCCTATCTTCAAGACCATCACAAACCTTTTCTACCTTAGCAACCTACCTACATCACCGGACGCTAAAGACGCCAACAATCACCTACCGCTTGTCCCACAATGGCTCGCCATCTATCGTTTTTTCACCGTTGCTTGACTACTGTTGTTTTGTTGTTGTTTCGTCGCTGTTACATAGCAGCTCCATCCACTCGTTCCATTGTGGTTTGGGGTTGCATGTAGCAAAATAAAAAAACATAATGCACTTTTTTTTCTTTTACAAAATGCATGACAATTTTTCTACGTTTACCAAATGACTAAAGGCGATGAGGCTTCAACTTGACGTGACTAGTAAAAAAATCTGTTTTCTCTCTTTTTTTTTCTTTTTTAAAAATTAACAAATAAGTTTAAAAAAAAAACAGACAACAATACATAACTTTTAAAATTTATAATGTACGCGAAACAAATCAAAATGATTCAATCTGAATTTGAAATAAGTAAAAATGAATAAGATAAAATGTAAAGATACATTAATTTAAACAAATAAAAGATTCAATAAGCCTATATATTTTCAAATTTTAGTTAAATAAACGTGATAAATAAATCTAAGATTGTATAATAGTAGATATTTTCTATTTTGATATCATACCTAATATTTAAAATTAAAAAATAAAGAAAAATTTGGGTGTCTTAACTCTCTATTTTGTTGAGCTAAAATTTCATATCAGTCTATCAAAATACATATTATTTCAATAATTCGACTACTTCATTCATACATCTAGTTTATGACTTTAAAATAATAAAAACGAATAAAATAAAATTATATATTTTTAATGTCTAACTAAAAATAACTGATAAAATAAAAAATCAAGGATTTGATTAGAAATTAAAATTATAATAAACAAAAGAAATTAATTGATTCCAGCTAAAGGTACAACTCGAATAAAACATACCACAAACAACTATACTGAGCATCATTTTATTAAAGATATATAAATATATTAAAAATTTATTAAAGAGATTTTCAAAATCTAACTAAATCAAAACAAATATCATATCTAATATTAATTTCAAAATTTTAAAAGTAGATAGAAAGATTGGCTGAAATTCGACACTTAAATCTCAATTCAATTAGGTTACAATTCAACCTAAAAATTCAAAACGTCACTTTTGCCCAAAAAAAAAAAAAAACTTATTTTTCTAGATATTCTTTTGTCAAAGTTCTAACTTCCACTTTTGCTTTTGCCAATCCTACAAATTTCTCTTCTTAGTACAATCACACATTTATATATTAATTGAATTGTGTTAAATTCGTTAAATACACGAGGAATATTTGATTATACAAATGGCCAAACAATAAATTAATCAAAATGCATTTAAATAATAGATTGGACTAAAATACCTTTTCTTCTTCCCTTACACCGTGTTAATTAAAAAGAAAAAACAAATTGAAAAACAATATCTCAAAATCTCTCTCACACACCTTAGTGTGCTCATCTCAAAAAATTTTATCTTAAAAAATTAAAGGTACATTTTTTCTAAGAATTATAAATTACATTTTCTATACAATTTTTGATATTAATAATTTCGAACATACTTTAGTCAGATATTAACTATCATTTCAAAACTAAAATAAATAAAATGGTGCCAAGACAATCGTTTAGTGCATGACAGTTAAAATAATTTTTAATTCTTCGTAAATTGTCACTATAAATATAAAAAAGTAAATTTTACGATACACAAATTAGATGATAAAGCTAAAGGAATCTAAATAATTTTTTCTTATACTTTTTTTAGTATAAGAATTATACTAATGAACTATTTTAAATAGTCTATAAACCTTAACTTAATTTGTATTTGATTATTTGGTAGAGTATGAGAGAGCTTGTGAGCATTTCAACGTCTAAAATGGAACCAACTCGATCAAACTAAAAATCTGCAAGAAAAGATCCCACAAATAAATTCTAAACAGTAAGCAACAACAACCCAATAACTTTTTTTTTTTTGGGAATATCAAACACTTAAGCTTCTTTCCCATGTTTTAGAAAAAATCAAATTCCAATTACTACATTAGAGAAAGAGACAGAATCAGAGAAAAGTGTATGATCAGAAGGACGATTCATCATTGTGTTAATTTGATTATTGCTCATCTCAAACGAATCCACAATTTCCCTTTCGCAAATCGTCTTCAAAGACGAGGAGGAAGGAAACAAATCGAAATTTCTACTGTACAAAATTGTCATTCATATTCTATCTATTGTTGGGTGGTTTTTTTTTTTTTTTTTTTTCGGTTTCTCATCTTCAACAATTATTATTAGCCAAGCGAGAAGTGACTTCAAAGAATACATCTTCATTACAAGGGATTGTCAATCCCCCCATTGGATGATCGAATCCGAACTCTTCTTCAGCTTTACTCAACAAATCTTGAAACGATGGATGCTTCAAGTAAGAAATCGGTATCACATGTCGTCTCTTTTGTGTCTCTCCAACGTAGACAGCCAAAAACCCCTTTGGAACAGTCGATGATGATTTCCTTGGGCTGTTTATCAAACGGAATCCCATGGTATGTATCTTGAGGATTTTGATTTTGTAGGTTGTTTTGATTTTTGGCTTTAGTGGGTGATTTTCAGCCCTGAATAAAGATCTGGGTTTGTGATTTAGAGAAGAGAATTAGTGTGTGTATATATAGGTGAGAATTGCTTTGTTCTTCTTCCTTGAAGTCTTTCGAGTGGTGAAGAGGCAAATGGAGTTGGGATATGGATTATGAAGAGCACATGGAATTGTCTTCCAACTTGCAGCTAAGATTTGAGACTGCAAACATCATAGTGTCTATTAGGTGACAAACATTGGTGTGTCCTACAAACATAAGAAAATTGCGATAGAGAGCTGCCTAAAGATTAGAAATGGACAGTTTGATACCTGGCCTTTTGATTAAGGACATGGTCGGGACACCGGTATTTGGTATATTCAACAATGAGGGCGGTCTGTGGTGAGTTTGGTATGGATGTAGACCCTAAGGGTAGATGGAAACAGAGGCAAAGAAGAAACTCAGGCAAAATGTGGTGTCTAATTTGACAAGAAAGCAGGAGAAGAAGGGAGTGGATTTGGCTCATTCAGCAATTAATAGGGGAGGATAATCCATGGAAACAAGAAGAGGGGAAATGGGGAAAACAACAAGATGAAAATGGGAAAGGTTACCTCATTTTGTATTGCGTTGTTTTTGATGGATTGAATGAAAACATTACAAGACAATGAAATATAAGCCACTACTTTCTGATGGTTCAACTTGACTGTGTCTGGATTGCAAGGATTTTTTTTTTCTAACTTCCATGTTAGGAAACTCAAAAAGATGGCTTTGCTGATGTCAGAACCTCATGAGAATTGTGGAAAGATTTACCTGAGAAAAGGGAAAGAGGTAACTTTGCTTTTATTGTTGACTTTAATGGATGCATATGTAATCAGTGTTTCTGTTCATATGAATGAGGGCGTTTGTTTTTCCTTCGATTTAGTATTCTTGCTACTAATTTAAAACAATTTAGTTGTATAGCCAGAGAAAAGTTCCTCACAACATTCGGATTAGATTGTTAATGAATAACTTCAAGCTATTAGTTTCCGGATCATGAATGAAAGGCCTAAGCTTTGAATTAGGAACAGTTGAACTCAGTTTTTGGCTTATAATTACATTATAGAAGAAAAAGGCTTTGGTCTTATATTCAATTTAGAAGTCTTTGTTATTTTATTTGTAGGATTATATGAGAAAGCAGACTTACTTTTCTTACTTCTACTCAACAATACAATATTGTACCATACCATACCATACAAATAGCCAGCTGTCTAGAATAATAAATTAAAGATAGAGGGGATGGGGAATGTACAAGGAAAAAGCAAAAAGAAAAAAAGTAAATACCACTATACAATTTTCAATGGGTAATGGGCCTTAAGAATGGGCTTTTATTTATTGGATTTTTACTGCCACATATTCAAATTAGATGTTCTTGATAGTATTGGATTGCACAGGAATACGCATATGCCTACTCTGTATGAACAAACGCTTTTGATCTGCTCCAATTAGGTCATAAAAGGATGGAAAAAAAAGCCATAGAAGTTTTGCCTCCATGTAAAATGGAGAATGTGCTGATCTTTCTATGATACTCAAATTTTTTATTTAAGTAAAAAAACTTTGAACAGCATTTAAGCTATGGCAATGTCCTTACATTGGATCACGAAGAGAATTAAATAGGGGATATCCTTCTCAGTAGGTCCCCCTTCCTTTAGTTGGGGTGTTTTTGTGGGCTGGTTTTTTCTTGTACTCCGTTGTATTCTTTTATTTTTTCTCAATAAAAATTGTGATTTCTCATAAAAAAACGAAGAGAACTAAATAATAAAAAATTAGGAGAAAAGGAAGAAACTGTTTTCTTGTTAGCACCGAGAGTCTTGACTTCTATCTCATTCAATGAATGTTTTACAAAGAATGGTGAAACATATTATTTTGTTTTTTAACACTGAACTGAAGTGGTTGGCTCAATACTTTGGACAGTTCATATATCTCGAGTTGAACAATTGATGTGCCTTTCTAGTTATCAGTGTTCTATTTTTATAGATTGAGTGGAATATAGGACACATCAAACTACAGGCTTTTGTGGGAATTGGGGTATTGAACTTGAATTTGAGAAAATCACTTCGTTTAGAAGTGTCATACTAATATTGAGTTACTTTATTATTGTAAATATCTTTATTATATTGTCTCCTATGGTCTTTTTATGCTCTCCTACTTAGGTCACTCTTGTACACATGTATATAAATATCTTTATAGCGAATACAATAAACAATTCAGATTCTCTCAAACCTAGGAGTTCTACGAGAAGCTTTTGGATGATATATATATATATATATGAACAAGAAACAAGCATCTTCATTAAGATAGTGAAATGAGACTATGACTCGAAGTACAAGAGACACTAAATATGGAAAGATTTAGAATTAGCAAGTGCACCGGGGCATCTCAACTAAGTAAACACCCCCTTACTCCCTTAACACGATCATCATCTCCAAGAAGAACTAAAACAAACAGACTTAAATTAAACAAAACAATACAATTTAATACAGCCCGGCCATTACAAGTTTATTCTTCTTTTTTATTTTTCTTTTAAGTTCATAATCCCAACAGACTCTAAAAGCATAATACAACCTTAATTCGAAAAACCAAACATGTCAAAATAAAATACTAAAAGACTGATGCCACTACCATCTGAGTACAGTGTAACCAGCCTTGACTCATAGTAAGAATTGCAGTTACTTTGATCAGTAATATTAGTGCTCTGGGGAGAAGTTGGCTGGAGTAGTATGCAAAAGCCTTGGAAAGAGAGTTCCACATGGATGCATTTGATTGAGTGGTCTCAAGTCTGGAGAACCAAGGAGTTTCCTTGTCATGGAAACCTCTTTAGTTTCTTTCTGGTGTATACCAAATGAGAGAATTTGATTGAAAATATCAGAAGTTGCGAAGACAAGAAGACAAATACTTTATTTATAGCGAAAACAAACTAATCCTAATCCTATTAAACCAAAGAAGCTAATCTTAATCCTAATAAATAGAGGATTTGACCATAATACCCTATTCGTACTACATTACTTTTAAACTATAAATTTGCCACTGCCAGCACTGCCTTCACTGCATTATTCCACAAAAGTTGTGGATTTTTCTTGAGTTTTAGCCCACCAAAATCTGCAAAACATTGTCTCTTAAAAAACTTCCAAAAACCCAGGTGATATTGAAGTAACTGAAGAAAGAATGCCAGCAATTTTGGCATAGCAGCAGTTGAAGAAAACGTACTGAAGATCTTCCCATTCTCCTTTACAAAGTGCACAAATATTTGGAGATAAGTAATGTGAGGTCTATTAGAAATAATGGGCTTAGGTCATGGTAAAAGCCCAAGGGCTTAGTCATTTACGTAATTTACTTTACCCTGTTTTTTATTCTGTTAATTAGGCTCGTGTTGCCTATAAATACTTTCCCTTTATACCTTTATGAGTACTAGAAAACGATAAAATTATGAGCACCGTGGTTTTTCTCCCTGGTAAAATTGTGTTTGTTCTTCGTTTCTACTTTCAATAAGATCAATTTCTTATGTAAAACAGTGAAACAGTTTAGTAGTCCAAATAACAGTGTCCATATGGCAATATTGACTCTCCGAGGGCTTTTAGACTTCCACAACGCCTTCCTTAAGGTTTGATCAATTGGTGAAGCCATGAGGGCAATTTCTATGGTAGATTTATGAGTTTTAACCTCACTTGAATCAAGTGATAACCTAATATCAATCCAGCTTCTTGATAAGATGTCTTCAAAACGTTGTTAATCATAGTAATTTGTCTCATCATCTTATTAATGTTCCACTTTCATACTGACCTTCAGCTAAAAATTTTTTGATTTGGAGAAGAGAAGGTTTTCTCTCTCCTCTCTCCTCTCCCATCCTCTTTCACTTCTCTCTCCCCCTCGGTCTCTCTTCTTCTCTGATCAGTAGCTTCTGGCAGCCTCATTTTTTCCATTCAGGCAGGTCCAAGGCCCTCTTAAGCTACTTCTCAGCTCGCAAAATAAAACATGGAGGTTCAAAGTTGCAAGATTAACGACTCCTATTTCTGCATTTGGTTTGACGAGGGTAAATTTTTCGTGGAAGATGTGGAATATAAAAAATCCTTGCCATTAGTCAAGTTCCACTTAGACTGGTTTGTGGATCGAATTTCGGGGCGCCTTCAAGGGCAGAGTTCTTCTTTTCTTCATTCGGAGAGCTAAGGATAAGGTTGGGGTTGTCAAGATTACTAAATTTTTAGGCAATACAGAATGGGTGATGAGATGTATCGTTTGGCCTGAAACAGGTGGACGTTTTTTCATACATATATGATATACCAATGGGTTTGAAATTTAGTTCACACTCCAATTGATCCATCTCAGAAGAAAGGAAAAGCTTATTTTGTCTCCCCATTCAGTGTTAGTAGTGAGGAAATTGACCAGGTTGAGAAACCAGATGAACTAGAAAAGCAGAGATCAAAGGAACCAATAAAAGTTGATTTGAATGCTCTCGTTTCAGTGTGAAGAAGAACTGGAAGTTGAACAACAAGCATTGGATCATTTATCTCAAGTTCAGTTTTGTGAAGTACCAGCCCATCTGAAGTCATTGGTAACTGAATGTAATCTGACTTTGGATTAATATCCAGCAGCATCCTTTGCAAGAGTGAAGATTATTTGGAACACGAAAGGTTTGAAAGACCCATCAAAGAGATTGGCTCTCAAAGATTCTTGAAGTCACATAATCCGGATCTGGTATTAATTCAAGAATCCAAAAAGATTTTGATTTGAGTTTCATAAAATCAATTTGGAGTTCCAAAGATGTAGGATGAGCTTTTGTGGAATCAGATGGTTTGTCAGGAGGTTTGTTGTCCATGTGGGATTTGAACAAGATAACCGTAACTGAAGCTTTGAAAGGAGACTACTCTTTGACAGTTAAATGTGTTACTCTCTGAACTTCTTTTGTTGGGTTACGAACGTGTAAGGTCATAATGACTGTAAGGAGAGGAAATTCCTTTGGCCCGAGTACTATTTCGTTCAGGCTGTTGTTCACTAGCTTGGTCTAATGGGGAAGATTTTAACATCACAAGATTACTCAAGATTTGACGACAATGTTAAAGCATTTATAGAGGAAGAAGCTGCGGTGTCTTCGGATGCTACCATATCTGGGGATGAAGATTACAAGATTACAAGCTTGTTTGATAGTTTCATAGATGATAGGGTCAATGCTAGTGCCCCGAGTACTCAAGATGAAACAAGCAGACCTGATATGATGGCAATTTACAGCTTCAACAATAAGAATAGGAAGTGTTTGGAGAAACTAATTATTTGGAAGGAAGACAATTTTGGAATGAGAGTAATAAAAAACTATGATGGATGTGCTTACTATGAGGGTAAGCAATGAAGAGTTCGAAGAGTGCGTGATTCAGGGTTTTTTAACAAGAAGAAGCTGTTTCGCTAGTCATCCTTGAACGTGACTTTGGTAAACTATTTTTAAAATTTTTGTCTTCAGAAAATGTTACGTTAAATGGCCTGCCCCTTCAACCGAGGCTTAGAAGTATTCTCCAAGATTGGTACCTCAGTTGTGCATCAGAAGTCATGGTAGCAGTTTGTCAGCTTGAGTAGTTAATGTTTTTACGAATCAGATGTTCTTTAGATGGTTTTGAGATAGCTCAGCTCTTTCAATTTAGTCTTTCTTGAGATGCATCTTCTTAAAGCTCTTCAAATATTACTTCTTTCATGGTTATGGTTTTTTGGATCACTTTTGTTTCATTTTCCAGCATTTCATTTGTATTGAATTTTTAAGTTGCCGTTTTGATCTTTTTTCTGCCTTGTTTGGAGTTTGTTAAGCTCTTGGGCCTCGTTTGATTTGTCTGTGTACTTGGATTCTGGATTCTTTGTCCCTTAGAGCTTCTAGTTCTTTGTATATTTCTCTTGTATTTTGAGCATTAGTCTCATTTCATTATATTAATGAAGAGGCTCCTTTTCATTTCAAAAAAAAATCTTGATTGAATACTCACCTTCCTTAGATCTTGTGTAAAACATGGTACGGATCTTGAAACAGTTTGGTACTTGGAAATCATAATATTAACTCAATCATTAAAGATGAATAGAAGAAAACTTAGACCGTTTTTCATCATCTTTTGAATAAAACTTCTAGTAAATAGAAACGGGTCAGCTTAAAACGTTGCATCGGATTATAAGTACTACTCGATTTCTGGTGAAGCAAAATCAAGAGGTCTCTTTACTGATCTTAAAATGCACAACAACTAATCAGAAAATGTGGGAGAGAAGAGATAGAAGAAGGATGTTCCAGCCAATATTATAATTAAAATAGTTTTATCATCCAATTTCATTGAAGAAAAGAATTATGAAACCTGTACAACAGTATCAATTGAAAGAATCAAGCACTTTCACTCAAAAATATTATGTCTACATTCTGTGAATTGGTGCTATTCTAATCCTTTTTCTGTCCTACCTAGACTAAATTAATCCTTCTGGTTCATGATTTCAGCTTTGTGTGAGACTGCGAAAATTTCCTTCACTGCAAGGAATTGTGATGCCAACCATTAAATGATCATATCCAAACTCTTCTTCTGCTTGACTTAATAAATCTTGAAATGAAGGTTGGTTCAAGCAAGATAGTGGGATGACGAAACGCTTCTTCTGTGTCTCACCAACATAAACTGTAAAGTAGCCCTTTGGAACATCTACAACCTTTGGAGATGCTCCATTTCTCGTTGTTGAAGAACGCTGAAAACTTTTCTTAGCATGAACTACTAGGCAAGCAGAAACCCATGGTATTACGGTATTTTCCGAAAAGACCTGTGAGACCTTGGAAGGAACACAAAAGTTGGAAATTTCTTTTGATTATAGAAATGTGGAAGATGAGTTGATTTGTGAGCTCAACCTCATGATCTTTATATAGATGAAAGATAGTGACATTGGAGAAGAAGGAAGATAAGATTAAATGCTAAATAGATATTAGCTCATACCTATCACATGTGTTTTCCAAGCCAATATGACGATTTAATATTCATGTGATAAATGGCCAGTTAGATGAAAATGAGCAAGCAGAGTTGAATAAATTGCGATAAGTTTAGTAGCATCATCATCATGCACATGCTAGAAGCACCTCAAGCCTTTGTTGTCCGTGTGGTGAGTCCATTCTATTTGCATTAAATAGTTATGTCTGCCATTTTTCTTCCATTAGAATGATTCCAGCTAAGAGACTTTGTTGGTTGTTGGTGTTAGTAGAGAATTCATAAAATTCTTAAGCACGGATATTGCGGTACAGGTGAAACTTAGAGGTACAAAGACTAGTGCAGGATAGAAATAGAACAGAGATTCCATTGTTAGCATTTGTTTGAATCTAAGAAACAAGCGTTCATAACAAGAGAATTGAATAGCCATAATTTTTTAATTATTCTACTTGACTAGCTATGTTTTCATTTGTATGACATCAAATTGCAGGACATTTGGAGTATTGATCATTTGGTGAAGGATAATTTCTAATGTGGAAGGCTTTGCTTTCTATCACACCTGTATCTTCTTGAGCCATCATATCTACGTTATCTCACTCAATTTTGATCCAAAAGTTTAAGCTAATAGTTAAAGACATTTAATGTTATATCGTTTAACATTGACACTATCTTTGCTGAGAATTGTGCCGCCTCCCATTGAACGATCATATCCAAATTCTCTCTCTGCCTTATCAAACAACTTTTGTTACAACGGCTAATTTGAGTAATACCACTTCTTTTGCTTCTCTCCAACATAGACTGGAATTTACCCATTTGGAACATGATTGGACGGGAAAGAAGATTCAACAACATTTGAAGCTTTGGCAAAAGATATCTTCGACATGATGACAGGGTAGTCTGATAGCAATATCTGCATCTCTTCATCTTCAATTCTGTGCAAGAAAATTTAAGCTTTACACCGAAAGATTCCATAGAAATATAGAATCATATAATATGATTCTACAAAATCTACAAATGTGGATTCCACTGCAGGTGAACAGGGGAAACATATGACAAAAATTTGTAGTCAAATGGATTAACGTTGAACAGTGATTGTGAATGTACTTTTGTTGGCAAACATATTATCTACAGTACAGGCATTCCAAAATTAACATCCTAAATGGGACCCCACTTCAAATACAGCTAGGGGAAAATGTTGCATTCTATTTTTATTATTTATGTAGCACATGCTTCTGTTTTCTGACTTATCATCAATAGGATGGTTTTCATTAGTAGTGAATGCTGGTAGGTGAACAATTTCAGCTGCCATTAATTGTTAAAGAAACCTACATGGATCCCACTAATGCTATTGTAAATTTATGAGTGCTAACCTCATTTGAGTTAAGTGCTTAATCTAAAATCAGTACAGTTTCTTGATAAGACATTACAGTACCTGGATATTTAATGCAAGCGATCTCTTAAATAATAACAGCTTGAGTAAAATTTCTGGAAGAGCTTACATTAGTATAAATTCATTGAAAGATCAGTTTCAATTTAGAAATTAGCTTGCCCCACAAATCTTAACATATGGTAAATTTGTTAAATTGAACCACCTGGCTGAAAATTTTTGGTCAATAAAATATTGTCCCCAAAATGTTTGCCATCGGAGATACTTTAGAAATCATAAAGATGATTTAAATCATTTAAGACGAATAGGAAAAGCTTGAATGTCTTTGTTGACCTCTTTTCCACTTTTAAACTGAACAAAGAACAAATGTGAGGGGTTAAGAGGAATGAAAGAAGAATTTTCCAACATTAATATCATTCAAGTTGTATCATCATCTAGCTTTAGTAATGAAAAGATTAAAGTACACCATAGAATAGTTTGAATGAATAGAGTTCTCTTATTGAAAAAGTGTTTACACTGTATAAATTTTGCACTAATCTAGTCCTTTTCTATCCTATCTATTTCTAGATGGTAATCTCTCTACTTTACGAGTCATACAAACTCTGAGTGAGATTTTGAAAAATTTCTTCACTACAAGGAATTGTGATGCCACCCATTGGATGATTGTGTCCAAATTCTTCTTCTGCTTGACTCAGCAAATCTTGAAAAGAAGGCTGGTTCAAGTAAGATAGTGGGATGACAAAACGCTTCTTTTTTTCCTCACCGACATAAACGGTAAAATAACCCTTAGGAACATTGACAGCTTTTGGAGATTCTCCATTTCCTGTTGATGAAGATCGTTGTAGACTTTTCTTAGCAGTAACAATTCGAGGCAGATGGAAACCCATGTTGTAATATGTTTCAAGATTTGAAATATGAGACACAAAGGAATACAAAATTTTAAAATCTCTTTTGAGAGTTGGAATACGGAAAGACTCTTGTTGCTTCTAAATTCATATAACATGACCTTTATATAGATCAAAGGAGGGAAAGATGAGAATGAATGCTAGAGAGACATTAGCTCATGACATATCACATGGATGTGTCTTCCAAGTCTTTATGAGAATTTCAAATCCATGTGATATATGGTTATTCTGTATACCTTGTGTAGAAACATCCTGGCCTACGTATGTCTTTAGATCACAACTGGAGAGGTGAGTTAAACAAATCTATAAAGCTTTAATAGGATTATGGACATATTAGAGACACTCAAGACCTTGTTGTCCTGATAAAACAAATTTTAATTGCATTCAATAACATTGTCCATTACATTTTGCTTTAAGGGGATATATTTCAGCTAAGAAACTTTTTGGTCCTAATGGTTTGGCTGAGAGATCGGAAAAATATCAATGGATACCGTGGTATAACTAAAACATACGTACAAATAGTGCTTAAACAGTAGTCTAAAAGTAGAAGAGAAGTCTCATCCTTGGCATTTTATTTGTACCAGACCAATATCTTCCATTGAAATTGAATAGAAACTTTTTATCTACCTAATTTGAGATCATGATCTTTCATTGAAATCAGTACATTCCCATGCAAGATCCCAAGTGACTGCAGATCAATGAGAATTATTGGGTTTGCTTGTTCAAATCAATAGCTACTTTGAGAAAATTCTTTTTCTTACTATGTCTTGGTGTAAATGCACTACATAATTTAGATCAGGTAGTTTCTCTACTCTTTTGCCAATTTCATGCATCAATAAAAAAAAAATCTTATACAAAAAAAATGCGATGTTGATTGTGAATATTTGCTTGGCATATGATAAGACAGTCAGTTGAAGATGTGAAGCTATATTTGGAATAGAAAACTGGTAACAGATATGTGAACAATATTTATCCATTGCTCTCAGATAAACATCCTTTAATGCTTGCTCATTGAAATACTTCCACAGTTCTGATGCCCGAAGTCTTGCCTTTTGCTACTTGGATTTCTTTTTTCTGTTTCTTACTGATGATTAAATTACCAAAATCCGTTACAGTAAAATTTTCAATTGACTCAAAAGCTTAAGAGGATGTGAGAAGGTAATTTTAATAAATATTATATTATCTAACAGTTACATAGCTAAAACAAGGTTCCATATTTCCCTCCTTTTTTTTCTCTTGCCGATAACGCATCAATAATTTCTTGGTGTACCTCACCAAGTTGAAGAAAAATTTAAGCAGCCACTGAATGATGCTAAACTGTTAGCTAACGTTTAAGCTCTTACTCTAGAAGACTAGAAGGAATTGTCACCGCAAACCTTAACCAAGGAAGTGAATTTGTCAGGAACCAAAGGAGAAGAGACTGGTGAGTATGCAACATTGTTAGCAAACTGAAACCACTGAGAAGTTGTCTCACTTGCTGAGTATGTATTGTTGTGCACATTTACCAATGATCAAGAACCCACACAATCACAGTTAGAATTCTTTAGGAGAGATACTTTTTCTATTACTATTAAATTGGAAATTCTCTCTTGAATGTAGCAACTGTTAAATGTAATTAATACTTGTTAATACCTTTTATTGTATGTTAAAGGGGTTTATGCAAGTTCTTGAAAGAAATACTAAGCTTTTTCCCATGCTCATCGCTTCATGAATTCTCATTTATTTTTTTCACCTTCTCAAGATCTTTGCAATATTCAATTTAAGACTGCTGAATGAGTTGTCCTTATGAATCAGAACAGAAAGATCTAAAGTTATAATCATCAAGTGTATTGCCTTCTAAAAATATAGCCTTTATCCTAGCTATGATTTTGTTAGTGCATTGATTTCCACAATAAAAGTATCAACAAAAACCTTAAGAACCAAGCACTTTATGGATTTTGATTGGAATACACACCCTTTTCCTTGAAATAGATAGCTATTGAGAATTAATGGAGTTGCAAAATGACTGAAAATGGACAAACTGTTTGTTTCTCTAATATAAACAAGGTTTGTTGTAAATTTGAGTTTATAGAAAAGAAAATAATTTTGGTTGTGGTGAAAGATTGATTAGATCAAACGGTTTGCTTAATATTTCTGTCATCTACCATAAATATATGTTATCTGCTACGAAAGGAAGGTTTTGTGATATCCCAATTTTCAGGTATTTGTCTAATTATGGGATTTGAATGGTTTGAATTTGTACATTAAATTTTAAGTATTTAGATTGTTTTACTTTGAAGAGATAATTCAATTTAAGTTAATTATATTTTAGATTTTGTAAAAAGGTCTAGGGAGTTTTGACATCGCTTTAGCATAAATTTTAAAAATATTTATGTTTTGATTTTAGGGATCAAACTTTAAGTTAGTTTGTTTGTCTAACTAAATACTTCTTTAAATTATTTGAACTTAAAGTTAAGGGTACCCCGAACAGTGATTGATTGAATTTATTCTTTTGAAACCTTATTTATTGAAACAGATTTATTTCTTTGATTTTTGTTAGAATTATATTTTTAAGCTTGTGCATGCATGAAGTAGCATCATTGTGCCATGTTTGAAAGGTGGGTTGTTACCATTTTCTACTACCTTTCATTGAATTTATGAAGAACAAATTGCTAGTTTTTATCAAGAATGGTTCTGTTTTATTTGAGTTAACAAGAACTGATCAACATTTCCATATGGTTTACTTCTGAAACTTTTGCATAATGCAGACTGACTCGGTAAAACGAAAAAGCTTTCTTCGGTCATTTATCAGAATATGTTAACATTGGATGCCACAAATTTGAAAAGCCATCAATACCTATTCTGTAGACGAGCTTTCAGCCTAAATAGCTTTAATGAAACTATTACTATATCTCTTTAAGAGTGGAGAGTTCATTTATCTATATATTTATTTATTGTTGAGCTAAATCTAAAAGGTCACTGTTGAAATTTAATATTGAATGACAAAAGAAAAAGAAAAGGGAAACAAAATTGAGGAGAAAGAAAGCCTATTTGTCTTAGTAACAACAAGTTTCAACTATCAGTTTCATTCAGATCAATGCTTACAAGATGTTATGGATCAATCCTTTTCAAAAGATGTTATGGACCAATTTTAATTTGTTCACATTGAAATGTAGCTAGTTTGATGCTTCGGATTGTTCATCGATGCGCCTCATGATTATCTTTGCTTTCTCTCAAATATGACATTAAAAATTACAGAGCACTTGAATTGCTTACCAGACTTGGATGATTTCAAAGCCTAAAAACAATTTTGACTTTGGAAGCTTTACTTCAAGCTGCTCAAATAAAATTAGCCATATTTCTTTTCTGCATATTTGCATCTTCTTAACCGAATTTTCGTTTTGTTGGCTACAGTAGTCAGTCAGATAGTGCAATTCCTCAGCAAAAAGAGGATTGTGCATCAATTTCAATTCTCTGCTAAAAAGGAAGTGAGATCAGCAAACGCTTTATCTCTGCAGGGAATTGTGAGGCCTCCCATAGGATGATCATAACCAAATTCTTCCTCTGCCTTCCTCAGTAACTTTTGGAATGATGGCTCATTCAAGTAAGATATCAGTACTACATATCTCTCTTTTCGTTCCTCTCCAACATAGACTGGAATATACCCTTTTGAGACTTTGTTGGAAGACTCGGCAGATTCTTAAGCTACTCAATGAAAAATTTTCTTGACGTGGATTACACGAGGTAGTCTAATAGCCATATCTTGCCACTCTTGATCTTGAATATTGTTTAAGAAGATATAAACTTCATAAAGAATCAAGTTTTTCATTTAAAAAATGTACAGAGTCTACATTTTGTATTTTTCTAATCCTTTGTATATACTATCTATTTTTAGATACTAAGTTCCCTTCCATGAGTCATTCAAACTCAGAGTGAGATCGAGGAAGTAGGCTTCATTGCAAGGAATTGTGATGCCACCCATTGGATGATTATATCCAAATTCTTCTTCCGCTTGACTCAACAAATCTTGAAAAGAAGACTGGTTCAAGTAAAATAGTGGGATGACAAAAACGCTTCTTTTGTTCCTCACCAACATAAATTTCAAAGTAGCCCTTAGGAACATCAATAGCTTTGGGAGATGCTCCATTTCCTATTGATGAAGATCGCTGAAGACTTTGCTTAGCAGTAACAATTCTAGGAAGGCGGAAACCCATGTCGTAATAGATTCCAAATATGGGACACCGAAAGGAATACAAAACTTCAAAATTCTTTTGAGAGTTTGAATATGGAAAGACTCTTGTTGCTTGTGAATCCAAATAACGTGGCGTTTATATAGAGGAAAGGTTTAGGTTACTACTCAAAGATAGAAACAATAAGGGAAGATGAGACTCAATGCTAAAGAGACATCTCATGACCTATCACATGAAGTGACTTTCAAGCCATTATGAAAATTTCAAATTCATGCAATCTATGGCAATTTGTACACCTTGTGTAGAAACATCCTGGCCTAACTTATGTCTTTCGACACCAACTGGAGAGGTGAGTTAAACAAATCTTTAAATTTTAATAGGACTATGGACATGTTTGAGATACTCAAGATCTTGTTATCCTCCTGATGAAACAAATTTTAGTTGTATTCAGTAACAATGTCTATTATATTTTGCTCTAATAGAAAGAGTTCCAGCTAAGAAACCTTTTGGTTGTTAGGATGAGCTTTTCAAGTTGATTAATAATGAATTGAGCATTGATTTTGACTGTACATTTGTTAGCATACATATTGTCCATTACCATTCAACAATGAACATCCTAAAAAGGACCCCGCACTTTCAGATAAAGCTGGGGAAATATGTTGGTAATCAGTTACAGCCATTAATGAATAGCAGATGATTCTGTTTTCTGATTTACCATCCATAACATGATTCTCATTGGTAGTGTTTACTGGTAGGTGGATAATCTCAGCTGCTTCTGTTTCGTTAACAACCCTACAAGGATCCCACATGTATATGTGGTAGATCAATGAGTTATTATCTCAGTAATTAGGCTTTTAAGTGGAAATTCAATGAACTTAAACTAGCAAATTTTTATCTTGGCTTCCATCTTTTTCAACCTTTCTGAGATCTTCTGAGATTTTGAGTAAACTATGTTAGAGAGATCTTGTACTATAGTTTTTATTGATTCAATTTACAGTTCCCTAGTGTACTTCCATTTTAAACAAAATTAAGAAGTTTCAAAAATGCTAAAATGAATTTTTAAATTTTTGGTTGAAAAAGCAGAATTAAAAACTATGTTACGAAAGATGCATAGAAAATGAAGAGATGAAAACTGGAAATGTCTTTCTTCACTACTTGTTTAACAATTTAATAATTTAATAATTTGAATAAAGAAAAAGAGTGAGTGAAAATAACTATGTAGTAGAATTACTAGTTGTTGCTTCAAGTAGTATCATCTAGTTTATGTAAAATTTTCAAGCCAGTGGAATCATTCAAATAGTTTCATCATCCAGTTTCAATCACAAAAGGAACTATGAACAATGTAAATAATTTCAGTTCAAAGAATCAAGTTTTCATTTCAAAAAATGTATACAGTCTACATTTTGCACTTTTCTAATCCTTGTATATACTATCTATTTCTAGATACTAATCTCTTTCCTTCATGAGTCATTCAACCTCTCAGTGACATCGAGGAAACAGTCTTCACTGCAAGGAATTGTAATGCCACCCATTGGATGATTGTATCCAAATTCTTCTTCTGATTGACTCAACAAATCTTGAAAAGAAGGCTGATTCAAGTAAGATAGTGGGATGACAAAACGCTTCTTTTGTTCCTCACCGACATAAACTGTAAAATAGCCCTTAGGAACATCGATAGTTTTTGGAGATTTTCCATTTCCTGTTGATGAAGATCGCTGAAGACTTTGCTTAGAAGTAACAATTCGAGGTAGACGGAAACCCATGTTGTAATATGTTTCAAGATTTGAAATATGAGACACAAAGAAATACAAAATTTTGAAATCTCTTTTGAGAGTTGGAACACGGAAAGACTCTTGTTGCTTGTGTATCCATATAACATGACCTTTATATAGATCAAAGGAGGGAAAGATGAGACTGAACGCTAGAGAGACATTAGCTCATGACATATCACATGGATGTGTCTTCCAAGCCTTTATGAGAATTTCAAATCCATGTGATATATGGTTATTCTGTATACCTTGTGTAGAAACATCCTGGCCTACGTATGTCTTTAGATAACAACTGGAGAGGTGAGTTAAGCAAATCTATAAAGCTTTAATAGGATTATGGACATATTAGAGACACTCAAGACCTTGTTGTCCTGATAAAACAAATTTTAATTGCATTCAATAACATTGTCCATTACATTTTGCTCTAAGGGGATAGATTTCAGCTAAGAAACTTTTTGGTGCTAAAGGTTTGGCTGAAAGATCGGAAAAATATCTAAAATGGATACCGTGGTTCAACTAAAACATACACACAAATAGTGCTTAAACAGTAGTATCTAAAAGTAGAAGAGAAGTCTCATCCTTGGCAATTTATCTGTACCAGACCAATATCTTCCATTGAAATGAATAGAAACTTTTTATCTACCTAATTGAGAACATGTCCTTTCATTGAAATCAGTACATTCCCATGTCATGATCCCAGGTGACTGCAGCGCGATGAGAAAAATTGGGTTTGCTTGTTCAAATCAATAGCTACTTTGAGAAAATTATTTTTCTTACTATGTCTTGGTGTAAAAATGCACTACATATTTTAGATCAGGTAGCCAATTTCATGCATCAATAATAAAATTTCTTATCTAAAAAAGAAATGCGATGTTGATTGTGAATATTTTCTTGGCATAAGATAAGACAGTCAGTTGAAGCGGTGAAGCTATATTTGGAATAGAAAACTGGTAATAGATATGTGAACAATATTTATTCATTGCTCTAAGATAAACATCCTTTAATGCTTGCTCATTGAAATACTTCCACAGTTCTGATGCCTAAAGTCTTGCCTTTTGCTACTTGGATTTATTTTTTCTGTTTCTTACTGATGATTTAAATTATCAAAATCTGTTACACTCAAATTATCAATTGACTCAAAAGCTTTAGTGGATGTGTGAGGATAAAATTATTTAATGTTATGTTATTTAACAGTTACATAGCTAAAACAAGGTTCCATATTTCCCTCCTTTTTTTTTTTCTCTCGCGATAACGCATCAATGTTCAACACTGTTTAATGTGCTCAATAATTTCTTGGTGTACCTTCACCAAGTTGAAGAAAAATTTAAGCAGCCACTGAAGGATGATAAACTGTTATTTTAGCTAACGTTTAAGTCTTACTCTCGAAAACTAGAAGGAATTCCCTGCAGCTGAAAACCACAAACTTTAACCATGGAAGTGAATTTGTCAGGAATCAAAGGAGAAGATACTGAGTGTGCAACATTGTTACCAAACTGAAACCACTGAGGAGTTGTTTCTGACTTGGATGATTTCACATGCCTAAAAACAAGTTGACTTTGGAAGCTTTACTTCAAGCTGCTAGATTCAAATTAGCTAATTTTCTTTTCTGCATATTTGCATCTTCTTAATCGATTTTTCGTTTTGTTGACCACAGTAGTCAGTCAGATAGTGCACTTCCTCAGCAAGGAGAGGATTGTGCATCAATTTTAATTCTCTGCTAAAAAGGAAGTTAGATCAGCAAACACTTTATCTCTGCAGGGAATTGTGAGGCCTCCCATACGAGTACCATTCCTAAATTCTTCGTCTGCTTTACTCAGTAACTTTTGGAATGATGGCTCATTCAAGTAAGATATCGGTACTACATATCTTTCTTTTAGTTCCTTTCCAACATAGACTGGAATATACCCTTTTGAGACTTTGTTGGAAGACTCGGCAGATGTTGAAGCTACTCGATGAAAATTTTTCTTGACATGGATTACACGAGGTTGTCTAATAGCCATATCTTGCCTCTCTTGATATTGAATATGGTTTAAGAAGATATAAACGTCACAAAAGAAGACATAAACTTCATAAAGAATCTCAAGTTTTTCATTTAAAAAATGTATACATTCTACATTTTGTACTTTTCTAATCCTTTGTATATACTATCTATTTCTAGATACTAATTTCCCTTTCATGAGTCATTCAAACTCCGAGTGAGATCGAGGAAGTAGGCTTCATTGCAAGGAATTGTGATGCCACCCATTGGATGATTATTGTAATCTCGAATTCAGAGAAGTATATTTCTTATTATGTTTAGTCAAAGGAATGTTACATATTTATATAGAGAATAAACTAAACCCTAGAGACTATGTACAATTACAATAAAGGACATATGATATAAATATAAATATATATATATATCATAACACTCCCCCTCAAGCTAGAGCAAATATGTCGATCATGCCCAGCTTGTTGCACAGATAGCTTATCCTTGCTCCATTTAAAGCTTTAGTTAGAATATCTCCCAATTGTTCTTCGGTCTTCACATATCCTGTGGACACCAACCCATCTTGGATTTTCTCACGAATGAAGTGACAATCCACCTCAATATGTTTAGTTCGTTCATGAAATACTGGATTAGATGCAATATGAAGTGCAGCTTGATTATCACACCATAATTTAGCTGGCACGGTAATACTGAAGCCTATCTCAGATAATAGTTGGTGAATCCATACTATTTCACACACAGATTGTGCCATAGCTCTATATTCTGACTCAGCACTTGAACGAGAAACAACATTTTGTTTCTTACTCTTCCATGATACTAAGTTGCCACCTACAAAGACACAATATCTAGAAGTTGATCTCCTATCCTCACGAGACCCCGCCCAATCAGCATCAGAAAAACATTCAACTCTCGTATGTCCATGATCTTTGTATAAGATCCCACGTCCAGGAGCAGCTTTTAGATAACACAAAATCTGCTCTACTGCAGCCCAATGATCCACTGTAGGGGAAGACATGAATTGACTTACAACACTTACAGAATAAGCAATGTCTGGTCGAGTCACTGTTAAGTAGTTCAACTTCCCAACTAATCTCCTATATCTCTCAGGATCTTTACATAATTCTCCTTCTTTAACAAGTTGCTGATTTGGCGTCATCGGAGTGCCACTTGGTTTGGCTCCTAATTTTCCTGTCTCAGACAACAAATCAAGTACATATTTTCGTTGAGACAAATAAATACCTTTCTTGCTTCTCATCACTTCAATACCCAAAAAATATTTCAATTGGCCCAAATCTTTCGTATAAAACTGACCCTGAAGAAAAGTTTTGAGAGACGAAATACCCAATGCATCATTTCCAGTAATAACAATATCATCAACATATACAACTAGTAGAACTATACCCTTATCAGATCGGTGATAGAAAACCGAATGATCAGATGTACTCTTCTTCATACCAAAGCATACAAGAGCTTGACTAAACTTACCAAACCACGCACGAGGACTCTGTTTTAAACCATACAGAAATTTTCGAAGGCGACATACTTTATCACTCTCCCCCTGAGCAACAAACCCAGGTGGTTGTTCCATATAAACTTCCTCTTGAAGATCACTGTGAAGAAAAGCATTCTTAATGTCAAGTTGATGCAAAGGCCATTTATGGGTAGCAGCCATGGAAAGAAATAGGCGAATGGAAGTTAATTTGGCAACTGGAGAGAATGTATCCGAATAATTAGTTCCATAGATTTGAGCATAACCTTTGGCAACAAGGCGAGCTTTCAATCGAGCCACTGTTCCATCAGGATTCATCTTGACAGCAAACACCCATTTACAACTAATGGCCTTCTTTCCTGCAGAACGAGATACCAAATCCCAAGTACCATTATCATCTAAAGCAGTCATCTCCTCAATCGTTGCATTTTGCCAGCCAGGATGAGATAAAGCTTCATGAACAGAGTTAGGAATAGATGTGGACTCAAGAGACGTAATAAAAGCATATGTGGAGGGAGATAACTGGTGATAGGAAATAAAGGAAGAAACGGGGTAAGTACACTTGCGTTTACCTTTGCGAAGAGCAATGGGAAGATCATCACTTGGCCCCGGATCACATGATGAAGGAAGCATTGATGGAGGACATGAGTATGAAGGTTGTGGTGGAGGTCGTCGTGAGTAGACTTGAGAAATCAACGGGCGGGAAGGAGGCACATCAATAGACAAGAATGGTGTGGGAGAGGTAACCTCATATATAAAAAAATTGTCATCCTCCCCCTAACACGAACTCGATGGTGATGAAGTAAAGGGTGTATCCTCAAAAAATGCAACATCAGGCGAAACCAGATACTTTTTAAGGGTAGGACAATAACAACGATAACCCTTTTGAACACGTGAATAACCCAAGAAGATACACTTCAAGGATTTGGGATCTAACTTAGTATGATGAGGACGAACGTCGCGAACAAAACAGACACAACCAAATATCTTAGGAGCAATAGGAAACAAATTCTTGGTAGGAAAAAGAACACGGTAGGGAATATCACCATTAAGAACAGAGAAAGGCATTCTATTAATCAAAAAACAAGCTGTAGAGACAGCATCCGCCCAAAAGGTTTTTGGAACATGCATTTGAAACGATAAAGCACGGGCAGTTTCAAGTAAATGCCTATTTTTTCGTTCTGCAACACCATTTTGAGATGGAGTGTCAGTACAGGAAGACTGATGAATAATGCCATGTTCACACAAGTAAGAGCCAAGAGAATGAGAAAAGTATTCACCCGCATTATCAGTACGGAAAGTTTTGATAGAGACATTAAACTGGTTTTTTATCTCAGTATGAAAGGCACAGAAGTGAGATAATAACTCAGAACGATTTTTCATTAAATATAACCAAGTTAGACGAGAATGATCGTCAACAAAAGTAACAAAATAACGAAATCCTGTTTGAGATACAACTGGACACGGACCCCAAATATCAGAATGAACTAACTCAAATGGAGCAATTGCTCGTTTATCGACTCGAGGACTCGAACTAAGACGATGAAATTTAGCAAATTGACACGAATCACAATTTAAAGAGGACAAAGACCTAAATTCTGGATAAAGTTTCTTCAACACGAACAAAGATGGATGACCTAAACGACAATGGACTTCAAAAGGAGAGGGAACGACAGGACACGCCACAGCTTGCGATACTTGATGATCAAAGAGATAAAGGCCTCCCGACTCATATCCTCTACCAATAATCTTCTTCGTCACACGATCCTGAAACAAGCAATAACCAGAAAAGAACATGACAACACAATTGAGGTCATGAGTAAGTTGACTAGTAGAAATTAAATTAAAGGATAAGTTAGGCAAATGTAACACAGAAGAGAGAGAAAATGATGGGGTAAGGTGAATAGTGCCAGAGCCAAGAACAGAAGATGTAGAGCCATCGGCCAATGTAACAGATGGAAAAGGGGCAGGGGACAACGGTCTAGAAAATAGGTGAGAATTACCTGTCATATGAGCTGTGGCACCAGAGTCTATGACCCATTTGGTAGATGATGTAAGAAGACACTTTGTATTACCTGGGGCAACAGTGGATGCAACCGGAGTAGAGGAAGATGACGCTTGTAATGAATCTCGGTAATTCTGAAACTTAGCAAACTCATCTGCAGAAATAGTAACAGAAGCCTCTGGTATATCACATGTGGAGGCTATCTGAGCATGTTGAGATCGTTGACTATTCTTATATAACAATTTCCGACAATCACGTTTCATATGGCCTGGCTTACGACAGTAGTTACAAACAATCTCTACAGAATCTGGTTTTCGATGATCAATACTATTCCTCTGAGTTGCCCGAGGATTATTGTTCTTGCTAAAGAGAGCACTATTGGGTTGAGGAATAGACACACCCGTCGGAGAGCTTTCAATGCGAAGGACGCGAGTGAAGGCATCATCTAATGATGGAATCTTAGAGTCAGAGAGAATCTGTGTCTTTGCCATTCCAAATTCAGGTAAGAGTCCATTCAAAAAATCATGACAGCCATCTTCTCTCGTTGAGCTTGTTGAACTTTAACATCAGGACTAAAAGGTAACAACAAGCCAAGCTCGGCGGTGATCTTCTTAAGCCGCATAAGGTAGCTGGTGACAGACTCAGCTTTCTGTTCTGCACGAAAAAATTGCATACAAACTTCAAACATTCTATGCACTTGCTCTTTACCTGAATATAGAAATTCTAAAAATTCCAGAAGTTCTTTAACCGACTCACAGTGATCAACCAATCCAATTATCTCACTCTCAATTGAGTTTTTGATCTGAAGATATAAACGGGCATCATCACGATGCCAATCCTTCTTTTGCTTTGCATCTTCTGGGGGATCTTCGGTCATATGATCGTCCATATCAGTACTTCTCAAATAAAATAAAATTGTCCGACGCCAATCGTAATAATTAGATCCATTTAACTTATGTTCTGTGATCTTAGAGGCTAAGGGAATAACGTTGGAGACTACCAAATTTTTTATGTCGGCCATATTGAAGTCACAATGATTGTAGTCCACACAAACAAAGAGAGAATCAATCCAAACAGCTGCAAAATTAGAAAAGGACCCAAAACGAATAGCGTAACCTTCGGTTTTCGTCGAACCCGAATGCTATTTGATAGACCCAATGGTACAGACTGAGCGGAAACAATGGTTCCAGACAAGCCCAGAAGACGGAGGACAAATCGGACTTCCCACGCGCTCTCACGCGCCGGCGCGTGGGTGACGACTAAGGAAATTCCTGCGGCGCGTGAAGGCCACGCGCGGTGTTTTCCGGCGATCGGCGAAGACGGACTTGGGCGTCTGGAGGTGGGGCTTCTTATGGTATGGGTGGTGTCGACAAAAGGTCAGCGGAAGGTAACCTAAACTCAAACATAATGGAGGAGGAAGCTAATGGCCATTCGAAACCCTAATGGCTCTGATACCATGTAATCTCGAATTCAGAGAAGTATATTTCTTATTATGTTTAGTCAAAGGAATGTTACATATTTATATAGAGAATAAACTAAACCCTAGAGACTATGTACAATTACAATAAAGGACATATGATATAAATATAAATATATATATATATCATAACAATTATATCCAAATTCTTCTTCCGCTTGACTCAACAAATCTTGGAAAGAAGGCTGGTTCAAGTAAGATAGTGGGATGACAAAACGCTTCTTTTGTTCCTCACCAATATAAACGGCAAAGTAGCCCTTAGGAACATCAACAACTTTTGGAGATGCTCCGTTTCCTGTTGATGAAGATCGCTGAAGACTTTGCTTTGCAGTAACAATTCTAGGCAAGCGGAAACCCATGTCGTAATAGATTCCAAATATGGGACACGAAAAGGAATACCAAACTTTGAATTTCTTTGGAGAGATTGAATATGGAAAGACTCTTGTTGCTTGTGAATCCAAATAACGTGGAGTTTATATAGAGGAAAGGCTTAGGTTACTACTCAAAGATAGAAACAATAAGGGAAGATGAGATTCAATGCTAGAGAGACATCTCATGTCCTATCACATGATGTGTCTTCCAAGCCATTATGAAAATTTCAAATTCATGCAATCTATTGTCATTTGTACACCTTGTATAGAAACATCCTGGCCTAACTTATGTCTTTCGATAGCAACTGGAGAGGTAAGTTAAACAAATGTTTAAATTTTAATAAGATTATGGACATATTAGAGATGCTCAAGATCTTGTTATCCTCCTGATGAAACAAATTTTAGTTGTATTCAGTAACAATGTCTATTATATTTTGCTCTAATAGAAAAGGTTCCAGCTAAGAAACCTTTTGTTGTTAGGATGAGCTTTCAAATTGATTAATAGTGGAGTAATGATTTTGACTGTACATTTGATAGCATACATATTGTCCACTACCATTAAAAGATGAACATCCTAAAAAGGACCCCACACTTTTAGACAAAGCTGGGGAAATTTGGTGGTAATCAGTTACAGCCATTAATGACTAGCATATGATTCTGTTTTCTGGCTTATCATCCATAACATGACTCTCATTGGTAGTGTTTACTGGTAGGTGTATAATTTCAGCTGCTTTTGTTTAGACCCTACAAGGATCCCACATATATATGTGGTAGATCTATGAGTTATTATCTCAGTAATTAGGCTCTTAAGTGGAAATTCAATGAATTTAAACTATTAAATTTTTAATTTGGCTTCCATCTTTTTCAACCTTGTTGAGATTTTTTGAGATTTGAGTAAACTATGTTAGAGATCTTGCACTTGGTTAACAATGATTCAATTTTGAGTTCCCTAGTGAACTTCCATTTTAAATAAAATAAAGATGTCTAAAAAATACTAAAATAAATTTTTAAATCTTTCTTCACCACTTGGTTAAGAATTTGAATAAAGAAAAAGAGTGAGTGAAAATAACTATGTAGTAGAATTACTAGATGTTGCTTCAAGTAGTATCATCTAGTTTATGTAAAATTTTCAAGCCAGTGGAATCATTCAAGTAGTTTCATCATCCAGTTTCAATCACGAAAAGAACTATGAACGATGTAAAAGAATTTCAGTTCAAAGAATCAATTCTTTAATTTCAAAAAAATTATACAGTCTACATTATGCACTTTTCTAATCCTTGTATATTCTATCTATTTCTAGATACTAATCTTTTTGCTTCATGGGTCATTCAAATTTTTGGTGAAATCGAGGAAAAAGTCTTCACTGCAAGGAATTGTGATGCCACCCATTGGATGATTGTATCCAAATTCTTCTTCTGCTTGACTCAACAAATCTTGAAAAGATGACTGATTCAAGTAAGATAGTGGGATGACAAAACGCTTCTTTTGTACCTCACCGACATAAACTGTAAAGTATCCCTTTGGAACATCGACAGACTTTGGAGATGCTCCATTCCCTGCTGATGAAGAGCGCTGAAGACTTGGCTTAGCAGTAACAATTCTAGGTAGACGGAAACCCATGCTATAAATATGCACCAAAAAGAACTTGGAAAATTGTTTTTGAGAGTTGGAATGCTGAAAGACTCTTGTTGGCTGTGAACCCAAATGACAACCTTTATATAGATGAAAGGCTTAGGTTGATCAAAGATAGAGATAGAGATAAGGAAGGAAGATGAGATTCAATACTAAAAAGACATTAGCTTATAACTTATCACATCAGTGTGTCTTTCTTTGTACCTTATGTAGAAACATCATGTCCTACTTTCGTCTCCAAATAACAACTGGAAAGTGAGTTAAAAAATCTCCAAAATTTTAATAGGATAATGGACATATCAGACGCACTCAAGCCCTTGTTGTCCTTCTGGTGAAACAAAATTTTAGTTGCATTTAATAGTTCTGTCTATTACATTTCACTTCGGAAAGGTTCCAGCTAAGAAACTTTGTTGGTTTTTAGTGTTAACTGTTAGCAGAGAGACTAAAAAAATATTAAACACTTTCCAACAAGTTACAAATTAATGTTGGATTGTTATCTTTAAGAATGTATTAAAAATTATGCTATCAACTTAAGATTTTGAGTTTTCGAGTTTGGTGATACGGATCACTGTTATACATTTTTGTTTGACCAATAAAATAAATATTAAAAACCTTTATGTCACAAGAAAAATTTCGTCTTCCAACTGTTTACACAAATCAATGTTTGTACAAATTGTTCAATAATTTCTCATTGAAGTACCAACCCCATTTTGAAGTAAAAGAAACATATTCTTTTGAGAAGAGTTGTTCTTTGGAGGGCACGATATGGGAAAGCTTTAGTCATCTACCCAAACTAGAAGTTCTTGTTCTTAAAGAAATTCCCAGGGATATGTTTATTATTGCCTATGTTGTTTTCTAAAATGAGGATTACAGCAGTAAATTGAAGACACAAAAATGCAGATTTCAGAGTCATAATTCGAGTGAAGATAGTAGATGAGACTGCAGCGAACAAACATGCCTTTGCCTTGGATTTCTTTGTCTTCTTTTCCTTTTGTGCTTTGATTTGCGTCATGGTAGGATTGTCTGGAAGAGCAGGAATTTCATAATCCTCCTCCACTGCTTCCCAAATATCCAAAGCTTCCATATATGCCTCCATACGAACTGCCCAAACTTGGTAGTTGTCTCCATCAAATATCGATGGAGACATTGAAGAGAAACTGGAACTTGCTTCAACATCCATGACCCAACAACTTCTCACTCACAGATCCCTTAAGAAAAGTCCTCTCATAGCCAATTGGTTTTGAGATGGAACTCTATACTATCAAGTTCAATATGGTATCAGAGCCCAGTAAGCCCAAACGAGTATTCGGTCCAAGATAGGTGAACCCAAAGAGGCACCATCTTGAGGGGGCATATTGGAGAAGTTGAGAGTCCCACATTGGAAAAACCAAGGGGACTCATACTCCATATAAGATAGGTGGGCTACTCCTCCCCATACTATCAAGTTCAATATGGTATCAGAGCCCAGTAAACCCAAACGGGTATTCGGTCCAAGATAGGTGAACCCAAAGAGGCACCATCTTGAGGGGGCATATTGGAGAAGTTGAGAGTCCCACATTGGAAAAACCAAGGGGACTCATACTCCATATAAGATAGGTGGGCTACTCCTCTCCATACTATCAAGTTCAATAGCCTAAACAAAAGCTTTTCGCTTGCATTGCTCCAAGGAGGTACTATAAGTATATACATTCATGTAAAACGGAGAATGTGCTTATGCTACTCCTTATTCCTCTTATTAATAATCTCAAACAGCATTTTAATACATGTGACGGCAAGATATTTTTAGGAGATCGCCTAAAGAGAAAAATAGTGAAAAGCATTTTGTTAACACTAATGACCAACTCTCATTATCCTTCAATGAATGTCGACAAATTCGAAAAGCCCATCCTTTTTTATTGAAGACTGAACTAAAATGGTTTGTTCAATGCTTTACACAATTGATATGTTAGGGTCGAATATTGTACTTCTTTTTCATGCACTGATCAGTATGAGATAGGACATTGGTTACAGGCTTTTGTGGGAATTATTGCACTTGAGTTCTTTCGCAAGCCTGAGAATAACAGGACTTGAGAGCAGCCTAAGAAGACATTTGTGAATATTCCAAAGGTGGAATACATATTTTCGTTGTCACTCAATTCCTATTAAGAAAGGAAATGTGCCATAGATTTTTAATTTTCTCTGTTAAGCAAGAGACTAGTTCGTTAAATACATTTTCTCTACAGGGAAGTGGGAGACCTCCCATGGGACCGTTGTATTCAAATTCTTCCTCGACCCGGCTCAGCAACTTATGACATGATGTTTCATTCGAGTAAGATATTGTTACTTCGTATTGTTTCTTTTCCTATTCTCCAACATAGACTGGAGTATACCCTTTTGGAATATTGTTAGGTAATGAAGAAGACTCTGCAGCATTTCAAGTAATAATGGATGAAAAACGAAGAATCTGTATGACATTTTTTTTTAAAAGAAACATTTCATTGATAAATGAAATAAGGGGAGAATCTCAAACACCTAAAGGTGATTACAAAATAGAGTGCCAATTACTGACTAAAAAGAGAGAAACTATAATGAATGAAAGGGTGTTTTGTTTTGCACCAAGGAAAAGCAGTAGAAAAAACCATCTCTGTAGAACTATTAAAGGAGGAAAAAGAGTCACAAAAAACCCTTCTATTTCTCTCACCCTATAAACTCCAAAAAAAAAGCACGCAACAGAGCCAACCAAGTCACCAAAAGGATGACCCACTAACAAGGAAGCTGGAAGAATCTGCATGACATGAGGTAGTCTGGTAGCCATATTTGTTTTTCTAGAAATTGAATAATGTGTATAAGAAGATTTAAACTTCTAAAAACAAGATTTCCTTCTTGGATGATATATGTATATATAGATGACCAGTCAACTGTGAAGAATCTACAAAATGTGGCAAAGTTAATGTGGGTGCCATTATAGAATGAACAGTAGAAACATATGGAAACATCACATGAGGTTTTTTCTCAAACTGATTGATACCAACTTGGTAGCGATAGCGACTGTACATGTTGTTATACTTCACAACCATTCTGGAATGAACATCCTAAAAGGGACCCTATTTTCAAATAAAACTTGAGGAAAAATAGTAAAAAATACATTAGAGTGATTTATGGATAACACATGGTCTGACTTATCTTCAATAACATGATTCTCATTTGAAGGTGTCCAATCTCTCTACCAATACTTGGTGAACAACCCTACGTTGACCCCACCTACAACCGTGGTAGATTTATGAGTATTAGCTCACCTGAATCAAGTGCATAATATAGTATTAGTCCATCTTCTTGATATGATATACTGAGTGCTTTGTTTACCATTGTACAATAAATCTCTAATTTAGGGTGGCCTTAAACTAACTAGTTCTTAATTAGGTTTGCATCCTTTTCAATCTTGCTGAAACTTTGAGCATACCTTCTGAATGATCTTGCATTAAGATAAATATTTATTGGAAGCTATGTTTGAAATTCCAAAGCGAGCTTCCTCTCCAAATTAAAGCATTCTGTAAATTTGTTTATTTGAAACTTCTAGTTGAACACAATTAGAATCTTATTATCAGATTATTTTGTTTCAAGTAATACTTTGAAAATTATAACATTAATCAAATAAATTAAGTTAATGGAAGAAACTTAAATGTCTTTCTTGACCTTTTAAAAATCTAATGAAAAGAGAAAACAAGAGTTAAAAAGAAAAGTCTAAAGTAGGGTGCATCAGCTCCTTCTCAGAAGAAGCCATTGGCATTTTTTCTGGTAAAAAATAAGTAAAGAAATCAATTTTACATACAATAAATGTGAAGGGTAAGAGGAAAGGAAGAATGAGTTTTCATTCACAAATATCATCTAGTTTCAATAAAAGAAGAAAAAGAATTGTGGACAGTATACAACAGTTTCAACAAATCAGTTTTGAGCATTGAAAAAATGTTTGCATTGTTTCTACACTCTAATTCATTTTCTTTACACTATCCATTCCTAGATGTTCATCTCTACTTCATGATTCATTCAAACTCCGAGTGAGATCGAGGAACTCATCTTCATGGCAAGGAATTGTGATGCCACCCATTGGATGATTATATCCAAATTCTTCTTCTGCTTGACTCAACAAATCTTGAAAAGAAGGCTGGTTTAAGTGAGAAAGTGGGATGACAAAACGCTTCTTATGTTCCTCACCGACATAAACCGTAAAATAGCCCTTAGGAATATCGACCACTTTCGGAGATGCTCCATTTCTTGTTGATGAAGATCGCTGAAGACTTTGCTTAGCAATAACAATTCGAGGCAAACGGAAACCCATGTTGTAATATGTTTCAAGATTTAAAATATGAGACCTTGGAAGGAATACTAAACTTCTAAATTTCTTTCGAGATTTCGAATATGGAAAGACTCTTGTTGCTTGTGAATCCATATAACATGACCTTTATATAGATGAAAGGCTTAGGTTACTCAAAGGTCTAGTTAAGGCAAGAAGATATTCAATGCTAGAGTGACATTAACTCATTACCTACCACATGGATGTGTCTTCCACACTTTTATGAGTATTTCAAATTCATCTGATATATGGTCATTCTCTACACCTTGGAAGAAACATCCTGGCCTACTTTTGTTTTTAGATAACAACTAGAGAAGTTGAATAAACCTCTACAATTTTAATATTATTGTAGACATATTTGAGGCATTCAAGCCCTTCTTCTCCATCTGGTAAAATAAAATTCAATTGCATTACTTAGCTGTCTGAGTAAGAAGCTTTGTTGGCTTTTAGTGTTAACAAAGAACTCATAAAATCTTTAGCATGGATACTTAACCTGGTTTTTTTTCTTTAGGTGAGAAAATAGAGCGAACGAAAAGCGAGGCATATAAGTTTTTTTTGTTCTTATTTGAGGTTGGTTATGAGTATTTGCCTTTGTTAAACCCCTGACCTATACATTAATTGGGGAGGAAATAATATTGCAGAGATTTAAACATGTTAAATCACCGATTGTCCCAAAAGCTTAAAATTAGATGTATGTAAATTTAATATTATATAAACACTAACAACCTAACAATCAATGAAAAAGAAACTATGTTTAGAAAAGGAGAACGGTAATGGTCTAATGAATATGTGTACAATATTCCTCTATGATTCTAATATAAATGTACATCCTTTACACTCGATCAATTGAAAGGACACCAGTTTCAAATTAAGCTATGGAAAAATGTGGCAATCTGTTACAATCATTAATGGATGGCACATGGTTTTGTTTTTTGACTTATCATCAATAACATTGTTCTCATTGGCAGTGTAATTGGTAGATTTATGAGCATTAGCCTCAGTTGAATCTAGTCCATAATCCAATAACAGTGCCAGCTTCTTGATTAGAAATCCTGAAAACTATGCTAATTGTAGTGCTTAGTCTATAAAAATTCAATGATTCAAATCTAATTGATTTTTGGTTGAGTTACAAGTTTAGTTCTTCAACGTTGGTGTTTGTCTCTACTTGGTTTATGAACTTTTTAAAATATCTAATAGATCAGTAAACTTTGAAATTTATGTTTATTTAGTCCATATTAGGCACAGTTTTAAAATTTCAAGGGCTTATTAGACCGTTTTTAAATTACAGGAAATTTTTAAACACAAGCTGGAAAGTTAAGCGTTTGCATTATATTTGGAATCATAATATTAAATCAAATCATAAAAGAATAGAAGAAAAAATTTATGTATTTATCTCTTGATGAATAATTTGAATTAGAGGAAATGAATAAGCAAAAAACATTGTGTGACTGCAAGTAGCCATTTCAAGAAATACGATCCAGTTTATGCAAGTCTTTTTAGCCAATAGCATCATTCAACTAGTTTCATCATCAAGTGCTGATAATATAAAGAATAAGAATCACTGAACAAAAGTTTCAATTCAAAGAATCAAGTTCTCTCATTTCAAAAATATATACAGTATACAGTCTACATTCTGTACTATTCTAATCCTTTTTCTATACTACCAATTTCTAGTCTGCATTCCTCTAGTTCACAAGTGTTTCCAACTTTGAGTGAGGCCAAGGAAAAGTTCTTCACTGCAAGATATTGTGATGCCACCCATTGGATGATCATATCCAAATTCTTCTTCTGCTTGATTCAATAAGTCTTGAAAAGTAGGCTCGTTCAAGTAAGATAAAGGAATGACGAAACGCTTCTTTTGCACGTCACCAACATACACTGTAAAGTACCCCTTTGGAACATCAACCGCCGGTGTTCCATTTCCAGTTGATGAAGAACGTCGAAGACCTTGCTTAGCTTGAACAATTCTAGGCAAACGAAAACCCATGCTATAGTATTTTTTGAGAAAGAACTAGACTTTGAGATAAATACAAAATTTGGAATTTTCTTTTGGAATATGGAAGACTCTGGTTGATTGTGAACCTAATCACATAACCTTTATATAGAGGAAGATCGCATTGACAAGGGAGAAAGATAGAGAGAGATTTGTTTATGACCTATCACATGGGTGGGCCTTCCAAGCCTTTATGAGAATTTCAAATTCATGTGATATATGGTGACATCTGTATACTTTATAGAGAAACATCATGGCCTACTATGGCTTCCAAAGAACAACCGGAGAAGTGAGTTGAGTAAACCTCTAAAATTTCAATTGGATTATGGACATACTAGAGGCACTCAAAACCCTTCTTGTCCTGCTAAAACAAAATTTTAATTGCATTTAATAGTTATGTCTATTACTGTTTTCTTTAGTGGGACATATTCTAGCTAGGGAACTTTGTTGGTTGTTAGTGTTAGTAGAGAACTCTAAAAAATCTTTAGCGTGGATATCCACATACCATGGTACTGTTGAAACATATAAAGGTACAGGATGGAAGTAGAGAGGAGAGCCCATTATTAGCACTCTATTGGATGATAAAACATTAGCCATAGCAAGACCAATTGAATAGATACTATTAACTTTTTATTCGACTTGTCTCGAGTGCCTATTTTCTCATTGAATTGGCTTTGCTTGTTTTATGTGAAGTCAATGGGGATATATGTCTGCCTGACAATTGGCAAAGGAGTAGAACCTACATTTGGCAATTTAAAAAAGTGATGAAGCTGCATTTTGCAACTTAAAAGAGAATAACTTATATTGTGGTGATACTACAAGAAAGGGCCTTCATTGTGATGGATCTGCATAGTTTTTCACACGGAGCTGACAAAAGACAAAAATGGAAAGGTGAGGTCATTATTGAAGTAAAATAGTGAAAGACTATTTTCAAAATTGTTATTTTTGAATTTGTTATCTGACGCTCCAAACAACCAAACGTGAGGCTCTCAGTATGTACGAGTTTGACCCTAGAATTTAGAGAGTTGCATTTTATATAAACCATCTAACCCTAGAGGCACCTCTGTAATCTATATTATATGATATTTCTCTTTAATAATAAATTGATCTACCTCTCTATCTGTGGATATAGCTAATACACTATTAGTGAATCATGCAAATTTTTCTTTGTCAATCTTTATTGTTTACATTTTGCGTGATTTCTTTATTTGTCAATTTCATAACAATACAATTGCATAGGCACAAATGTCTATTACTATTGAAGAAAAGCTTTCAAACTTGTACTGCTCCAATGAGGCTTTGCCTATATTGATTATATAGTTTTTAAAAAATTATCTATATATCTCCTTTTTTGCTATGCAGATTTTATAACATGTTGCTTTAAGTAAATTATACTCTGATCAAATAAAGATGATGTCTAAACTAGGGAATTAGTATATTACAATGGCTCAGTTTGCTGACTTATCATCAAGAACTGGTTCTGTTTATTGATGTACATCCGTTGGTGTACAAATCCAGCCGCTACCTTTTCATGCTATACAATCTACAAAAATCACACATAGAATTGTTTCTATTAGTCCACTGGCGGTTCAAAATTGTTGACTAGACATCAATACACTAATATTAACCAGTCACTTTAGAACTTGACTGTGCCCAAACTAATCAATATCCATTTCTTGAAACTTCAGTTTGAGAGATTCCTAAATGAGTTCCCACTCCATATCATGACAGAGGATATGAGTATAAAGTCAAAACTTTGAGATCCAAAATTCAAAATCTTTATTGAATACTACATCATTATCATTGCTTTCACTAAAAAGTAGTTTGAAAATCATAAGGTCAATAAAGTCATCACATACAGATTGAAGGTGAAACTTGAATTCTTTTCTTGATGATTAAGTTTAATAAGAGGGAAAAAAAAGAGAAAGGAAATGGGTTAGTAAAAATTATTATGAGTAGTTAGGCTGTTGGTTTTCTTATTTATATGGTAGCATTTGTGTTTTATTATTATTCACAGATGGAAGTTTCTCATGGTATCAGAGCCTAACATTTGTTTTTTTTCTTCACTCATCTTTTCTTTTTAAGAAGTGTTTGAACTTCTTTCTTTGTGAAACTGAAGTCTCAAGTCTCTCTTGATCGGAGAGCTTCTTTTGCTAAGTGTATCCGATGAGTTCCTCAACTACCTTGCCTTCTTCTTCGGCTGAGAAAGACTCACTTTCACCAATTTTTCTACTGTCCAACATTTGTAACCTGATTTCAATGAGGCTTGACTCTACAAATTTTGTCCTTTGGAAGTTCCAATTGACAGCGATTTTGAAAGCTCATAAACTTTTTGGCTTTGTTGATGGTACTAATCCATGTCCTCAGACTAGTCCGTCTACTACCTTGACCGTTCCGCCTCAATTGAATCCTTTATATGAAGATTGGATTGCTAAGGATCAGGCTCTTATGACAGTCATAAATGCTACACTTTCACCTGAGGCTTTGGCATATGTTGTTGGAAGCACTTCTTCCAAACAGGTTTGGGATGTTCTTGCAAAGCTTTATTCTTCTGGTTCCCGGTCTAATGTGGTGAATTTGAAGTCCGATTTGCAAACTATTTACAAGAAGCCAGATGAATCTATTGATGCCTATATTAAACGGATTAAGGAGATCAAGGATAAACTTGCTAATGTTTCTACTTTTATCAATGAAGAGGATCTTCTTATCTATGCTTTAAATGGCCTTCCAAACGAGTACAACACTTTCCGAACGTCAATGCGTACACGTTCTCAACCTGTTACTTTTGAAGAACTTCATGTTCTTCTAAGAGCTGAGGAATCGGCTCTTGAAAAACAATCTAAGTGTGATGATTCGTATAATCAACCAACTGTTTTACTCTGTTCTTCTCAATCTCTCCTGTCTTGTGCTCCTACTTTCAATAACAACTTTGTTCGAGGCAACGGACATGGTAAAAATTATGGACATGGACGTTTTTCTTTCGATGCTCAAACTCGTGGTCATGGTTCTTCCCAAGAACAAAAGTCTGTTCATGATAATCATGCAACATGTCAGATTTGTGCACGTCGTGGCCACACTGCACTCGATTGTTTCAATCGCATGAACTATAATTTTCAAGGACGTCATCCTCCACAACAACTTGCTGCAATGGTTGCATCGCAAAATAATGCATTTTTATCTATTGTGAATTCGTCTTCTTTGACCGATTCGGGTTGCAACACTCATATTACTTCAGATATGAATTATGTTTCTCTTGCACCTGAATATAATGGTGAAGAACAAGTTGGTGTTGGTAATGGACAGACTCGGCCTATTTCTCACTCAGGTTCTGATACTTTTGAACCTTCTTCCTATTTCTTTCTATCTAATCTTGTTTTTGTTCTTAATATCATCTCTAGTTTCCTTTTTGTTCATTAACTTTGTGTTAAAAATAATTGTCTTATCGCTTTTTGTTCCGAATAATTTTCAATTCAGGACAAGTTTTCGGGAAAAGTTTTGTTCCAAAGGCCTAGCATTGATGATCTGATCGCTTCTAAGGCTGTGGTTGCTTCTAGTTTAGCTTCCACCAGTCTGTTGTTCTACTGTTGCTAATTTTGCTGACAAGTCCTCTTTTGCTTATATTGCTGTTCTTCCTAAGTTCGTTGTTTTCTTGTTGCATTTGCCGTATACTTCAAATAAAGTGAGTGTGAATATTGTCTACATGGAAAAAGTGAATAATCATTCTTTTACTTGATCAAACAAGGTTTCTGTATGTTTCTTTTAGAGCCTTTTCATATTAATGTCTGAGATTCTATCACTAAAATTTCTATAAATGGTTTGGGTTGTTTAAGCTATCATGTTTCAACAAGGATATGTTTTGGAGTGATTTTGACATAAACAAAATCATTTGTCCATATGCAGAATCACTATTCTTTCAATCACTGATATTTGGAAAATGTTGAAATTGATTTTCAAAAAGCTAAAATCGTTGAATTAATTGTATAATCTTTTTTTCTAAAATTACTACTTGATATTGTATAATCTTTTTTTCTAAAATTACTACTTCAAGTGTCTCTCCTAAACATACATTAAACATACTTGAATCTTTTCTCCTAAACATACATTAAACATACTTGAATCTTTTCCATTGTTTGTAAATGTGATGTATCTCTTATTTTTCAACGTTTTAAGCAATATGTTAGCATATGGTATGCTCATGTTATAACTTTTCAAACAGTTTATGGTGGTGAACTTTTTAAATCATCAACTTGATTCTTTTTCTTACTAGTCATTGCATATTACATTAGAAATATGGTATTATCTTGTGTAAAACAATGATGCACAAAGAAAATATTGTCATATTGTTTATCAGTCACTTTTTCTTGCCTTTCTCCTTATGAATCTTAGGATAATTAGATAGGGAGTTAGTTATTGAATCTTGTTATAAATAGAAGAAAGATGAGTGGATGAAGGATAGGCAATTAGTGATACGATATATTCATAACATAAGTATGATTATGTTTGGTTGTAAACTTTTAAAAATGATTTATTCAACAATTTTGAGAATTCACAACCCTATCCGAAAAATATTACAAATTTAGGATTGACACAAAAGTCAATCTATCTAATAAGTTAATTAAATTTTAATAGTATTAATATGCGAAGTGCCTATCATTGATATGAGGTTGAAGTTCATCAACTTATTAGACATCATCGAGGAAAAATTTTAACAAAAACAAAAGTATTAAAAAATAGTTTGACAGTTTAAATCTATTGCATGTCACTAAAAGATGTCATCCTTCAAACTTTGGCTATATTCTAGTAAAGCTGTTTTTATCTTATATGCTTTGAACCCTACAACAATATTTTCCAACCATTTCGAGAACCTGATTTCTAAAATTGTTTTCTCCAAAACAGGGCATTTCAAACTCGAGTTGGCCTCTAGCTCAGCAAGTGTCGCACAATCGTTTTGTGCCACTAACCATGCAAGATGGAAAGTTAAACGATTGGATAGCCAAATAATCCACCTTCCTTGACCTAGCAAAGAATATGATATGGCTACAAGGTTAAGTAATGTTTTTATATGCAGATTAAATTCTATGAAATGTGGCTATGTTATGTGGGAGCCACTACTAACTCATTGTAGAAGGGCAGTGATTGAGATTGTATATATCTGTTGGCAAGCACATTTCCACAATTGTGTAAGAAACTATAAACCCCACCACTTTCAGTTAAATGTAGTAGAAAATAGTATCACTGCATCAGTCATTTATGCATTTCACATGGTATTGTACTTTAGTTAGTGTACAAAGTTAGCTGCCACTGTTTGGTGAGAATTTTACAAGGAATCCCCACCAAGAATTGAATATATGGGGATGAATCAAGAGTAAATTCTTTTGTTTACGTTAGTGTTTTGTTGGTTCTGTTTTGGAATAAACATAATCAATATACTGTTAATCACAGTAATAAGTCTCTTAAATAGCAGTTAACTGAATCCAGAGTAATTGTTTATCCTAGTCTATTATACCTTGAAATAATTGTTATTTGACCTGGTTAGATCTTCATCTTCTGAGTAATTCCTATATAGCTACTATGGAAGAATAATAAAAAATTAAAATAGAAAAGAAGAAGATTGTCCAACTAATATCATCTATTCAGTTTCGTGTTTCTGTCACGAAGAGAAGCAGAAGTGTACAATATTCTAAAAGAATGAGTTTGTTTTCAAAAGTGTTGAAACTGTTCTCTGTCTACGTTCTACTATACTGTTTTATACCTTCCTTTGTACCGTCTATTTCTAAACTCTATCCTAATCTCTATCCTTATGACTCATGAGTCATTTAAACTATGAATAAGATTAACAAAAGTATCTTCATTGCAGGGAATTGTGATGCCACCCATTGCATAATCATATCCAAATTCTTCTTCAGCTTGACTCAACAAATCTTGAAACAAAGGATGGTTCAAGTAAGATAGCGAGATGACAAAACGCTTCTTCTGTTCATCTCCAACATAGACCGTAAAGCATCCTTTCGGAACATCTAGAGACTTTGTTGTGGCTCTATTTCTTGACAATGTGGATCGTCGAAGACTTGGCTTAGCATGAACAATACTAGGCAAACGAAACCCCATGGTATAGTATTTTTCTTTTCAAGGAATTAGTGGAACTTTAACTTGAAGGATTGTGAAAGGAGATTTCTTGTGATGTGGGAATGTGGAAGGCTTGCTGTTTGTGAACCCAATTACATGATCCTTTATATAAATGGAGGGTGAGATTTATTGGAGATAGAAATATTGACAAGGCAAGAAGGTAGCATTAAATGCTAGAAAGGAACCAGCTCAAAAACAATCACATGGATTTGTCTTTCAAGCCATAATGAGAACTTCAAGTTCATGAGTTAACGTGGGGCCATTTTGGATCCTTACGTAGAAACATCACAGGTGGCCTACTTTTGTTTATGGACAATATTGAGAAGAAAATTCAATACAACTAAGCAAGTTCCAGTACATTCACAGACATATTTGAGGCACTGAAGGCTTTGTTGTCCTCTTGGTGAGATAACAATTGACAGACTATATGTTGACAGAAAATTTAACTGCATCATATAGCCATGTCTCACAATTTTTCGTGGTATAAGAATTTTAACTAAAGTGGGTTTTTTGTCGGTTGTTCATAGTTGTAAAGCTCGGAAAATTCATATGTACGGGTACCGTAGTACAACAGAAACTTGTAAGTGGAAGAAAATACTTCAAGTACAAGATGACAAAGAAAAAGAAACTCCATTGTTAGCTTAGCATTCATTATGAAGAGAACATTTTCTTTTTCTGAGCAAGAAACGTAAATTTACAATGATGTAACGAAGAGAATAACACTGACAACAAAAGCAATAACAATAAGACACTATAAATAATAGGTTAGAAAAAAAATTCTAAGAAGAAAGATCTATGAAAGTACCCCAATTAATATAAATATTCTGATGCGAAAATCTCATGATCAACTTGGATAAAGAACACCATGATGAGGCCTTCAAAGGAGCTGATTTGAAATGATCGACCCAAGGAAGAAGCTTGCCATGGAAAATTCTTAATTGAACCAGTAGCTCGATCTTGGCAACCAAGTTGTCCCACTGCTATTTATTGTTTAGTATTTTTTTTTTTTAATAGAATCAACAACTTTTGTTAAGAAAGAACGAAAGAATTCTGGGGGACTAGTGGCATTCTTAGGAGAAAAAAAACCCTCTTGAATATTGTACCAACTCAAAGACATGTTTACCTGTTCCTCAAAGGCATCTTTCCTTTTGACATCTTCATTTGTGTTTTTTATACCTTTCAATCCATCAGTTTCAGTTCACAACAAATGCAAATCATCATTTATTGGTTACACTTATTATTTTGTTGGGATCGTTATGGTGTAAGTCTTGCATGGTGGCTTCTGTTTTGGCCTTTCTTTTTGTTGGTTAGCTGTTTTGATTGTTATTTGTTTCTTTTCCTTTTCTTCCTTTGAGAGGTTATTTTCTTCAACATTATGTATGTTGTTAAGAAAGAACCGCAATGATGCAACTGAAAAGAACCCAGTTGTATTAAACTAGAAACCAAACTTCATAATAAAATGGAGAAAAGAAAACCCCAATCTTTTTCTTTTTTTCTTTTTTGATATATGTGAGTGGCCGAGTTAGTCTTCTAAATAAATTGACCCCCAATCTTCACAATAAATCTCAAACTTCTAAATATTATGAATATACAATCATCACTTGGATTGTACAAAAACATTTTTAAAAGTAAATAATAAGTATAGAGTTAAATATGACTACATTGAAGCTAATCGAATGCAATACATATTAAATGGATGGTGAATGGCTCAAATATTAAACAGAAATTATAACAAAATAAAAGAGCCTCTAACAAGAAATCAAATGAAGAAAAAAAATACTTGCACATACCTATACTTCGTTCGATAACATTCCCGTGTCTTATATCTTGTTTTTTGTTTTTCAAAAACTATAAACAAGAATATGTTTTATAACTATTTATGTATCTTGTTTCTTGAAAAGAAGAAACAAAAATAAAAACTTGTTTTATAATTATTTCTTGTTTCTATTATCTCTTTTCTTACTTTTTCCCTTGTTTTATAGTTTAAATATAGTTTAGTTATATACTATAAGAAATAAATCAACACATTAATAAAAAATAGGAAATAAAAATGCGATCAAACATGCCCTTAGATTCCAGTAAAATGGTTCCAGTAACAATTTCCTTATGTAGGGAAACATCTTCCCATGGAAGGAAACAAAAATTGGAGCGAGTTTCAAAAAGGAAAAACAAAGTGCATGGATCTGATCATGCCTAATATCCCTAATCTAAAAAAAGATTGTATGTTACAATCATGTCAGTGCCTCTCACGGCCTATTTAACTGAGAAATGAGATTGGTGAAGATATCTTCTCTGCACTGAATGGTAAGACCACCCATAGGATGATAATAACCAAATTCTTCTTCAGCTTGACTAAGCAAGACCTGAAAACATGGTTGATTCAAGTAAGTTACGGGGATGACAAAACGCTTCTTTTGAATCTCTCCAACATAGACCGCACAGTAGCCCTTTGGAACTACTGCCACTCCTTCCTTTGTTGAGGTGGAAGCTCGTCGGAGAAGCTGAAGAATTCTCATGTTTATATTTGGATACAATAAAGGCAAGACCTAAAAAAGTTTACTAGAAGATCTCAAAACACCTTGATATGAGAAAAATGAAGAGTTGAGTTGCTTGTGAACTCAATCAAATATGTATTTATAGATGGTGAAAAGAGTTGCGGGAAATCCAACCTTCTGAGAAATTGATGATAGAAGTCATTGGATAAGGCTCAGTAGCAGACAAGAACTCATGAAGTATCATATGGTTTTGTATACCAAATAATGAACATTGAAGTAGTGATGTTGGTAGAGGATATTGTGTAATCTTTTCAAGGCAAAGGATTTAGAGATCATATTGTCTCTTAAATGACAATGACTGATGAAAATATGTTAGTTTAATAACTTGATTATTGCAAACAGCTGGCTTACCATGGCTTACCATTGCATGATGATTTTTATATATCATAAGCTTTAGTAGTTTATCATATCATCCAGACAACAGTTGTGATATGCTTTTGTTTGTTGGATGTAGAATTTTGGTTTAACTTTGGCTTGGAATCGCTAAGGTTATAATAGTATTGAAGAGGTGCTCTAGGGTTTGTCATTTCGAGAGGACAAATTTTTGTGGCATGCTAGTTATTTTGTGGGAAGTTTGGCTCAAGAGAAACAATAGAATTTTAAGGGAGGTGGAGAGATCATGCAATAAAGTTTGGGAGGTAGCAAGATTTAACTCCTCCTTGTGGACACTCGCTAGGCCTTTTTGTAACTATGAACTTGGTTTGATTTTGTTAGATTGGAGTGTTGACTTGTTTTTTTGTATGCTCTTTTTCTCTCAATGAAAACGTGGTTTCTTACCAACAGTATTACGACACTCTTTGCTAATGTCCAAGCAAACGTGGTTTCTCCAGTGAAAAAGTTTGTGGTTTGTCATCTTCTAACATTTGCCCAAGCAATGAAAATAGACTAACGCTCCAAAACACAAGACAATTGAAAAGATAAATAGAAGAGAAATACAACTGATGAAGAGTACAAGTCAAATAAGACAAAAACCCTACTACTAAGAAGCACCAAAAGCTTTGAAAGAGAGCCCCTATAAGAAGTTAAGAGAAGAACTAAACTAATACTAAACAAACCAACAAAGTGAGACATCAAATCAAAAAATTGACAAGATCTGCCCCGTTGATGTTGGACCTATTTGGAATGACTTTCTAGTGGTTTAGTAACACTCAAACTCCATTTTTTAAGCAGTTAGAAAGTCATTTCAAACATTTCTCTTTTACTAACCTGCTTTCTCCTTCCATATATACTTTCCTTAAAAGCCCTGACCTGTTCAATTCCCTTTATTGCTAATTGCTCTATCAGTAAGTCTCATAACTTTCATATATTTTCGCAGTGTTAGTCTGAGTGATTTGAATACTCATTTTTACTAGTTAGTTAAAGTTTTGTATTGATTTTAATCAGTCAACTCTCTTGCTTTTGTAAGAAGAAAAAAAAACTTTATGCTAAAGTTGGCAGTATTAAAACACCAATCATTTTTTTCAGTAATTTTTCAATAGAGGCAAAGTACAATGAATCTCATATAAGAAAACAGCTCTCAATCTCCTTGTGAATACAAATCATTTGAAGGAACATCATAGGGCAGATATAGTGTAATCATGTTGTCAAGGAAAATGGACTAAGAAAAGTGGCAAGATAAGGTACATAGGTATCAACTTTATAATCAATATTTACTTTTATGTACTACATGTAAATCCACTTTGGTTAACTCAAGAGGTGGTGATAGATTTGTTCAAGTACTATGGTATTTTACACCAATCCTACTACTGGTCATAATCCCATTTACAAATTTCTCTGCTCCTTTGGAGCGTTAACAAATAACTCTTACCTCATTCTCCTTCTACCTGTGATGATATACTAGACGGGCTCTTGGAACTTTCTGAAATCGTCAATTGTGGGTCGCTCATTACGTCCTGCAATGAAAATTTTCAATGATGATTAACTATTGGCAACTTTTGATCTCTGTAACTTTGACGTACAAACAAATTTGTCCCCATACTTCCTTTCATTTTGCTTCATCCAAGAAAAATTCTTATTCAGTCAAAGTTGATTTCTGTCAGTGTTGTGACTTCTTTTCCAACTAGATATATTCAGTAGCAAGATTTCAGACATTAGACAGAGAGGATTCTTCTACTTTTTTCTTCCTTTTATTAAATATTAAATATTAATTTATAAAAAGGATTGTAATGAGAACACTAAATATTAAATATTAAATGTTTTTTCTTAGAACTTGATTGTAATGAGAAATCCATTCCAGAAGAGGGTCGACAAAAGAGTGAACAATAATTTATAAAAAGGATTTAATGGTAATAAATGAGGAGATTAAGGCCATTTGACGACGGTTTAGTTTCTTGTTTCTTGATTTTACATTCATCATTTTTATTTTATGAACAGCTCTTCCATCTTTCTTAACAAAGAAAAAAAAAATCAATTAATTGGATAACTGTTTTTTGTTTCTTGTTCTTTCTTTTTTATTGAAAAAAAAAAACTATGTTTAGTAACCATTTTTTTATTTCTTATTTATCTAAAATTTTAAATTAGAAATGTAAATTTTTTACATAAAATAAGTTTTTAAAATTAAATAAAAAAATAATGTTATATTTATAATGCATTTTAAAAGTAAACGTGATAAACGAATACGTTTGCTTTTGTTTGGAAAGATTTGGAAACACAACCAATAAACTAGAACTTGATTTTGTTCTTTTCAAAAATTATACACTATTTTGGAAAAGGGGTATTTTTAAAAATAGGAAAATAAATTAAAATATTTACAAGCTATAGCAAAATTTTGGATTCTATCACTGATAGTCTTTTATCACTATATCAATGACTATCAATGATAAAATTTACTATAAGTTGTAAGTATTTTGTCAAATTTGCTATTTTTGAAAATTTTCCTTTGGAAAATGTATCTAAAAATAAAAACAAAAATAGTTACCAAATACTTTTCTCAAAAACTAGAAACAATAAACCATAAACGAAAACATTACCAAACATCTAGTGACTAAATTGAAGACAATTAAGAGGTATTTGGTAACATTTCTATTTATTATTTTAAGTTTTTGAGAATCATAAGCGTCTAATACCAATTTCTAGATTCCAGTTTCTTGTTGCTTATTTAAATGTTTCCAAAATATTTTAAGTTTTTGAGAAACATAAGCGTCTAATACCAGTTTCTAGATTAATATTTCTGGTTATTTAAGAATGTTTCCAAAATTGTGTAGAGATTTTAGAAACAACAAAATCAAGCCTCTTGTTTCTGGTCCTCATTTCTAGTTTTTCCCAAAGTTCAAATAAAAACGTTGTTATCATTCTTAGCTTATAAGATGTATGAGAAATATCTTCTACATAAATATAACATTAAAAAAATTGATTTTAATTTTTCAGGTTAATATTTTAGAGAACCTGGAACAAAAATGATTATAAAATGTTTATTTTTATGTTTCAATAACAAATTAATAAATAAACAACAAGAAACAAAAAAACAATTACTAAATGTAATTCTATATTTCTTTATTGAAAAAAATAAAACATAAGAATGAAACATGAAAATTACTGAACAAAGTTTAAATTTTCAAAAACCAAATCAAAACCTAAACCCAATAACTATTAAAATTTTAAGGCATCACTATTAGAAATTATATTAAATTTGCCTCCACCCATTGACTTAAGCTTTTGGGTTTAGTTGGTGAATTAAGATGATTTTAAAGTAGGTTGCTACAAGATGTCCTGGGTTCAAGCTCCTGCATTGTTGTTTCCTCTCCAATTAATGTTAACACAAGTGAGGAGAGTGTTAAATATTATATTAAATTTGCCTCCACCCACCAGCTTAAGTTTTTGGGTTTAGTTGGTGAATTAAGAGCAGATGGCTACGAGATGTCTTGGGTTCAAGCCCTTGCGTTGTTGTTTCCTCTCCAATTAATGTTAATTTGCACTTGTTGGGTCTTTCTTCATATTTCAAGCACACAGAGTGTTAGATATTATATTAAATTTGCCCTCCACCCACCATCTTAAGCTTTTGGGTTGTGTTGGTGATTTAAGAATTACATAGTGTGTTGCATACTAACCTGCTCCATTGAGGGATGGCTAAAACTGCTTATCGATCCACTACTATCCCTTGACTCCATGTGCTCCATCATCTCTTCACCAAATTCTCTCAATTTTTCAAGTTCGGGCAACACAACACTGGCAAGATCTGGTCGGTCCTTTCGCCGAAGTTCTGCACATTCAAGTGCTAATTTTGCAAAGCAAAGTGTTTGTTCCACTGGCCAATCAACCACAGCTGGGTCCAGAAACTCCTGAAAAGTCCCCTTCTCGATAGCTCGAGCAACATGGTGAGCCAACCCCATGGCCGGCTTCGCTGTAATTAGTTGAAGCAACATGATTCCTAGTGAATACACGTCAGATTTAACCCCAAGCATTCCAGTTTGTTGATACTCAGGGTCTATATAGCAGAAAGTTCCAGCGGCCGAAGTCACGTAGCATTGTGTTACATTTTCAGCCACAGCAGGTAAAAGTCTAGCCAAACCAACATCACTGATCTTGGAAACATAGTTCTGGTCAAGCAATATGTTAGCTGGCTTGAGGTCACGGTGCACCAATGGCTCAGGCTTTGTCTGGTGGAGAAACAGAAGGCCAGTAGCAATCTCGGCAGCAATTCGAAACCTCAATTGCCAAGGAATAACAGGGGTGTTACCCTTTCGAAAGAGTCGATCCTCCAAACTTCCATTGGACATGTACTCATAAACTAGAATGCCATATTCAGGGCATGCTCCTAGAAGAAGTACCATGTTGGGATGCCTTATGCAACTCAGTATATCAATCTGCATTTACGATATCTAACTAAATCATAAGCACTAGAAAAATGATCCCAAAGTTCTTTTAAGTTTCTCACCTCTTGCTGAAACTGTGTCCTTCCTTGAGTTGCGTCAGGACGCAAAACCTTGACTGCAACTGATGTGTGATCAAGACGACAACGAAAGACAGGTCCATAACCTCCTTCCCCAATCTTTCGAGATTGTGCAAAATGTTCCGTCGCCGATTCAACCTCCTCAATTGAATATCTCCTGTATCTGATGTCGCTTTGTGCAAGATTTTTCAATGCTTTCTGCATTTCCTCTGCCTCTTTAACTGCTTTCATCTCCAGATTTGCCCTTTTATGTGATTCTAACTCTGCAATTCTCTTGGCTGCATCAGCTGCTTCCATCGCTGCTCTGCATCTAGCTCTCTCCTGCTCTGCAATAGCCATTGCTGCTTCTTGTGCAAGCCGTGCCTCTTCTAGTTTTTGTTCTTCTTCACGTCTCCAATTATTTAGTTCCATTGCCTATGGGAAAACTTTTAACATAACCCCAAGGTTGAATCTCGAAAATGGGGAAATGACTTATATATATATTATACCTTCTGCTTTGCTGTTAGTGCTTCTTTACACGCTGTACTGTACATCTCCATAGTTTGTTTAAGCTCTAGCTTCAGCCTCCTCATTTCAAGTTCTACTTCATCCTGTGAGATACATAAATTTCGACCAATTTAGTTCATATCCTCAAATCAACATTAGATATGAGCAGAAAAATTCAGTTACAAATGCTCTTTCTCTCTCTCACTAAAGAACGCTTATAAGATATTGATATCTGTAATCATGAATAAAGCTATGATACGTTTCCCTAGCTTCGAAATTTTAACATTTGTCATCACTATGAGCAAGGAGAGCTTTTATTTAAAATGTTAGTTAAGATATCCAATTTCAATTAATAATTGAAAATATCAGAAACTAGCACTATATAATATGATCAATACAGGTAAAGCGTTGTACTTGAAGTTTAATATATTCATATTGGTATTTTGATCAATGTATATATTCGTGAAATCCGTGAAAATTATTGCTTGATGTTAGTGTCGTTGTTCTTTGATAAGTTTTTAAGTATTTCCTTGGTGATGGTGGTGGAATCGTTATAATTCTCTGTTGTTTGTACCTTTTTACTCCTTTAGGAGTTTATATCCTTTAAGCATTAGTTTCTCTTTTCATTTTCGCAATGAAAAGTTTTCTCTTGTTCAATAAAAAAGGCCCAGAACCATTCATAATATACTGACCAAGTTCTGAGATGACCAAGAACATGATGTCCTGCAGCTCTCATCTGAAACCGATGAGAAATCATTGAGATTGCTGAGATCTGTCCACTTGGGTTTAAATGGTAGAGATGCAAAGCTATGCTCTGAGCTGGTAGAAAATCGTGGGGGACCTGAATCAGAGTAGTCAAATGCAACAGAAGAAGAACGATCTGTGCTTGGTCTGCCAGAGCTTATAAAGGATATGTCGGATTCTGACTCAGAGAACCCTCCACTAAATTTCGAGATACAAGTTCTCTCTCCTCCGTGAGAGTAAGGTGACCTGATTCCAATCACGATGTGAGCATCAACTTGGAAGGAAAGTCTACGCATATCTTCACTACCAAAATTTAACCGCAATCTGTAATTTAGCACAACTTACTTGACTGTTTCATCTTGGAAGCTGCGAGGCTTGAATGATGTCCTATCTGCAAACGAGAGAAATAATATAAGTTCCATTGCCCCAAACTCCATAAAATCAAGACATGAATGCGTAAACAATTTTGATAGCATAAAAATGTAAGTGATTCATCTGCAATTAGTCCTTAAATAAATTGTTTTCTTTTCAACTTCATCCTTAAATAAATGGTGCTTTGATGAAACACAAAAACACCAAAGGCTGTCTTGATGGGGAAAAGAAACACAAATTATCATATAGAAGAATTCAGAGGACAAATTTGTAGACTTACCACAATAAAACTACTTCATATACTATACACAAAATACTTGGAATGCAGTCCAGCATGAAAAACAAACCTCTCAAATTGAACTTATGTCGAGGAGTGATTGATCCCTTTACGATCGGCTTAGATAACTTCTGTAAACGGTCTAGTAGAGGGGAACTGAAGGGAGCTGAGCGAGATGCATTCTTCACCGATGACACCTTCCCCTTCGAGATGACATATACAGTGCAGAAATCCGGTGCTCCTTTTGACACGCTACTACCCATGCTCGATGACCTAAACCTGTTTCAAACATCACAAATTCCCAATCATAAGCATTTGGATAAATTGGAGATGGGAATTCACATTCTTCCATAATGATTTGAGGAATGTAAAATTCTAAACGCTATTTTGGAATGAATTTTCAAACGCTAAATAACTGCTTTTCACTTGAATAGTCATTTCAAACAGACCCTGAACCAAACATGAAACGAAAAAAAATGATTACCTAATAAATCCATGTTTCGAAGGAGCCCCGAGCACCAAGGTCTCGATTGCAGCGTACGATACGTATTCAGTTAATGCTTTCACTATATCGGTGTCTTCCAATATAATATCAAGACATTGAATCTTCACAATCAACAAAAGAAAGGAAAACCCAGGTCGTTTCACATCTCAAAATCACAATTCAGAAACATAACATAAGAAAATAAAAGAGAAAATGCAATGATGAACACAAAAGACTTACATCCTTCCGAGTACAATAGCAATGGAAGGTGAGAAAAATGTCTCTAGTCTGCATCTCGAGCTGCTGTATATGAGGGGAATCAGATGTGAAACTGCCATCACTATTACAAATAATGGCTTCCCCAATCAAAGAAGCAGCCGCACTAGAAGGTCTATGAACCACATGGATTAAAATCACAGTTTGACCCTTTCCAATCAAATGCTCAGCGGCCCATCTGAGAGCATTTTGGCTTCCTTTTTCCCTGTCTATACCAATAGCAACTAACCCATTTCCTCCTCCGCCTGCTCCAACCTTTTTGACGCTATTAACACTGTTTCCTTTTTGTAGCCACATTGTTTGATAAAATCCCAGTGACAGATTTGCTTGTTATATATACACTGAGGGATATTTGCATGCATATTTACATATATACAAAGAATCTGTGAAGAAAAAAAGAGAAAGAAGTTTGATACCATGACTAACTTGGGATTTGCCTCAATTTGGAGAAAGGCCTGAAATTTTCGCGGGAGGGCGCAAATTTAGGAATTCTATGAATACAAAAGAATTTGTGGGAGCTTTGAAGAGTTTGTAGTCCCCATATCTCTTTCTAGTCATTTATTTTCCTACCCCAAAATGGAAAAGAGAGTCAATTTTACTAGTTTTGGCGTCCATTGTTGTTTTGGATGCCCATGGAAATAGGATGTTCAGAAAACCCATCACCCGATCCAACTCCATTGGATTAAATTTTAATTTGTTTTTAACAATTCAATTTTTGATCAGTTATTAGGGTTCATAATTTGTTTGGAAATCAATCACATGACGTCTGAATAACACATGAATTGGGTTGGGTAGGGTAGGGTAGGACATCCAAAATTATGTTTATTAGTTTTCAAGTTCGTAACTTTTCGATTGAATTTCCAAAATTATATATTATTATTATATATCGTTGGTCTATCTCTCCATTATTTTACATGATTTTTCTTTAATTACTGCGAAATTTAGTCTTTTGGATCGGGGAAGTAGATTATTACAGGGTTTCAACTAGATAGTCTAATTTAGTATATCATCTTACACAATTGGCCTATTTCAATAAGAATATGGACCATATACTTATTTATATTATTAAATTGAATTTTAAAAATATATATATGAAAAAGAATATGGACCGTCAAAGAGAGGAAAATTCAATATACGTTGGTTACGGTTTCGACAACAGTAGTCTACGCCTTCCATTCTCTTTGCAAAAGCATCCGTTTAGTATCATATTTTGTGAAATTTTTGTGGTGAAGAAGAAGAAGCTCGACTGCTGGCTATGACGAGCATTTTCTGACAGATTTTCGAGATAAATTTTGAGGTTAGTAATACTCTATATTTCGAATCATACAACGATTAGGGTATATTGAGTTATTTATGTGTAATTTATGTTATGTGTTGATTGGTTAGGGTTTATTGGAACTTTATCTGTAATTTCTATTATACTAAATTACAATTTTTTGTTGCTAGAATTTTGGAAACACAGTAGTTTATAAGTGTATATTTTTTATATGCTACCGTATATGATATTATCGTGTTCATTGTTCTTAATGGTTTGTCTAAAAAGGTTATCATGTTTTAATTACAGTATATTTGGAATAATAAGATGTACTTTTTAGACATAAATGTTTATGATGAGTAATTTTTTGTTTCCTGGGTATATGTAATATTACCGTCTGTATTTTGAACTAAAGATTTATGATAAATTGTTTATAGAAACATGGATGATGAAACTTTATGATGAATATATGTAATATATGTCGTTAGTAAAATTGTGTAAATTTGATTATCTTATAGGAATGTAGTAATTGTATGAGAAATTGGTTGAATGGAGAGAACATATTCAACTGTATTGTTTGTAGTAATTCTGGCCATACTTGAAAAACAATTAACTTCTATCTGTCACTAAGTATGTTTTACTGTATATATACAGTTGTATATAATGATGAAATGATTTACGTATGATCAAATATATGAGATAGTATATATGTAACAAATCACATAATATATATATATATATATATATATATATATATATTATGGAGTATGTGTATGTAGTGGTATATAAATTAAGTATTAAAAATTACATAATAAAAAAAAAATTGTAAACGCATTATCCAATATATGCAGAAGTATAGGTGTAATATAACACAAAAAATTACTTCAAAAGATATAGTACCATGTTTAAAAAAAAAAATACAAAATGCATAACTTATAATCTGTGTATACTGAACCTCACAAAAAGATGAATTGAATAAGAAATAACAAATTTCTTGAAAAAAAAAACTATATGTTCGGAAATGGAAATTAAATATTATAAGAAAAAAAATGAAACGAAAAAAAGAATACTAACCGATTCAAAATCATCAAATTGGAAGGGAAGAAGAAAGAACAATTTTATTTTTCTATTGGAATCGGAAAAAAAAAAAAAAGAAACAATGTGTTCATGTTATGATTTAAATTGAAAATAATTATATAAAATATATAATTTATAACATATTTAAATCATAAACAAGTAATAAACATTACATATAATAATGAAGGAAGTTATAATTGATATAATAAATTAGATAGCTGATAATTAAGGAATTTTTTTTTTAAGATTTACATATATAATTTATTTTTAAATAATCAAATAAAGGTTAAAATTGTCATAAATAATTTAGGTATTTCCTCTAAATCTTCCAAATCTTCCAATTATTAAAAGGGTTTGTATTTACTCTTTTCAAATTTGATCTATTTTCTTAAAAAAATAGCTAAAGAAATCATACATTATTTATGTGTCGCAAATATAAATTTCTAGCTTCACTATATACTAATCACTCATAAAATTTGACTATTTTGATATTACTTTCTTTTAAGGAAAATGTTCTTCTTCTTTGTTTTTTCTCCTCGTTGTTTGGATTTCTTCCTTGTTTCGCTTCCACATTAGTTTGTTGTGTAAAGATTAACGATTATTCAACCTGACTCAACCCATAAATATAAGAGTCAGGATCAAGGTTGGATTAGGATGGGGTGAGGATATCATTTCCGTTCACGACTGGAGACCCTAAAAAATCCTTGTTTTGACTCCATCCTAAGTTTTAAGTTTAATTTGACGAAATTGAAAGTTTGCGTTAAAACTGATAAAATCTACAAGTTTAGAAGTAAGAGTTGATGTTTTGTGGGAAAAAAAAGAGAGGAGAAAACTACTTTAAACAACAATAGGACCCTTGACTCAGATAGTCATGTACATGTTCTTGTTGGTTGAGCAAGAAATTAAAAGACTTGTCTTCCTTTTTTTCCACATGGTAGTATTTCGATTCCTCCATTTAATCAATATTCTTTCTTATAATTTGTGTAATCTAAGCAAAAGTATGGAAACAAAATGTGTGATGCCCAAGGCTTGTCCTTGGCTGAAGTCCACACTTCCTGATCTCCATTTTCAAAGTATTTTCTTTAAGAGCTAAATGGGGCCTTTGTAGAAAGACAATGCATTTACAAACATCAATATATTGATAATGGTAGTTGGAAGACAAAGCATGTTATACCTCTTTAAGTTCATGTCCCCTAGTAGGCCCTATCCAATACCTATGAAAATATACCTTCATATGATCATTTATTTATAAATACATATGTGAGATGGCTTAGACGAAGCAATCACAATTCTTCACATTCCCATTTGAAAGAAACTTTCTTCTCCTGAAAACTTGTGTTTTTACAATCTTCTCATTACTCTAGAAGTACATCAATTCTATTGTACAACATGGGGATTCGTCAACTTCTTACAAGAAACCAAGGAGTTTCAACAATTCCCAAAGGCTATTGTGCAGTCTATGTTGGAGAGAACCAAAAGAAACGGTTTGTGATCCCAATTACACACTTGAATCAATCATGCTTTCAAGAGTTGCTTTCTCAGACTGAAGAAAAATTCGGTTACCATCATCCCATGGGTGGTCTTACTATTCATTGTAGAGACGACATCTTCACTGAACTCATCTCTCGTTTATAGTATATTATTAATCTTGTAGAATAGGAGCATTGAAAATAACCAAGTCATTGTACATTTTTTTTTTCAATTTTCATCCTTTCTTTTTTGTTTCCTTTGGTGGGGAGTAAAAAGTTTCCCTGCACAAGGAAATTACTTGTGATGAAAATGAAAATGACTATAACTTTATTGGAAATGGAAGAGTATTCATTCATTCCTTAAAAAGATATATTGTCTCTTTATTTTATGGTTATGCTTCTCTTCTCTATATGTATGCAAGTCAGTAATATGGATGAATCTTAATTTTTTGAAACTTAACTGTTACTATAAAGATATTAAACCATTTGCATTGACTTTCTTTTGGTTGGGATGCATCAAACAAGCATTTGTCAAGATATAAATGACAAAAAAAAAAAAAAAAATGCTGGTGAGATTTCATATCTCAAGTTAGGGTCAGAACTTTTTTGTAATTTTTGTAATTACGTGAAAATGCAGTTGGCTAGATTATAACCATATTTTTTCAAGTCTAAGACCGAAAGAAATTTTACAAATTTTGCAAAAGTAACTCATAACACGGTTTTATTTTAAGGCATGTTTTTAAATTGATTAAAATAAATTTCCTATGTTAAAAAACAAGTAGAGACATATTATAAACCCATTGAAATTATCAAAATCACTCTGAAACGTGTAAAACTAAATATTAAGTTAGCTGTGAAATAATTAAAGTCTTGTTCGTAATTTTGAATACGTCAAAAATGGTTTTAACTATTTCAAACATACTCTTCGATGACTTCAAACATTGATGTATTTTACCATAAATTCAAAGGTCTCTTTTGTTTAGCCATTTTAGTTGTCGGCGAACAGTTTAACTTTGTTCAAGATAATAACATCAGTTTAGTTGCTGTCATTTTTTAGCAAGTTATTGAGCAACGTTGAAAATATTTGAATCATGTTGGTGTGCTATAGCCAATTCTATTCTAGAAAATGGAGTCCGTTGGCCTCAACTCCTTTGTTGGTGTAGCAGTACTACACTACTAAGCTTAGGAATATTTCCAAACAGTGGAAGCTAATAGTATTTCTTCCATTTAATGAAAATTTATCTATAAACTGTGTTATACAAGCAAGGTTGAAGAAAAATGTGGGATGTCCAAGGCTTGTCCTTGGCTATAATTGGCCCACATTTCTTCTCACCAGTCTCCTGGGTCTTTTTCTTAAGAGCTAAATGGGGCCTTGCATTGGTTTCTTCCATTAAAAATGCAAGACAATGTATTTACTGACTTCACTAGTAATTAGAAGACAAACCATGTGATGATTCCTAGCTTATGTCTCCTGCTAGGGGCATTCAATAGTTTTGTAAATGCATCCTTATCATCTATATATACACAATTGATATGGTTTAAAAGCAATCACAGTTCTTCAAATTCTCATTCAAAAGAAACTTTCGACCCATAAAAACGCGTTCGTCAACTTTTGAATAGTTCTAGTGTGTTTACTACAGTGTACAACATGAGGTTTCGCCAACTTCTTACAAGAAGCCAAGGAGTTTCAGCAATTCCCAAGGGCTACTGTGCAGTGTATGTTGGCGAGAGCCAAAAGAAGCGGTTCGTGATCCCAATAATGTGCTTGAATCAACTGTGTTTTCAAGACTTGCTTCGTAAGACGGAAGAAGAATTTGGTTACCATCATCCCATGGGCGGTCTTACTATTCATTGCAGACATGACATCTTTACTAATCTCATCTCCCATCTAAATGTTCGATAAGAAATTTATTGACACTCTATAGTTTATTATCAATCCCTAGACACTAGAAATAACCAACAATATGTACATTTTTTTTCATTTTCCTCCTTTTTTTGTTTCCTTTTTCAGTAGGGAGTTAAAATGTCTCCCTCACCAAGGAAATTGCTAATGATGAAAATGAAGAGGTTCATTCATTGAAAAAAAAAACTTTCTATTTTGGTTATCCCTCTCTTTATATGTGCAAACTAGTAATATAGATGGATACAAATCTTACCATTTTATATTGATTCCTCTTGGGTTGGTTGCAATCAAACAAGGACTCTGATGGATATATGTTTCATATTTCAAATTTGGATCAAAATTCAAAGTCCATTTCGTCTTTGCATAAAGATATAATATCTTTTGTTCATTATCAACCATGGTTGAGTCTCCAAAAGTATACGCAGTACATCCATATAACCATATGCTTTTTCTCAATTCTAAGATTGGCTAGAATGACAATTTTACAGAGTATACCATTTACAAAACATTAAGTTGTCAATGTGTAGTCTTCCATCAATTTGAAGACTCTCCTTCGCTTAGCTATCTTAGTCGGTAAACGGTTTAATTCTATTAGTCCTTTTCACTTTTACTAAAGCTATTGAGCAGCATTAGACATCTTTGAATCATGTTGACCTGTCAAAGCAAAAACTGCTGTAGAAAATGGTCCCTTAATTTACTCAAATTTTGTATGTTTTTGTTGGTTGATGCAGTAATTCCTCCACTTAATGAAATAATGACCATAGACTGTGTAATCTAAACGAAGTGTAAGCAAAATATATATGATGTCCAAGACTCTCTTGACATAACTGGCCCACAATTTCTAATATCCATTACCTTGTCTTTTTCTTATGAGCTAAGTGGGGTTTTTTTCATTGAAATATACAAGGCAATGTATTTATTAAATTCACTAGCTGGATTGTACTAATCGAAAGACAAAGCATGTAAGGCCTAGTTCATGTCTCCTACTAGGCCCCATCCATTAGTTTTGAGAAGACCTCTTTATCATCTATATAAGTACACATTTGATATAGTTTAGAAGCAACCACAAGTCTTCACATTCTAGTTTGAAAAAAAAAAATTCTTCTCTCGAAAACGTGTTCTACGATTTCTCTTTGCTTTAAATATAGTAATTATACCGTTCAACATGAGGCTCATCCATCTTCTTAAAAGAAGCCAAGGCGTTTCATCAATTCCCAAGGGCTATTGTGCAGTATATGTTGGAGAGAGTCAAAAGAAGCGTTTCGTAATTCTAATTACTTACTTGAATCAACCATGTTTTCAAGAGTTGCTTAGCCAGATGGAAGAAGAATTCGGTTACCATCATCCAATGGGAGGTCTTACTATTCATTGCAAAGATGCCATCTTCACTAATCTCATCTCTCATTTGAATGATCTATGAGAGACGTATAACATTTTCAAAATACAAAAACTCTGATAGCTAGAAATGATCAAATGCTAGAAATAACCAACACTCATGTACATTTTTTTTCTTTCATTTTCGTCGGTTTTTTGTTTCCTTCAGTGGGGAGTAAAATAATGTTTCCCTGGTTAAGGAAATTACCCAAGGATGAAATGAAATGAAATAACTTCAGTTCTACAGAAAAATTAAGAGGTTCATTCCTTAAAGAAGTATTTTCTTTACATTAGGTCATGCTTCTATTTTTATTTATGCAATCATGTGGATGAATCTTAATTAGAGAATATGCTAAATTCATTTATGTGTTGGTTCCTTTTAGTTTCAAATTTAAAATTTGAGTAAAATTTAGTGGCAAGATATGGTTGACCCTCCATAAAGATATAGCCATAACCACATAAACCCTATGCTTCTTAGTTCTTTCAATTCTAAGATTTTCCATCCTTCCGCCTTGGTAACTGTTTTTCTTACCTTCCAGCCATAAATGGAAAACTCAATATTGAGTTCTCAAACAAAACAATGTGCTCCTAAGTTCTCATAAAACAAAATATTTCCCTACAACAACTTCTCTTTCTGAGTCCTTATATAGTTCTTCCTCCTTGAAATTGAAATTTACATTACTGTGATTTTCATTGGTATAAAGTAAAGTCTCAATTGATCTTCATTCACAAGAGACCCAAACAGCTCTGAAGTTTGAAGTTCTTCCAAAATCTAGTTTAAAGTTCATGTTAGAAGGGATAAAAGAAGTTATCTGTTGTTCCTACATCTTTTACAAGAAAACCTGTTTGCCTTTCAAGATTTCTCTACATATTAATCTGTTAAGAAATAAATATATAAAGAAAACAGAAAAACCTAAAGTAATTGAAAACTGACAAAGAGGAGGGTTTAATAGTGTGTGTTAGCTAAGTTCACAGGAGGAGGGAGAACAATTTATTATTAGAGAGAATAATTCAGCAACACCTCTAGAGTTAGAGAGTTTAATGCATTGGTCTAAACACTAGGGTCGAAATCCTAAATAATATAAATATGTCAAATATGAATTCAACTTAGGTTTTTGGGTCGTTGTCCCCGAACCCATCATTGAAAAGATTATGAGATTTCACTATCTTTGAGGTACTTCTCTCATTGTCAATTGATTTTGAGATGAAATTTCAGATAAACATATTAGTTGACATCTCTTTTGAAATAGTTAACGAACAACATTGGAAATGTTTGAATCACATTGACTTGTCAAAGAAAAATCTACTCTAGAAAATGAGCCCCTTTTAACTTGATATTCATTTATGTTTATGTTGATTGAGCAACAAGCTTCATCTCTTCTTTCTATTCTGCAAGATATAGTATTTCCTCTATTTATTGAGATTATATCCATAAACTGTGTAGTTTTAATAAAATGGCAGCAGAATGTGGAGTGTCCAAGGCTTGTCCTTGGCTACAACTGTCCCACAGTTTCTAATCACCATTTTCACAAGTCTTTTCTTTAGAGCTAATTGGGATCTTGTATTTGTTTCTTCACTGAAAGTGAAACTTTTTTCAATGTCTTTGCCAGCATCACTGACTGGATTGTAATAATTGAAAGACAAAGCATGTGATGCCTCATAAGTTCATGTCTCTTACTGCTATGCCCCATCCAATAGCTTCTAAGGCGCTCTTTATCAAGTATATAAAGATAACATTGGATATGGTCTAAAAGCAATCACAATTCTTTCACATCCTTAACCAAAAGAAGCTTTCTTCTCTCTAAAACTCGTTCTGTGATTTTCTTGTTGCTCTAAGTATACAGATTATATCGTACACTACAAACATGAGGCTTCAACATCTTCTTAAAAGAAACCAAGGAGTTTCTGCAGTTCCAAAGGGCTATTGTGCAGTCTATGTTGGAGAAAGCCAAAAGAAGCGATTCGTGATCCCCATAACTTACTTGAATCGACCATGTTTTCAGGAGCTGCTTTGCCAAACTGAAGAAGAATTTGGTTACTATCATCCGATGGGCGGTCTTACAATTCATTGCAGAGACAACATTTTTACAGATCTCATCTCTTATATGAATGATCTATGAGAGATGAACTGAAATTTATAGAAATATAGTCAATCTTGTAGAATAGGAACATTAGAAATAACCAAAACCATGTACATTTTTATCATTTTCCTTCTTTTTTTGTTTCCTCGTGATGGGAGTAAAAGAATGTTTCCCTTCATCAAGGAAATTACCAGTGATGGAAATGAAATGGCCACAACTTTACTTGAAATTGAAGAGATCTCTTACTTCAAAAAGTATTTTCCTTTATTATGGCTGTGCTTCTTTTCTCTGTTTATGTAAAGAAATTATATGGATCAATCTTATTTTTCTAGAGCCTGAGCATTCACAGAAAAGATGGTAAACCATTTATATTGAGTATTGACTCTTTTTTTTGGCTTGATTGCGTCAAACAAGCACAGTGAGGTTTATAATAACAAAAAAACATGATCAATTGATTTTGTTAGTATATAATATCTGTTAATCATAATTAATAGTAGGCCGATTGGCCTTCCATGGAGATGCAGCATGTTCATATAAACAAATGCGTTTTTTCAGTTCTGAGAGTAGGTAACAAGACTATATTGTTTATGATAGTTTGATTCCTTCAGCCTTGTAACTCTTTTTCTTGCCTTCCAGCTATAAGTGGTATACATATTATTGGATCTCAGGTAAAGCAAAGTGCTCCCAAGAACTCACAAACAAAAAGGATCTGATTATAATGTACATATATGGTGCTTCACAATCTTCTTAAAAGAAACCAACAAGTTTCACTGAATCCTAAGGGATTTTCTGCAGTCTATGTTGGAGAAACGGTTGGTGATCCCAATAACTTGCTTAAATCAACCATGTTTTCAAGAATTTCTGTCGAACTGTAGAAGAACTTAGTTACCAACATGCTATGGGTGGTCTTACTATTCATTGCAGATACGACATTTTCATCCATATCATCTCCCATTTGAATGATTTGTAAGAGATGCACTGACATCTAAAATATATACAACCAATTTGTAGAATAGAAATATTAAATGTAACCAAAACTATGTGCATTCTTTCATTTACTCATATTTTTTTATTTCCTCCAGAGGGGAGTAAAGGAATGTTTCCCTACATTAAGGGATTGAATTGGCCATATCTTTCCTGAAAGTTGAAAAAGTTCATTGCTTGAAAAAGTACTCTGTATCTTATATATGGCTTTACTTCTCTTCTTTACTTAAGCAAACAAGCTACTTGGATGAATATTAATTCTTAGATGATACAGAAAAGAAGCTATATCATTCATATCAGCTGTTTTGGTTGCACAAACAATCATTTTCAATCTACAATCGAACTAATACCTTCACAACTAATATTTTATTTAAAATTTTTTTAAAACAATTATCATCAATTCCCTCATTTCCTTAGATTCATCAATTGAGAAATTCAAGAAGCTGCTAGTAGCAAAAATATTTCAGGTTTCTGATTTATTCACTATTATGAGCGGATCATGAAGAAGAGAACCAAAGTTCAAATCTGAATAAGAGAACCTGTTTGATAAAACTGCTCAGAGATCCTGCTAGAGAGTACAACTTAGTTTCCTTAAGAGCTAGCTTTCCTTAAGATTCAAAATAGACAGAAAAGTAAGATACAATGTTATTGTCTTTCCTCAAGTTACTTGGAGAAGATCATCATTCATTTATGAGATATATTTATTACAATTTCTACTTTGAGGTGCTCTATTCACATATGCAAGGGGAAATCCTGATTTTTCCCTCTCTAAAACCTTCACTGGTCTAGCACCTCCATGTTATATAGTCTAGGAATTATCTGTATGAATGCTATCTCCATTATGATGGGATTAGGCAGTAGGGTAGAGCTGCAGGCCATGTCCATATGACAGAGGCCACTAACTTGTTTAGGTCTGTCTGAACTTGTAACATTCATATTTATTTCATTGAACTTCAGCTGGCAGGCAAAGCCATGTGGTTCACTCTTATCTCTGTCCTTCACTGGGCCCAATTGGCTGATTTCCTCTCCACCACTTGTTGCTCAAGAGTTAAGGAGAACCGAAATATTTCATCTTGTGTATATATAGAAGTGGATCCTAATGGACTTCTCACCACATTTCCAAATTGTTCTATCTTCAATTCAAACATAACTTGAAACAAGACTTGCAGAATCAGTATACAGTTTGCCATCATGGGTATTCGTCTACCTGGTGTTGTTAATGCCAAACAAATTCTCCATAGGATTCGCAATTCAGATTCAATTCCAAAAGGTCACTTGGCTGTTTATGTTGGAGAAACACAGAGGAAGCGCTTTGTTGTACCTGTTTCTTACTTAAGTCATCCTTCTTTTCTGACATTGTTGAGTCAGGCTGAAGAGGAGTTTGGTTTCCATCATCCCATGGGAGGTCTCACAATTCCATGTAGAGAAGAAGCTTTCCTTAACCTCACTCAAAGTTTGAATGGCTCATGATTCTCCACGTGGCTAGATTTAGTTTAGAAAATAGACAGAAGATTAGGGCCAACAATTTTGTCATTAGAAAATTCATCCTTCAGTTATTGTATAGCTCATTCTTTTGGTTTAAGGAAACTGAATAATGAAATTACTCAATGCACATACTTTGGTTGGAAGTTCTCCCTTTATTAGTTGTCCATACATTAAGGAATATATATCAGAAAAAACAGCTAAATTTGTGCTAATAATCATTGCTTTCTTATGATTTTTCCCTCAAATGCACCTATATTGGCCCTGAAGTCCTATCCTTGAAAGGGCATGGCTGATCTTTCTCAAAATCATTGCAAAATTCAAGATCTTTGAGGAGATTTTCCTGAGATTATGCAATATCAAAAGAGATTAAGGAAAAACTAGGCCACAATTAGATAAGGATTAAGGACGGCATAAAAAGAAAAAAGGTATAGCTTTTTCTAAGTGGGACCATTCTAAGTTATTCACAAAGAAATGGTTAGTGTATTTGTACAATAACCAATAAGAAAGAAGTCCTTTTTGATGTTATGATAGACAGAACTATGTGATGTGGTATCTTCAAGGATTGGACATGTCAACCACTATACAGTCAGAATCAGTTTTAACTTCTAAGACAAAACTATGTAATCCCACAATGGCTAATCATATTCTCTGTAGCTCGGCAGGCACACTGATCACATTAACCGAGCCACGTCTCAGTTCTTCTCCACTTGTTTGTTCATCTTGATATATGACAAGAAGCTATTCTACAGCAATAAAGCACATCAAATTGAGTTGAACAAAATTTTCTTGACCAAATGTGTAAGGTCATGATGGTTCTAAGAGGAAGATGATCACTTGTAACGGTGAGTCATAAATATGTTGGTTTTACAGAACTTTTCTCTAATGTTTTTGTACAACGGCGGGGTGGGGGATCAATCCTCCAACCTCGAGGAAGGAAGATATGCTAATTACCGTTTAAATAGTTTGTTTTTTAATTCTATCCCCTCTCACTCTGATCCTGTCTCACAAATTAGCACTTTTAATTATTCCTTGTCTTTTGCTAATCAATCCAGCTAGGCAGTTGAAAATTGTGGCCCATGATGTGATTTTTCTGAAAATTAACAGGTATTGAAGCAATGAAAATCAAGAATAGAATCTGTAATTCATATACTTGTTCTATCAGCTGGTAATGTGGAAAAACCATCTGGGCCATCAATGCCAATGTCTACTTCCTCATATGGTTTGTGCTAAACTAAGACAACAATTAGTTGACGTCAACATTTTGGAAATAGTATGGTTTTTCATTCAGTGAACTTATATTGAAAAGGAAAACACAGTTAAAGACATATACCACCAATGGCAGTACAGTTCAAAGAAAAGAAGTAGCTTGACTTTTCATTATCATGTGCTGAAGCTCAAAAAATTCCACCAGTATATTCAAGATCAAGATAGAAGAACATGGCTTACTGATCAGTATTTGGAAGACAAAACCATGTGCTGCACAAGCACTTATCTCTTCCTAGGCCCCATCCAAAGATTTCTAGCCATTGGTTTCATTACCTTTCAGTTTCATCATCTATATATACATTTGATTTCTTGTACAAACACCAGTCTTCTCATTCCCTTTCATTTCTCAAGGAGCATTGAAATATATTCTTCTTCCTGCTAGGATTTCCTCCATCAATTGAATTAAAAAAGTCATGGGACTTCTTAATATTCTCCAGCGGTCTTCAGTTCCGAAGGGCTATTGTGCAGTGTCTGTTGGAGAGAATCAAAAGAAGCGATTCGTGATTCCGATAACTTACTTGATTTACTTAGTCAAACTAGAGAAGAATTTGATTACTATCATTCAATGGGTGGTCTCACATTTAACTGCAAAGATAATATCTTCACTGATTTGATCTCTCAGTTAAACCAACAACTATGAGAGGAACAACAAATTTTTTGTAGAGTACAATTTTGATCAAGAACAATAGGCATAGACATTCTTTATGTTTTTTCTTTGTTCTTTTTTTGTTTTCTTCCATGGGAGTAATGTAATCTCCCTGCACGAGGAAATTACTAATGGATGACTTTATGGAAAATCAAGCGTTTCTTTCTCCAAAAATAACTTTGGAAATTACCAAAGATGAGATTATTTTGAAGGGTAGAAAGAGTTTTGAGATTGATTTTAAAAAAAAATAATTTTAAGACAAAAAAGTTCAGAAAAGTCTATATTACCCTTTAATTAAAAAAGACCTAAAGATTAACTTTATGCCATTCTTCCCCTTTTCTTCTCCCTCGTGTTCTCTTTCTTGCGTGGCCTTCTCCTTCTCCCTCACTTTCTCTTCTACTAACGCAAAGTGCAGCCCGACTTCAACTCTTCTCCATTTTCAGTCGCCTTCGCGTCTCCTTCACCGTCGCTGACTGTTCAGGCCTCCGTGGTGGTTAGTTCATGTGCGGCGTCCTCATGTTCCCCATTGCTCACTGTATCTTCGACGCTAGCAACATCATTAAACTGCTTGGTACTTTCTCTTCTAAAATTGCTTCAAGTTCCCCATTGCTCACTTAGATTTTACATTTTTGACTAGTCAAGATTCTTTTTTTGCCTATAGATTACGTAGAAATTTTTGTAGAAATTGTTGTACGTGGTTGTAGCACTTTTTAAAGGTTGGGACTGAAATGGTTACTTAGGAACTTTTAGGTGGTTGAGATTTAAAGCGATGGGATGGATCCAAGTTTATTTGTTTTACTCTACCCAACAAATAATGTACTAAAGTTTTCGAAGGTCGTGCACTAACTTAACATGATCCTAAGGAAATGGGGTGATTGGTGACTGCAAAAGAGTCGTGGTGGATCATCACAATACCAATATACCAATAGACAACAATTTGATATACACTATTAGGATGTTTGTTTTTTATCACGTTTTGTTTATATAATGAAATTGTAATACTTCGTTTTGTGCATATGTTGATTTGTGTACAAATTTTAGTTTGTTGAATATTTATATATTAGTTGTATAAAATAAGTTGGAAAAGGTTAATCATATCTAGGTGTGATAATGGAGTTAAAAGGTTTTTTTGGAGTTAAATATAGGTTGCGTAAGGGGTTTCAATTTTCAATCTCAAGATGACTACTAAAACCGACTATACTGGAGATGCTGCTTTTGACATGCTGCAACCTGAGCGTGACCTTCGATTGAATTGGGAAGTCGACCTCGCCCAGAACCTCGAGAGATATCTCTTGTCAGGTGAGTTTCAGTCCGACGAAGATGAGAACCAGACTGTCAATTTTGCTGAAGGTGAGGTTTCTTTTATTGTGTTTTGAATTGTGAAAAAAAATTGAATATTTCTGATTTGAGTTATGTATTTTGGTTTTTTTTTTGTTGGTGTAGCTGCTCTGCTTCTTCAGGGCTCGATTCAGGTTTACAGTCGGAAGGTTGAATACCTTTACTCGTTAGTTTTGCGAGCATTGGAGTTCCTTTCGGAAAGAAGGTCTGATTATTTTATTTTATTTATTCTTTAATAAATATTTTCATAAGCTTTTATTTGAACAGACAGCAACATCACTTGGAAGGGACCTCAATAGAGGCGGAACAAAATGGTTCTCATAGAATTGATGAGGGCGAGAACAATCTATATTGGATTTCAGGGGATGTACCAGGTAGCTTATCTATTTTATGTCATAGTGAAACTTTGAAATATTTAGGTTAAATAACCTTTCGAATTCAAATCTTGCAGTTGATCCAAAGAATACCTTGGACAGTACCAAGGAAGATGTTTGGTTGAATCAAACCGTAAAAGCTCCTGCAAATTTAATCGTTCTGGAGGGTGATTGCTTGGATCCATCTGATAACGGGGAACTAGATTCATACATGGTAATTGGTTGCTATGATTAATTATCTTTTTTTTGTTTTTTTACCTTTTATATCATTTGACAGTCAATAATAATTTCTTTTAATTATGCAGTTGGCCACCGCTACCAATTCTTTCCAAGACTTTATCCTGTTAGATTCGTGTGATGTTAAAACACTCGAAGATTTTATGAATGAGGGCAATAAAGTTGGAAAAAGCCATAATAGTGCGCGTAGGGACAGCTCGACCCGCAGGAGTTGTCGGTCTCAATCAACTATGCAAAGATCATCTTTTGGCAAGACTCAGGGTGATAATGTTGCTCAATCACCACTTCATAGCGGTAGCTTTGTGCATGATCCTCTTGGAAATTCTGAACCAGAGGACTCAAATGGTTCTGAAGATGATGATGATCTTTGGAAGCCTTTAAATCCTCATGAACCAGGAAATTTAAAAATAAAACCATTTAGAAAAGGTTGTTTACCCACTTCAATTTACATTCATTTCCTTTCAATTTTTGTTTAAAAGTAAACTCTTTTTTAATTATTATTTTGAACTTTCTCTCTCTTCTTGCATATCAGTTAAAGCTTTTAAAAAGAACTATAAGAAATCTGGTAAGCATGAGTCTCTAACAGCTTTGTTTCCAATGGCGAAACTACATGGCCCCGTTAGTCAAGAGTTTGCACAGATTTGGGAAGAGCAGAACAATGGATTCGAAGCACATAAAGAATCCAAATCTGTTTTATTATATGAGAAGGTACAGTTTTGTGTATGTTTTTACTAATAAAATATTTCTTCTAGTTGACAGACTAACTATTGTGACTGCAGTTGCGAAATTCACTTATCAATGAAGGTCATAAAAGTTGTGATTCCCTTTCTGATATGGAAGATGACAATATTGATAATGGTTTTGAAGACGCAATGCCTGATGTCAATCATCCAGATATTGATGACCCCAACGATCATTTTATGGATGAGGCTACGTGTTTTGGGAATGAAAAGGTTGAGTAAGCTGCGCAACACATTCTTATTGTAGGCTAATTTTTCTTTTGAATTACTATTGATTGTTAAGTCATGGGTTTTATGCAGCATGATGTTGCGGCTCATTTTGATAATGGTGAAGCATATGAACCTGAATTTCCAGATTCTCGTTCAAGTCTAGAAGATCTTTGTCGCTCTCATCTTGTAAGTGGTATCTGTGGACTTATCACTTGACTTTACCTATTTGCAGTCTGTCTGGCTCTTAATTTTTTAAGGAAAATTATTTTAAATGTCACAACTGTTGAAAATATTACAAATGTAACAAAGTTTCAGAATCTATCAATGATAGGCAGTCCATTTTTTTAATTATTTGTTTGTATTATTAATTATTTTTGCATACATTCTCATTTACTGATGAATGGAAAAATAATTTGTACCTATCATCCTGAGAATATTTGGGGCTCTTGGTACTTGTGTTTGAAAAAATGCATGGCACATGATGAGGTTATGCAGACTTGTGCACTTAAATATCCTTCAAAATTAATACATTATGTCCATGATTTTAGTTGATAGATTTGCAGGAGCTTTTGGAAATTATAAGAATAAAACTGCAAAACATGGAACATGACATCCACAGATGCAAATCATGCCTAGTTTTTTGTTCTTTTGTTCTTTTTATCATATTTACAATGGTAGATGGTCACCTACAATTTTTTTTTTAAAGGATGCACTCCTTGCAAGCATTGCTGAGACTGAGAAGCAGACAGAAATGGCCACTCGAGTCTCTACATGGAAACAAAATATTGATCACAATTTGGAAGAGCAAGTAATTCCATTTAATGTTATTATACCTCAGTTTCATTTTTGTTGTCTGTATGGTATGACTGATGGTTATTTATTTATTTTTTTTTCTGGGTTTGAGAAGTTTTCTTTTCTTGTGATAGGAGAAACACCCTCCATTTGATATTCATGAATATGGTCAAGCAATTCTTGAAGAATTATCTAGTGATGCTGACAGAGGAGGTCTCATGCCTTTCTCTAATGTTGTTGAAGGGCAGGAAAAGTACAATGTGGCACGAAGCTTTTCCGCTCTACTTCAGTTGGTAATGTACTGAAACTACATTGTAAAAGTACCGAAATTGGTGAAATTTAGGGAAAGCTTGTGATTTGTATGCAAATAATTTCTTAATTTATTTTTTATGGATGAAAATTGGAATTGACAAGTCATTTTCAGGTGAACAACGGAGATGTGGAGCTGGAAAAGAATGGGGTTGATGGGGAGTCATTTTGCTATACTAATGTTAATCCATTCTACATTAGGCTTGTTCGCCACAAGAAACAGGTTTCATCAAACCTCAAGAGAAAGGTTTCTGTCCCCATGTAAAACTAATACTGTCAAAAAATCTAGTGTGAGAGACAACAAAGGACGAAAGTAGGGAAGGTTGGTGGCATAAAGTGGACTCTGGAAGGCAAAAGGAGACAAATATCTTGATTTGTTGAACCAGTTGATTAACATTCTACTGGACGACAATCTAATGTACAGTTGCCTATTTGTATATTGTAAAGCAATTCAACACAGTTTGTTGTGGCATTGAGCATCAACCTTTTGTTGGGGACATATTTCTGCTTCCCTCGTTTAGATTACTTTATTTGATGTAATTTTCAATGGCAGGGCTCGGGAGAAGTATATATTTCCACTTCTGTTTTTATTCCTTCTACTTCACTACTTTATTATTCTCTCCCCCAAAATTAACACTCATTTCATCAATTCATGAACAAACTTGTTAGGTCCTCTTTCACCACCTTAAGAACATATTTTCTCATATACTCACGAACTCCCACTTTTCTTTTTAGACTTGAAAACAATTAGATAGAGTATCCCATAGTCTCACAAAAAATTTACTAATTATTTGACACACCCTTTATTTTGTGAACACCATGTAGTACTTAAATGTTATTTTTGTTCCTGGATTCCATACTAGAAAAGTTATCATTGGCTCACACCAAAAAAGTAGTTTAAATTACTTGGATGAGCAAATTTTATTGAAGGAAACCACGAGATGTGGGTCTGCAAAAACAGTTACCGATGATGTTCCTCTATGCATATTGTTCCACGAACTCATCATTGAACTTTATAAAACTTGCCATGATCGTTGGCATCTCCTCCTCATCATTGAACTCTTTTTTTGTTTTGTTTGCTTTTTTCTTTCTGGGTTTTGTTTGTTTGGTCATATACTGTACTTAGGACTTATCCATTTTGTGTATTTCTATTATACCTTGTTTTGTTTCTCGTTGATCTTTAGTCTTCGCTTGATTGAGATTTTTTAAAGAAAAATGTAACGTTTATATACGTCTAGGAATCGTTCAAGGTGTTACAATATATGTTTAGGAGTGAAGTAATTCAGTTTAGTATGTTTTATCTCACACGTATCTCACACCATCTCACACATTTCAAACATTCACTTTGAGTTTCAAAATCACATTGTTATCCCTTCTAAGCCATTTAGAGTGATTCTATGCATGTTTCATAAGTTTATTAGGTCATTATGTTATATCTCGCAGCATCTCGCACCTATCTCGCATATTTCAAACTTTCACCCTGAGTTTCAAAATCAAATTGCTACCCCTTCCAAGCCATTTATAGTTATTCTATACATGTTTTGTAAGATTTTTAGGCCATTATGTTATATCTCGCAGCATGCATCTATCTTGCACATTTCAAACTTCCATGTATCTATCTTGCACATTTCAAACTTTCAGTATTAGTTTCAAAATCAAATTGCTACCCTCCTAAGCCATTTAGAGGGATTCTAGTTTAGTAAGTTCTATCTCGCACCTATCTCGCACATTTCAAACTTTCTCTATTAGTTTCAAAATCAAATTGTTATACCCTTAAGCCATTTAGAGTAATTTTATGCATGTTTAGTAAGTTAGAGTAATTTTATGCATGTTTAGTAAGTTTATTAGACTCTTATGTTTATATGCATGTTTAATAAGTTTACGATGCAATTATATTTCATTTGTTCCTTTTTTGTGGTCTAGAATGGTGTTGCCCTTTGGTAAATATATTAATTGCTGTCCTTAGGTCATTTATAGCAAAATGCAAACAGGAGCATGAAGCGAAACTATCAACAAGATCAAAATCAGTGCAGAAGCTTTCTAAAAGTTATGGTTCTAAAACTGCTACGAAAGAAGCGTCTAAGTCTGCAACAAATGATGAAAAGTGCCATACAAATTGTGATGCTCATGAAAAACCATCAAATGAAGGTAACATCTTGCAACCCAAAAATTGAAAATTTTAACTCCAAATCAAATTTTGTTTCTTTGCAATATAGTAATAGTTCATTAACCAATGCATCTGTCACTACCCTCTACAGATAAATTCACTTTAAAGTTCAATATCTTTGTTATGACATTAGCAAATAAGAATAAACAAGGAAACATTAATGATATAGAATCGATACACAAATCTACGTCTATAGATAGAGAGATGTTAGATGATATATAATTAAATTCACCTTGATTCACTAGCTTAAACTTTTTGGTTAATTGGTGATTTAAGATTGTATAAAAGCAGATGCTCTAGAGATACATAATTACATGGTTGACATCTTTTTGTATTAATCTTTGTGTTACATGGTCAAAATATTGCGTTAATCTTTTTGGAGGTCTTGTGTTCAAGCCTCTCCAATATTATTTTCTTCCTATTCTTCCTATTTAATATTGATTTTCACTTATTGAGTCTTTTTCACATATTTGAAACTCACAAATGAGAGGTGTTAGATGATACATAATTACATGGTTGACATGATAAATAGGAAAATAAAACTAAACAATTATTTTTAAAAAATCTATTACCTATGGAAGAACACAATATTTTGAAAATAAAACTTAAATCAAGTTTCCAAAAAAGCTACGAAACACAAAATTCAAAATAACTATTAGTTCCCATCGCAAGTAGGTATCCTAAAAATGTATATCGTCAAATAGTATTTCATAGAAATTGGGCAACCAATTTTCAACATGATCAACACGCCATAAATAATATACCTTGTATTTGCACTAGATTTCAAGACGATAAAAATAACTATTAGTCATAAATTTAAAACCGACAAATACATTATATTAAAAAAAATAACTAAATACACACTATATTCTTAAAATATAGTGTTTCAAAAGAAATAAAAGTAAAGTTTGACAAATGTTAAGAATAAAGTCAATTTATCAGTGCAAAATACCTTAACTATATCCATTTTGTTGGTGCATGATTTGCTATCAAATTAACATCGCTCATGAACTCAAATTGAGAGCCAAATGAGGAAGAAATTAGTCCATATAGAAGGAGAAAAATAGCTTAGGACATAAGATAAAACTTATTACAAAAAAATTTATTGAGAGTAAACTTTAAAAGGTAGGATAACACTTCTTTTGAACCCTCAATCTAAAAAGACAAATTTGTTGATGAAGAAATTCAAACTCGAAGAGCTTGGATGGTTGAGGCAATGTAAGATCTCATTTTTAGAAAGGAAACTGATCTAAAACATGAGAACGATATTTTTTTTTAACAAATAGCAATTGATGTTTTCATTTGATTTGGTTGAATATGACAAACAACATAAAAAAAATAATCTAGATTTTAGCATATACCTTGTATCCAAAGAAATTTGAAATTTTATGACCTTGTATCCAAACAAATTTGAAATTTTATGATCTTCCTCTCAACCTCATCATATATTTATCCATATTGAGGTTGCACATTGAGCTTTATGCGCCAATCGACAGCTTTTCAAGATGAACTCATATCTTACTTCAACCCAAGTTTTTCAATTTGTAGCCAATAAATTTACAAGCTCACACGCAAGTACATACCTTAATCCCTATTTTGATCTCCATTTCATCTATTTGCAGTTGGATATCCCTTTCAATCCTTGAAACTAAAGTAGCAACGTTATTTGCAAACACAATCTGACCTTACCCATATGTTTCATAGGTAGATTGATATAATAAGTTTATTCTCTCCAATATCCGAATTTTAAGTTTAAAAATTGCATTTGAGATGGAAAATCGTGGGATAGTTTAAACAATCAATTACTCAAAAACAAAAACTCACTCCAAAGATTTTTTTTTGGGAAACTACTAAGGGGACTATCAAATTAGAAAAAAAAAAAAAATACTAGATCACATAAAGCATTGACACTCTTTTAAATAACATATTTAATGCATTCCAACAATCTTCATATCTTAATTTAATGTAGTTCTAATGTGAGTTTGTGAAATTGTGATTATTAATTGATTATTAACCCTAAATCTGCTAGAAATTTTCACAAATGTACTAAATTATTATGATTTATTTTCTTGATTAGGTTTTCGTAAATTTATAGGACAATTATAACCCTGTAATAATTATTAATGGTATATAATTTTCGAATTTAAATCAAAATAATTTCCTTATTTATATTATACTAAATTAATTAGGTAAATGATAACTCCTTTTTTGACCTAGTAATTAATGTATAAATTTAATAATGAAATTAATTAGAAATATTTTATTAATTTAATATAAAATCAAATCTTTTCTAATATGGAAAAAATTAATGATTAAACATAACATGATACCACTGTTTTTGCATCACCCGTGAAGATTTTGAGAAAAAAAGTCCGACGCCGACGAGTTTTCTTCACAAATCAATTTCTTTTGTTTCTTCCATCAATTTCGCCGTTATCAATAACGTTCTTCATTTTGGTTCTTCAGTTTTGTTCTAAATTTTGTTTTATTGACAACTTCCAAATAGTCGACTTCCTCAATTACTTTCGCTTTCTTCAAATTACAATCAATTACTTTCGTTTTCGTTTTCATTTTTTTCAAATTTCGTACATTTACCTATATATATACCACATCATATATACAATATGACATATATAATTGTGTACAATAAGAAGTCCGAATGTTTCCTTCATTTCATCCGACAGAATTTGTGTTTAAATTATATGTTTATATAATAGATATTACTAAAACAGTAGTAAAATACATGATCATACATACATAGTTTTCCTTTATAAATGTATTTGATTCCTTTATAAATGTACTTTAATATATCCATAATTTATAATAGTTATGTTATGTGATTTAGTATATATATCTCATATTATATACAATAATACTTTATACATAATTCCTAGTGAATCCTGAAGTTCTTGTGATAACAATTTGAAACTTGGTTCTTCGAACCCTTGATTATTGAACTCTAATTTTTCTTTCTTTGGCTTTGCAAATCCAAATTTCGTTGTGAACCCACGTTGGAAGGAGTAGACGACCATTTTCGTAGAAGGAAAGCATTAAAAGGTTTTCCACTTCTTTCCAAAACCGTCTCCCACGATTTTTTTTCTTTTAGATATTTGTTATAAATCAAATAAATAATAGAAATGAGTAGTAATTTGGACCATACATTTGTGTAATATGGAGGCTCATTTATAACATTTGTTAAATTTATTAAAAAATTGGACCCTTTATATAATATCATATACAATTTAGGTCTATCTTATTTAAAAGACCATTCAAACAACGTATAGAATGCAAATTGAGGGGTATTGCAAATAGCCCATAGAGGTCAACATATTTCCCATCTCTCTTTATTTCCTTTTTGTAAACTTTTATCTTTATTCTGTTTCTTTCCTTTCTTTCTCTTATGCTTGGTTTACTGTTACTATATTACACACTTGGTCAATTTTCCCTCTTTAAATCTAGGGTTATAGATTTGTATAATGAGTATCTTTCACTTGCAAAAATTACACTACTTTGTACCAAAATCAATTCAAAACACACATGCCATAAATAAATTCTTTTAACCCATTGGATTCCTTTTATAAACGATATGTATTATGTGAATATTTATAATTTATTCCCTTTTTGTTTTATATAAAAGACCTTGTATTTGCTACAAAATGTAAAGCAGAAATATATAACTTTTTTCCCATATTCAAGTTGGTATTAGAGACTATGAAGTTGTATACAATGTGTATTCGTTCAAAAAAAAGTATCCAATAAAAAATGAGTGAACTCAAATAGGCACGAGCATATGGAATCACATTGAAAAAATCAAAAGATCAACTCACAACGATTATATTATACACAAACTACTTCTTTCACTGTAATTAATTAGAGATGAAACTTCATGTTTTCTTGACATAACCACCTGATGAACACACGTCAAAATGTATCTAATAGTGATGTTTATTATAAAGACACTCGCGGATATGGAAAAATAAGTCCAAATAATTGTAATTATAGCAACAAGTTATCATGCATCAGCAAATATAGCCTTTTTAGTATAAAAAAGATTTGATTTTTCTTCATATGAATAATTGTTTGCTTGGCTGTTTTTACATCTATAGTTTATTAATTCAAATTATATCTCTAATAGAGATGAAATGGTCTATTCATGATAGACGTCTATCTATGTTATTGTTAATATAGATAAAAATGGTGTATCACCAATAAACTTCTACTGATGTGTTATCATTGATAGACGATATCTATTAGTAATATAAAATAGGGATAGTTGCAAATTTAGCAATTAGATTCAAAATAATTAAGAATATAACAACATTTTAAGAAATTTACAAATATAGCAAAACCTGTCAAATTCTATCAACAATAAAAGTCTATCACCGATAGACCATGTTACAAATATGGGTCTATCAACGATACAAATCTATGATCGATAGTTTTGCTATATTTACAATTTTTTAAAAATGTTGCTAAATCCTTAATTATTATTCCTAAAATGACTATCAATTACAATTACCCTATAAAATATGTTAAATACCAAGTTACTCAACTTTCATGTTTTATGTTTGATAAGTCTTTGAACTTTACAAGTATCTAGCAAGTCCTTAAACTTTCAATTTCGCGTGTAATAACCACCTAAACTTTAAAAATATCAAACAAATTCTTGAACTTTCAATTTTGTATTTAACAAGTCCTCAACATATTTAACGTTTTTTAAAATTAACAAATTTACTGAACATAAAACTGAACTCTCTATCTACTAGAAAGTTAAACTTTAAATTTTATTCTCATTAGATAACGCAACGCTTCATCTCAAAACAAATTGATAATGAAAAAACTAGCCCACATTCATCTTGTAAGATCCCTTGATTTCCCTCAAATCCTTCTCATTCCTTTGCCACAATAAAAAATATTCTAAACCAGGGGAATCAAGATGATATATACTGGGATTTGGTGGGCACATAAAAGTAGAAGCAAGACAACAAATATTTGAAGACTAACAATTGGGAGATGGTTATTTTTTTTCCTCATTCAGTGAACTCTCATTAAAAAGACAAATATAGTTGAAGACGTATACCACCAATTATAGTATCATCCACAAAAGTTGAGGTATTAGTTTTTCTTTATCATGTTCTAAGGTACAAAAACTGATATGCCAATCTATTTCTCAGGTGAACAATGGGGTTAGTGCTTCCATTTTTCTTTGAAAAAGACAGGACAATAACATTATTTACCATAATCATCCACTTAACTGATAAGTATTTGGAAGACAAAACCATGTGCACAAGCATTCATCTTTTGCTAGGCCCCATTCAAAGATTTCTAGCCATTGGTTTCACAGCCCTTTTAATTTTAACCCTCTATATATATATACATATACACATTAGTTTTTCACAAACAACACAAAATCTTCTCATTCCATTCGCCTTTTTTAATCAATGGGACTTCGTCGTCTTCTAAGACGGTCTTCGATGAAAGAAAACCAGAGAGTTTCAACGGTTCCTAAGGGCTATTGTGCAGTCTATGTTGGTGAAAACCGAAAGAAACGGTTCGTGATTCCGATTACTTACTTGAATCAACCATGTTTTCAAGACTTGCTCAATCAAACTACTGAAGAATTTGAATATTATCATCCAATGGGCGGTCTTACATTTCACTGTAGCGATGATATCTTTGCTGATTTGATCTCTCACTTGAATGAACAACTATGAGTGATAATACCAACAAATTTATAGAGTACAGTTTTGATCTTGGAAAATAGGCATGAGATATTTCATTGTAAATTCCGTTAATCTTTGAAATCTTTTTTTGTTTTTTTTTTCTTTTTTATGGGAGTGAAAAAGAATTGATCTCCCTGCCTTAGGAAATTGCTAACGGATACAACTTTATGGAAAATGAAGAGCTTCTTTCTTGAGTTAATAAAATCTTCATTACTCAGCTGATTTTATCTATGGTTGTAGTTTTAATGAGCAAACTCAAAGTCAGTTTAGATCACGTTTTAAGCACTTAAAATATTGTTTTTAATTAATATGAAAAAGTATAGATTAAAATTTATTTTTGGTACCTAAACTTTCATAGAAGTGAATTGATTTGATTTTTGTACTATTTTCTAATAATTTAGACCTTGAACTTCAGTATATAGCAATTTAATTCCTATATTTTTAAATTTTGTTACAATTCAGTCTCTATCGTGAAAAAATCTCATCAACTTAACGTTAAATATTCTAAATATTTTCACACCATAGGTTTGTTTTCCTAACATCATTATGATGAAAATTCAAAACAAAGGAGTCTAAAACTTTATAGGGGCAGATCCATGTATCCAATCTTCATATTCATTACTTGACTGACTCTATCACAAGAGTTGAACAAAACAATAGCTCAGTTTTTCTTTTTGGTACCCCAAACTAGCTTTAGCATATCTATGGTTTTCTTATGGAAATCTAATGCTATCTCAAATTGGAATTTCTAGTCCGATAAAAATTAGTGAATGTTAGTGAATAGGATTCTCTTCTACCTGGTATTAAGAATGAAACTGTAACAAGAAAATGAATTAGTTCAAAGATCTCAAAAACTCAGCATCCATCAAAGAATTGTATGTAGTTATCTGACACCCCAACCACAATCTTCTTTATAACTCAAAAAGTTGGAGTTGTAAACTCCATCCAAGGAGTTGATGAGCCTCAAGACTATAGAACATAAATGTTAAACGTTATTAGCTCGTTATAGATCCACAACTTCAATACTCCCTCGATTTCATTATTTCACTCAGTTCTCCAAACATTCTCTAACTTCGCAAGTCTTGAAACAAAAGTTGCTTCAAATGAATAAGAAAGCGGAATGGCAAATCCCTTTTGCTGTACTCTCTCTCCAATATAAACCGTTAAGTAATCCTTTTTAGTGAAAGCTTATATGCCTTTTTAGTGAATTATTGAGTTTGCAAATGCTGAAATGTATGCTAACGACATGATCGGTGATTCCTTACCAAACTGATAGAAAAATATGATTTGCTGAAATATTATGTGCCATTGATTATCAACTTCTTTCCCTCCTTGCATTTCATTGAGCAAATAAATAAGTACCATAAGTCTTCAGCTTTCCCTATGCTACATTCAAAATGAACTATATACAGAAAAAGGTTTTGCCTTCACATAGCTGCTTCAGGTAAATACAATATTTGAGTGATGGTAATTGATTGAAATATTTCAAGAAGTCAATTCTTTGAAAGAAAAAGTCACTTGTGAGAATTGAATTGCTACAAGAAACCTCTTCTCAGCAAGATGGATGGATCAAATTTACAAAAACTAATTTCATTGGCGTATTAATCTTTGAAAAATGTAGTTTATAAATATATCTTATTAGTTTTTGAATCGCCATGGAATCCAGAAGCATAAGTTGATGAGTTACAAAAATTTAATTTTGTAGCAACATTTAACATTTTTGCTCAGGTTTACAAATTTTCACGAAATCCAATAAGTAATTATCAATAGAAAATGAGGGAAATGCATTTAATTTTCAGGTACCATAATAAAATTTCTCTAACATTACTCGTGGCGCATGGACAACTTATGTACCAAATTCAACTTAATCTTTCTAATACTTGTGAAGGATGGTCCATAGCCATTGGATCTACGTGTGCGGCGTTACTAGCAAGTCCAGCTCGAGACTAATTTACCTTAGCTTCTAAGGATATAGATCTCCAATCTTTGCCTCTCAGCACAACTATGAGTATGACCATTGGCTTTCTGATATAGTTTCTTTAACCAAAATATTTACAAAGGAAGAAGCACAAGAGGTAGAAAACAAGGAATACAACAAAATACAGGAATATATATACATAATATATATATATAACATGTATACCGAAAGGATCGTCAACTAGAGCATGTCCTTAGGCTGGACGGATATAAAAAGCTATCTCTGCTTGCCATTCATCTTTACGTGCTGTATGAGTTTGCTTGTACTATGCAAGCCAATTATACATTGGATGCTACTTCTTCCTTCAAGAAAGAAAGTTTTCTTTTAAAGAAATCATAACATTCACTTTAAAAGTATGAGCTACCACTTTATTGCGCATAGCTGGTTCTCACACGAATGACACTGGCGATTTAAAACAGTAGATACACGAGATTGAGCGTAAACTGAAGGCGTCGATTTCATGTCATGTAAAAAACCTATTTGCTTTTTCATAGTTGGAGACACTCATACCTCTTGTTCCCCGACTAATAAAATGCTGAAAGGTGCTGCAGAAGTAAAGGAAAAGGACAGAATTGCAGTTTTGAAGTTTGAACATAACATAAGTTATATAATACATGAACATTAATGGATTTTTCATGTCATTTCTATCTCTTTTTGGCAAGAACCCGAGCTTTAGTTGAGAAACGAACGAAAGGTTGACAACAACATACAGAAAAACAAGCCAACAAAAGAAGAAAGCATGAACTAACTACAGAAAAAAACGTACTCCAATCCTACAAAATCAAACCAAGATCATAATTATGAAAGAAAAAAAAATTGTCATTCACATCCAAATGTGTCCTCCATTAGCAACAATTCTTCTTTCCAAGTTCCCATAAAGCTCATAGGCCAAAATTTTGGAAGATAGTAGACTATTATATTCACTTCTGTTCGTAGATATGATATTATGATAATGACTTTTTACTTTTATATAGATAGTAAACAAAGAAATATGTCCAATGACATAAGAAATATACATTAAGATAAGATACTTCTACATCCAATTGCATAGCTTTGTCAATTCAAAAAATGGCAATCAAGTCAGGTGGTGTTAGCAAGCATCTACGGAGATAGCCGATCGACCTTTAATCAAGGCCAAAAATAGTGTTTTCAATCTAACTGTCTCTAGCCAAATTGCTGAAGAAAATCTCTTCTGTACAAGAGAAAGTAAGGCCACCCATTGGATGATCATATCCAAACTCCTCTTCAGCTTGACTCAACAAGTTATGGAATGAAGGATTGCTCAAATATGCAACAGGGACCAAAAATCTCTTCTTTTCAGTCTCTCCAACATATACAGCCAAGTGGCCTTTCGGCACGGCTGCAGTTCTCGACAACTGACGAATACGCCATGGGAAGTGATTTGGAATTGCAATTCTTGGCAAAGGGATGCCCATTTTTGGTAATAGGTGGTGGTAAATGAATCTCAAGAGAATTGGAAATGGTAGCTGCTGTGATGGGAATTGGTGTTCTTTGAATTCTGTGTATATATAAAGAAAACAAATCGGCAAATTGCCTTTTTGTAGTGAAAGAACAACCACAATGGATTGAGTTTTGGGCCATAATCTATAAAGGTCACATGGCTTTGTCCCCCAACAAAAAGCCATGGTGAACTTCATTTCCTATTGTTAATTTCTTTTTATAACAAACCATGAGGACCTACAATTCTCAGTCAAACAAATTATTTTTTGGCCATCATCACATTCATACATTGTGGATCATTTGAAAAGAAAAAAGACGAGAATCATTTCAAGAGACCAATAAGCAAAATCATATGGCAGATAATCTTTTTAAAAATGTAAATCAAAACGATTGATTTGTCGATGTTCTTGACCATATACACGTGAATTCTACAAGGTCTTGCGACCTTTGGTCTTTGGAGGTTAGCCAACAAATACATTATCATAAAATTTCACAATATTTAAACAAAAACCATTGGCTACATGAAGTTACAGGAATTTGGTCCTAAATTTGAAGGGGTCATAGATCAAGTAGTTGAAATAAAATAGACCAAACAGTTTATTTCTATTTTCTTTTAAGTGAACTTTAGGAATACACGGGCATCCACAAAGTAGGGCGGTATAAAGAAAAAGGACTCCAATCAAGAAGAATAAGACCTAGTAAGTAATTACAAAATGACTGTCATTGATGCCTAAACAGAAACATAGAATCTAACAAGAGACCAAACGTCAGATGGACCTCTCTCAATACCTCTAATGCCCCCAAAGACTCCAAAACACAAACTTGGCGTGCACAAGGACCTTCCCTTCTCATGAAACAGAGGAGGAAGAAGGAACTCCTTAGTCATCTCCATGCAGACTAACTGGAAACCAAGCACATAACAAACAATAATTCCAAGCAGATTAAGCAAAATCACAACTCCAAAGAATCTGTGTGTATTTTTTTATTCTGTGTGTTTGTACCAATATCAAATGACTTGTAAGTAAACTAAAAGAGAACATTGACGTAGGAGAAGTGTTAAATTTATCACAAAACATTGATTAATCATGGATGATATTTTTTTGATGAAAAGCATTATCTTAATTATTGATGATATAAAGACGCAAAAGCATTATCTTAATTATCCAAAGTTCATTTCACTTCATTTCTTTTTGTGTGTAGCTGAAATGACTATGCTTTATGTCTTTCCCATAAATCCCAACTTTTTAGAAAATAAAGTGATATGGGAAACTTTAATAATAACTTTTATGTCATGGACTCATGCTTGTGGAGCCTAATCATAAATAATCTAGAAAAGAAATCACATAGAGCTCTAAATAAGAGACCAATTGTTGAAGATAGAATTATAGTTATAGAAAGTTTGGTGTTGTTTCAAAATGTTAGAGCCCTAACATTAATTGATTGTTGAATAAATCTTTCAAAATTTATGAAGTCCAACAAAAATGAATTAATAGTTTATTTATTTTAACTTCTATCACGATAAATTCTAAAATTTTGTTAAATTTTGTAAATATATTAGTTTATTTGATATATTTAAAAACATTCCTAAAATTTAATTGAAACAAAATTACACAACTAAAGAAGCTTAATACAAATTCAAACATAAAATTTTTACAATAAAATATTATTAAATTCTATTGTCATGACATTTAATGCTAATGAATTGCATTTTAACCATTTATTTGGTATTAACAAATAACTAATTGAAATAAAACTACAGCAATTTAAAAGGTTAATGTATTTTTTTATTAGAAATTTTATTAATAAAAAACATAGATTAATCTTGTATTATACTATAATGATAAGAATTTTATATTTTTAACAATGTAAACAATAATAGATTATTTAATATAAAATTTTGAATAGCTAAAAGTAATATATATATACAAAAAAATATTATTGAGTACATAATTAAGAGAGTAAAATTGTGAAACAATTAAAAAAATGTATGGATCCAAAGAGAGAGAAATGATACAAGTTGTAAAATATTTTTCAAAAAAAAAAAACTTTTTTATGGTGAGTGATTCTTAAATTGGTATGATCATGGACAAGATTTTCTTGCTTTAATTTTATCATACACCATCAAAGGGAATCCAAATTTTCATTCACATTCTTTGATTTTAAACCTCTTGATAGAAATGTAATATTGCTATATGTAAATTTACCAACCAATCTACAATTCATCGATTGTGCAATGCCATCAACAAATGTCTTTTTTTTTTTTTTTTTTGAGACAATAAAACACACAACAAGCCTACACCAAACCAACTCATCCCAAAGTAGAGGGAGGACAATCCCAAAAAAACACCTTTCCAAATATAAAAAATAGCTTTGAGAAGAAGTCAAAGTCGTTAAAGCACGAGTGACTTTGTTGACATAAGTAACAACCTATATGTAACCACTAGAGCCTTGCAATTAAGAAAATAAATGCAACCACTAAAGCCTTGCAATGTAAGAAACTAAACCTTCTCCAATGTTTAGTAAAACAAATTATTTATTAATATGTACATAATCACTATTGTTTATTTAATTGAATGTGAAAATTTTGATAGATACATACCTTTAGTTTTTCTAAAAGTCCGTCACCTTTCTTGCCAGCTTACCTATCTCAATTTATATTTTACCATGGATCAAATAGACATAAATATCGTAAATTAAACTGGTAGTTTAACCAGTTTTTACATTCTTTAACATTATTCTTGAGCAGTTGACAAATTTATATGGGGCCACAAATGAGATTATTGTATTCTTCATTGTTAAGGGGATCTACAAAGTCTCAAAAGATGAATCTAAATGAAAATCAATTGAGACAAACCGATCTAACTCATTTTTTATCAAGAAGAATTCAAGGGGAAAAAACTTAGCTTGAATGGGGAAATTTAAAATTTATTGAAAGTACAAAGAAATAAAATTTAAAGGGCAAGGACCAAAATGGTAATTTAACCAAAAATCTAATATCAATATTTTCCCCACTAGATTTCTTTCCTTGTGTATCGATCTTGTAAAGAGAATTCCAAGATTCACAACCCTTCTATCTCAACAATTAATATATACATTATCACAATGAAAAGGGCATCATGACATTCAAATGTAACACATTATCACACTGAAAGAAAATCTTAAAAGCATGTTTCATAAAAAAGGTAATCCTACTGGATTCATTGATATGAAGAAAGTGGTAGGTCACTAATTTGCTGCATTATCGTACAGAATGGCAATCAGTATGAAGAAAATGAATCAGAAGACAAAGGCATGTGACTTCCTTCCAAGGCTTTCATCTTCACTCCACTAAAACTAGTAGTTTTTATGATGTTAAATATGCTTCTTGCTTTCCTCACCTTCTCACTACAAAAACCTTCTTGTTCATTGCATCTTTTTCACCTCTAATGCTAATCCTTCAGCATCAAACTGCCATTAGTTTACCAAATCAGATTCTCATTTGATTTATGAAAAGGAATTACTGGGTAAGATGCAACGCCCCAGATCAAGGACTCATACGAGGATTGAAAACTTGATGGCTCTAGCATTCTTCTGCATCTCCGTGACGTGACAATGTCATATTTGTTTGTCTTAAATGACTTTTAAGAGTGGAAACTATCCCCACAAACCAACATAGATCCTTTCAGCATGTTTTGTCCCCACTTACATGCCTAGAATTGTACTAAACTAAGTAAGTTTAACTTTAGAGTTCTTATGAATGGACCACCGATGAGATAGGCAAATCTTGTTGGTTTAGGTAATAACTTGTAATTCTTTAAAGTCTTTCTTAACCATATTTTCATATCCAGTATCCCTCTCATTTGTGATCTTGGTTTGTGTGTGTACTTCTCCTAAATTCGGTGTTATATACGATCATTGTCAATCGGGACCTTCATTATCCAAAAGTTTGTAGTCTACTTTTCTTGGAGTCGACTCATGGACTTTCTGTCTGGCCTACTCTAACATCATGTATTTCTTCCAACTTTCTGAGGTGGAAAGTTGACAGCCGTTGGGATGGTGATTTAGGCATAAGATTTGATAACCACAAAGAATATTCAAAAGGATCTGGTAATCCTATAGTAAGATTCTCAATCATGAACTGCCTACCCACACCAACAAAGAAAGGAAGCAAGCAATCCCTCCCTAATCAAACACAACTTTGCGCCATCCAGTAGAAATTTAGATCATGATATTGGAATTGGACTTTACATAACAATGCCAAGGACACCTAAAGATTCAAATGAATGAATTATCCAATCCATTCTGGTACTTGACACGGTAAGGTCATACGGATTTTGTAAATGCTTCAATAATTAGAAATTATAAGTTGGAGTTAGTAGATTATACTCAAAAAGTTCACAAAGTTCGCGTGGAATGATAACGATATCATTGAATAGGCATCGCCAAGATGCCAACCTGGCTGAACTGGACACTGTCCTATCTCTGAAAAAAAGATAAACTGATAGTTAAGATATTTCCTCACCTAGTTCGTCGAAGTTTCCACTTCTAATAAAACCACGTATTGTACACTCCGTTCGGAAAAGTCCACATAGTACCAGAGACGTGTGGACGCCAGCATTTATTACATGTCCTGGAAGCATAAATTCTTGAAGAAACATATGAAAGTTCATTATCAAAGCATCTAGTATCCGAGTTTGAACTGTTGCAAAAGTGAAGGGTCATTAAACTGATAGAAAGAACAAAATTTCACACTGAGGCGTCAAACTCTAGGAAAAAGTTTTGATATACAATAATGAGTACTATACTATTCATGACTCTTCATTGAGATACTGTCTGCAGATGCATAATTTAGTTTAAAGCAAGAAGAAAATGAAAAAGTTAGGTCACTGTTTTCTTCAAATTAAGGGACCCTTGGGTCAACCAAATGAACCCACAGAGGCTGGTTGGCTAGTTGGCAAAGAGGATAAAGAAAAACAAAAACAAACCCAAAAAAGCAAGCAACTTAAAGAAGCAGGCCAAGTTCAGTGCTTAATCAAGTAATCTAAAAATGGAACTTAAATTTTTTCTTTAATTGAAAACATACTACATGTTGATAAGAACATGCCCAACATCAATTAATTTAGTGCTTTATTTGATTAAAAGCTCAAGGATTCACAAGTTGTCCTTTCTTTTCCTTTTTCCCTCTTTTTTTTTCCCCCTATTTTTCCTAAACACATACACATTTGTGCAAGCAAATGGTAGGGTACTATGTTTTGCACTAAACAAGGCAAACCATGTGAAATATTGTCAATTTCTTCACCTGCTATGTTTTCATTCCTTCTTCTTACTTTTCTACTTATCCATAATTGACAAAAATTCTACATATATATATATATGAGCACAAACCCACATACATCACTCACTCACTCAACTCAAAGTACCATAACAAGTCCTTTCAAATCCAGTTCAAAAGGCAATTCAAAACAGGGGATCTTTCTTTGTTGTAAAGCATAGAGATATGGGAATTCATTTGACAGGAATAGCAAATGCAAAGCAAAAGTTACAAAGAACATTCTCAGGGAAATACGGGATTGGATCGGCGGTGACGACGAATAATGTTCCTAAAGGACATTTTGCAGTTTATGTAGGAGAAACACAGAAGAAGAGGTTTGTAGTTCCAATATGGTACCTGAATCATCCATTGTTTAAGGATTTGTTAAACCTTGCCGAAGAGGAATTTGGATTCGATCATCCAATGGGTGGACTTACGATTCCTTGCACCGAAGATTACTTCATCAGCTTAACTTCAGCCCTGAATTGTTCATAAACCCATTTGGAATTTCCATTTTTCTTCTTCTTCATCATCATCATTTGCCCTAATTTTAACATTTTCTTGCTTCCATTTTTTTTCTTGTTAGAGAATTTGAAATCAAGAGATTCAAACTAAATTTTGTCTCTGTGAATTTTGTATCATTATTGATTGTTCTTCCTAATCATTACTATTATTATTATTACCCTTTTAAACTCAGTGATTCCAAATTCTAATTTCCACCCCTTTTCTTTTTTCATATCTTAAAATTAAGATTAATTCAATTGCATAGTAAGAATGAATCATTGATATTTTTCACAAATCTCCATCTAATTAGCTCTATCTATCTTTTGTTAATTCGTGTGGTTAAGTGCAAGAATAAGTTCACCGCTAATGATTTAACTACCTACACTCAAAGCTTTGGACACTCAAATGTGTAGCATAAATACCATCCTTTCTTAATGGAATCTTGATATGATTTGTTATTAAAAAAAATGCATAGAAATTAATTAGTGAGTAAAAAAACTTTTATATTAATATTTTATTTAAAAATTATTTTAAATAAAAAAAACTGTTAAAAATATTTACAAACACAATAAATTAATATATGAAAATTTACTATACTTTTTTATATATTTTAAATTACAATATCGCATTGAATTTAGATTTTTCTTTTCAAAATAAAAATATTTTAGTATGTATCAAATATTTATTAGAGAGATTTCATCCCAACTCCAACTTCACAATTATGAAAAAAAGTTGAACGAAAGAAAACAACCCTAATTAATTTAATTTAAATGAAAAAAATCATGTAAGAAAAATAAATTTATGTGAATAATTAAAAAAGGAAAAAAAAAGAAGTAGAGTTCATAAAATTACTTTGTAAGGAAATGTTGAGAGTGGAGAAAGCTAAAAAGCATTCCTTTAAATCTATTTGGTTAAAACTTAATTTTAAGAATAGGTTCGAAGAAGAGCAAAGAAATATTTTTCGGAAAGATTCCAAAATATTTTGTGAAATGTCACTATTTTTCATGTGTTTTTGGAATTATTAAGTGATATTGAAATGATAGCGATGGGAAATAATTGTTTTTAATTATTACTTCAAAAAGCCTTCTTCTTTTTCTTTTTCTCTATTAAATTTTTCTCCAAGGTTAATTTTTTTTCAATTATATGAGTTGATATTGACCTTATTTTATGCCAATACATTGAATCTTAGAATTTACTTGGATACATTTGAATATTTGAAATCTAGTGTAAATTATTTTTTTAGCTATTATTAACTTATTACTCATCATATAGTAATATACTTTATTTAATAACGGAAGAAAGATATATAATAATTATTATTATTATAATAATTAAAATATTTTTTTTTACAATTTGATTTTTAAAAATTATATCAACCATCAAGTTTTGAGCCTCGAAGATAGAAGAAGTAGTGAAGTAGTGTTGATAAACTTTGTTTATTCTAACTAAAAGATAAAATAGTTGTCAAACACGTTATAAAAAATCACTTAATAATTTTCATTTGTTTCATTTTAATTTCGTTCTTTGAAAAAATTGTATTTTTGTTTGAAATATAACTAAAAACACAAGGTAATGTTCTCTTTGGAAAACCTCACGATTTTGAAGAATTTTAATTAATAACCTATTTAAAATGAATTTTGTTTTTTGGTAGGCAATGAATGAATAGAATGATTTTAAAATCTAAAATAATTTCAAATTTTGCTCTGATTTAAAAACTTTTGAGATGGATTTTATAGGATTTAAAAGTAAATCATTTAATTGATTTCATCCTTTTCTAATTTTCAATCAACATATTCATAGATAAAAAGTGTATATTATTAAATTTTTAATCTTTTTTTTATCCTTTTTAGTTGTGATTCAAAACATAAAATTTTAAATACATTCACTTCACATATTCTTTCTCGTTTTAAACAATTTGAAATCATTTTTAGATTTTAAATCATAAGATTTAAAACAATTTCTTCAACTTTCAGGTAAATATAGTATTAAATTAGATAATTAAAATTTTATTTTTTTAATATTTAATTTTATAAACAAGGCTAGTTTTCATAGGATAAAAAAATGACAAGAAATAAGGCACAAACATGTTTTTTACCTTTCTTCTTCAATATTAATAAGAATAAAAAGACAAACAAATAAATCAAAACTAAGTTCAATTACCTTATTCTTTATTTGAAATGTAGAAAGAATCATTCCTAATTCATCTATAGATCAAAAATTTAAGTTAGTAGGTAAAAACAAACTTCATATATATTTAATACTCTTCCACTTGTGGAAAGATGAAAATGATACAACAATACGTAAGTTTGGAGCACTAGACCTTTTAACTAATCGATGACTTTACTCTGATAGCAATTTAAATCATAGATTAAAAATAAATTTAATATTATATCACTTAACAAGAACATGAAATAATAAATGTTAATCAAAATTTCAACATTTTTACGACAATAACTTCACTGAAAAAACGTATGAATATTTAGAAGTTCAGTTTCATTCCTCTTTTAAGGATTGAATTTAGGATAACCAAACCAAAACCGTTAAGGTTGAATTTTGTTTAATGGAAAGAGAATCAAACATAAAAAAAAAATTTCTTTTTTATTTTTTTATTTTGAAGAGATATATGTATCTAAAAATTCAAATTAGTGTTCAAAGGAGAGACAATGACAAGACCAGAAAGCCATGATTTTGAAAAGATTAAGGAAAATTACAAAGTGTGTTTAGTCAAAATCATCTACTTTATGTTTAACCAACCCACTACATATAATTATATGTTACTTTCCAATTTCAATCACAATCCAAAAAAGCCACTCAACTCAATCTTATGAATCGCTTTTTCCCTAGCTAAAAGAATAGAAAATTAAATATACACTACTTTTTAAAAATGAGATCACAATTTACAATATGTCAACTTCAACAACTATTTATTTTTGCAAGAAGATAAGACCGTTGTGTACGTAGATTTTATCTAATATTAAGTGTATTGAACTTTAGTGCTAACTCGTTCCTATCGTTTTGAAGATAGGACGACACCTCCTCTTTTTGAGTTCAATACATATAAGATGGCCTACGGCATTTAAAATAAAATAAGATCCATATAGGATATAGATCAAATGTGTGCATCAAAATATGCTATTTCATGTAAAGTTCAAAAATCTTATAAGATAGGGAAAATGTGGATATGATTTAACCGAATAAAAAGTGTAAACCCCTTTTATAAACATGTCGATGAAGTGGGTAGAGATGGCTATCGTTATCGTAATGTTGTTATGTAGGAAACATTTTTATGAATTTTGAAATTCTATTCATATAAGTTTTGATTTGTTTTTGACTTTCTTTATTATGTATTTTACTATATTAATAGAACGATCACGCTTATCTTGATATAGTAAATTATGAAAATTTTAGTGTTAAATCATTTCCTTCGAATTGCTCTTCCAAGATTAACAGAACGCCGTTTTTAGACAAGTACACTCATAAAAAAGAAAGGTTCGAATCAATTAGAAACTTTACCCAATCTCTAGAAGAATGGAAAAATGGAGACAAAAGGCAAATATGAAAATAAAGCTCGTTTTTAAAGAACCCAAACAAACCATTTTAAAAAGAACCTCAAAAAAAAAAAAGTTTTCAAGATCGACATTAAATAAAGGAGTGCTTGCAAAAATAGCAAAAAAAATTATGATAATAGGGTCCATGTGTGACATTTTCTAAATTGTAAAAGTAGCAAATTTAAAAGTCAATAATCTTTTGATAGCCCTCCGATAGACATCTGATAGTTGTTTGATAGCTAACTGATATTATTTAAAAATGTTTTAGGAATTAAATAGTATTAAGTTTTGGTTAGTGGAAGATGAGTGGATGATGATGCTGAAGTTGGCGCCAAAAACGAGATGGTGAAGTGAAAACTAGATAAAAAAAAGGTGTGAGGTGGTGAGATAGCTGTTGGAAATGAGTATCATTCTAATGAATCATAGTTTAAAAAAAAATGAAAATTATTATTATTATTATTATGGTTACAAATATTGTAACTATTTAATGGTAATAATGTTATGTTTTAATACACTAACGAAGCTAAAATTAAATTTAGATCTAAAACCTTGTTTTTTTTTTTTTTTTTTTTTCTATATAAAGATTTCGGTGTTGGGTTCTTCTTCTTCCCTTTCAAACTTTTGATTTTTTCTCTAAAACAATAATTTCCTTAATTTCATTCCTTACTTTGGCGAGTGCATGCTTGAGTTGAAAAGTTGTGTTAATCTTGAAAAGCAACCGATATATGTGATTTAGCATCGATATCGAGCCAAATTTTGCTTTTAAGGCCCTGGTTCGTCATGGCACAACAACAATTAGCATTTGTTTCCAACAATAGTCAACTACATTATAACGCTTCAAGTTTAGGAGGGGAATATGAATGAACAGGTATTACATCTTAATGAGAGGGATCGTGAGGACATGAAATGAGTACAAGAAAGAAATGTTAAGAAAGACTTAAAAATAATTAAAAGTTTTACTACCTTTACCAACAAAGTGCATCTGCCTTTTCGGTAGTTCAAAGAACTCCAAAGTTAAGCATGTTTAGCTTGGAGCAATTCTATGTTGAGTGACCCTCCTGGAAATTTTTCTAGAATGCATGTGAGTGAGGACAAAGCATACTGAAATGACTTGTGTTGGTTTGTGGGGAAAACTTTAAGGATGATGTTGTCTGGTCTTAGGGAAATGTCGGGGATCCGAATTTCGAATCATAGTCTATTACGTGGTGAGATAGTCAACTACAAAGCTTTAAGCTGAGTTAAATAAAATTTACCTTCACCTACAAGCTTAAGCTTTTGGGTTGAATTGGTAATTTAAGATGATATTAAAGCACCCTATGTTATTGTTTTCTTTTCAATTAATATTAATTTTCACTTGTGTTGAGTCTTTCTTCATATTTCAAGGAGACACAAGTGTGAAAGATGAATGGTAGATATATAATATTAAATTCACCTTCACCTACTTGCTTAAGTATTTGTGTTGAATTGATAATGTAATAATAAAGACGTGTTGAGGCTTTAATGGAAGGGCCCGTCGTAAGCTGTTGTCTAGCAAGAAGAAGAAGAATGGGTGTGGCAATATGTATATCGTACTGCCATTGACAAAAAAAATTCCCACGGTTTTGTGTAGAAATATGATAGCCATAATTATTATAGGGTCGTTTATTCTTTTTAGCTTACTTCCAATTATTTCTTTGAGTTGTCAAATGCCAATCTATGCATTCATTATTTTTATCGACTAGTTTACCTGTATCTTAACTCTTATGAATAAAAACAAATATTGAATATGATCTATTGATAATGAGATAAGATCGCAAGCAAAACTTATAACCGATCTTTTAAGCTAATTGGTTTGTTGTTTACGTTGATTAGGATCATTCTATATATTATTGAAAATATGGGGTAGAACTTCATAATTTTTAAAAATGATTCTCCTTCATGTGAACATATCAAAATCACAAAGTTGAATGAGATCTTCGGTCTAAAAAGAGATACAATTGAAGAGAAGAGTGAAGATGGAAGATGGAGGAGACACCAATCCGACATAATTAATCTCTCCTCTCTAGATATTGCATCCATTCCAATACACATCTTGTTTCAGTATCATTGTACCATCTTCATGGTCCCTCCCTCTCTTAATAACCACTTATTTATATTTTTAACCCTAAGCTTATGCATATCTATGGTATCATATCAAAAGATATTTATGATATGAAATGGCCAAAAAGTAAGACATTAAAATAATGTAAATATTAAAATGGTACTTACGTTATTCTTTTTTGTCGTTAACATATAAAACTATATATGCTCACCTTAGCCATAAAAGAAAATTCCTATCAATTAGTGAGAGACAAATAGTTAACTAAGTGAACTTTATCAAATAAAAGACATTATTAAAATACCATATTAAACTTTGCATGTCCACCATAATAATAATTGATAAAGATCACTAACATTTATATCACTATCCCACTTGAGGAATTGATGAGTGTGAAGCTATATTTAATAATGTATGAGTTGAGATATACAAAGTCAAACTTCAAGTGGTGTGTGTCGTGGTGGAAGCTGAGAAAATGGAAGATCTTAATTACTATCTCAAATTTTGATTAAAGTCTTTACTTAATGGTGTTTCCATCATGGTAGGACCTAAGATATCCCAAAGAATGAAGTTTTTAAGTCTTTTGACTTTGGAGTTCGTCTTTTTTTAAAGAAAAATTCTCAACTCTTTAAAACCTAGCTAAGGTAGAAGGTGGGATGTCTAGTGGTAAAGAAGGGAACTTGCAAAAACCCTAATTTGCACATGGTATTGTGTGGTTGTGCACTTATATATGTCCAACGAATATGGAATGCCCTATATTTTCTCTTCTAAATTATTTCAAGTGGAAGATATATATAATTGAGCATCTTGTGTGGAATGACTTTTTTTTCTTTCATCAATGCTATCAACCATTTTTCGTGGCGGTTTTGTTTCAAATATAAAAAAATAAAACTAATACATATTTATAAATATTACAAAATATCAACATCGATTTCTACTATCTATGAATGGGCAGTAACAATCTATCACTAATAAATTTATTTTTTCATTTAAAAAATTTACTTTTAGAATTGAGTTTATTTATAAATAGAATTAAACAGATACTTTTTTTGGAAAATTTTCAAAAATAGCAAATTTTACAACATATTTACAACATATAGCATATTCTATCACTAATAGTAATTGATATGCTATAATGATAGAATAAATATGTTATAATGATAGAATATTATCATTGATGAAAACCAAAATTTTGCTATTATTTTGCTATTTTTAAAAATAGAAAATATCTCTATTTTTAAAAATATTTTAAATAATAAACGTGCACCATAATAATCTATTATTTTAGACCACAAATATACATACATCACAATAATTAAAATAGTAGAAAATATATATCTAATGGTGAAGTTTATTTTTCTTTATGATATATTTGTGCATATATATATATCATTTTGATTAGTTTTTCCAATAAAAATCCATCCGAACCAATAATTCTTATTTTCTTCAAATGCAAATCAAGTTATTCAATCTTATTAAAACAAAATCAAAAGCCAAACCAAATGATTTGTGTTTTGTTGGATTCGATTTTTCGATCTTTTTGCTAAACTCCTAAACTTAGTGTAAGAGACGGGCGGGCGGGCGGGTGTGCAAAGAATTGTTAGGCCGTTTGGGGTAATGATTATAATAATCATATTTTGCTATAATAAATACTATTTAAAAGTCTACACTTAACTACGATAAACACTATTTCAAAACTCTCAATTTACTACCGTGTTTACTATTTGCTATTTGACATTCATTATTCTTTTATTCCTTGCTACAGTGTTTACCACGGATCCAAAAATTTTACATAGGGGGCACCAGATACTATATAATAAACACACTAAAAATGTTAAAAAAATATTTTACGTTTCACTGATACTCCAATAACATTCACTACATTTGTAACAATAAAAAAAGACCGATAATTTTTACATGATTTTTTTATAATGTAAATATGTGAATTTAAAATTTGCATAAAAAAAGAAAAGAACAAAGAAAGAATAAAATCTATTTAGTAACAATTTAGGAAGAAATTTGATATTTGAGAAAAAAAATATTGATATTTGAAATAAAAACTATTTCGTAAAAATAATTATAGTAAATAAGATTTAAACTCACAACCCCTCGGTTGTAAAGGGGGCACAACCACAACAGCAGAAACAAAATTTAGGATTAATGAAGCTAAACTTAATATATATGTTGTAATCTAACACTTCAAAATTAATATTAAAATATAAAAACCGATAATGTGAGGGGGCACGTGTCCCCTGACCCCTTAATAAATCCGTTCTTGGTGTTACTATATTCTTATTAAACTAAAATAGTTTACACATTAAGCACGTACTATTAGAATTCAAACTAAAATAATTTATACTTCAAACACAAATTATTTTAATTAAACCATGATAACTTAAAACTATAACAACTCACTTCTTGTCTTAAACATAAGTTTAATTAGAAGGCCATAGGCTGTTACACGTTGGTACGATTATACAACTTTCCATTAATGCAATTCACACATTCTATTTCACTGTAGCAGATGAAGACGAATCGCATTCATTCTACCACACCCTGTTTTTTGTACCATTTGCTCCCTCTCCTTCAATTATTTTCTACCATCATGTCTTGATCAAATGATAGAGAAATCCAAAAGGAAATGATAGAGAAATCCAAAAGGGATAGAAGAGAGATTTTTATTTTTGAAGAAATAAATAAATATCAAAGTACACATTAAGTTTTTTATAAAATATTAAAAGTATAATTATCTCACAAATAAAATATCAAAGAAAATACTAGATTTCGAGTACTTTAAAAGAAGTCTTTGTAATTGGTTTCTAATCATATAGTAGCTGAGCCATATGGGCGATGATACTATTCATAACTAAGGAACCAATCAAAACTAAATGAGTTTATATATACATTATTTTGGACAAATTGAAAAATATATCCATAATTAGTATATATATTATTTTAGGCAAATTGAAAAATAATCTTACTAGTTGTAATTATACTTCTTATAGATAAATGTTAAATTTAATAGTAAAAGAAATTGAAAATTTGAAGGTGGAAATTGCAATTAATTACCACATTTTTCAACTTACCCCATTATTATTATTATTATTATAGTTATTGTTGTTATTATTATTATTGGGCAAAAATTGCAAAAACTACCTTTAAATTATGGTGATAGTTATAATTATACTTTCAAATTTTCAATAATAACAATTGGCTTCTAAACTTACAAAAATGTTAAAGTTTGACTCTCCAATAATGATGAAAATTGGACCCACAAATGATCGAAATTAAATTTTTAAATTTATAGATATTGGTATAATTAATTTAAAGAATTGTGTAAGTTTGAAGGTCAAAGTTTTAGGGCCTGTTTGCACCTAGGATTAGAGAGAAGTGAAGTAGGTTATTTGAGCCAATTTCATGTTTGGCCCTAGTATTATGATAATACTTGTTCTCACTTTTCATTTCTCCTCTTTCTGACACCCTCTTCTTTCACTAAGCTTCAAATATTTACTAAGTAAAAGTAGAAGGTCGAGTCGAAGTGTAAATTCTAGTAACAACCAACACACGAGAAAATTAAACAAAGCCAAACGTAGACTACTATAATTCTCAGACTCTTATAAGTCACTTCTCGTTTCAAACACTGTCTTAAAGTTTTGATAAGTTTTGATAAGTTTGAAGTCTTGAATTTTAAATTTAAAAGTTAAAAGAGTAATAATTACAATTACCACCACGTTTGGAGAGTGATTTTTAGAATCCAAAATTAGGTTGGGAGAGGGGGCGTGGTGAATGGGGAACCGAACGAAGGTGAACCGCCGTGTAAGGGGGAGGGGTTGTCGAAGGTTTAATGGAAAAGGGGCCGTCAGCAGGCTGTCGCCTCACGAGCATCTATGTACGGAAGTGTTGGAGGATAGTTTTGAATTAAATAGAAAGAAGAAAAATATGTGGCTCTTGAGATTTCAGGATTTAGGGTTTGTAGAAATAGAGACAAAATCCCTCATGTTCCGTGCAGGCTGCGGCAAACAATCATTTATTATTATTATTGCTCATCAATCTACGTCTTGATCTTTTTCTTCTTTTTCCAACTTCCAATAACTTCCCTCTTTTACTACTAGAATATGCTCACACTTCTTGATCACATTCATTTTTCTTTTATGTACCATACATACTAATTAACTTCTTCCCCCAATTATTTCTTTGCCACCTAAGCTCACGCGCATCTCGATTCGATGTGTCAACTCTTATTAATATTCCACTTTTTCTATACAAACGAGAGAGAAAAAATTGTGAAATGTGTAACTGAAAGACGATATAATACATCTTTGAGATCTATCTTGTTTGTCACACATCTCTCATCCATTTACACTAATATTTTTTCTAATTCACTTTGATATCGACTCATGCAAACACCATTCAGAGGGAGACACATCAAGGTGCCTCGAGACCAAGTATTTCATGGTGTGAATTGCTCGAGAACGTAGGAGAACAAATATATCATATATATTACCAATTCTTCCCATTAATTAGTATTTTAGGAATAGATAGAATATATATATGTAACATCTCATGTCTAGGATTTGAACTAGGATTTGGAATTCGAATTATCTATCAAATGTAATGAAAATTTAATGTAATATTAGGGTTATCAAATTGAATTTTACAAATTTTTCTCAAAATTAAAAAGAAAAAAAAAAAGGAGAAAGAAAGAAAGAGTTTTATGTGTTTAAATTTGTAGTCGTCTAGAATTTTAAGTTCACATCTATTTCATTTATGAAAATTAATTAAATTTAAAATTTAAGTTATGAATGTTTGCCATCTATTTTATTCCTAAAATTTTGGAAGTATATATTGATTTGTTCTAAAATTCCAATTTTGCATTCAAATGTCTCATACAATTTATTTTTTCTTTTCAGCTTATAACAAATTCATATGTATATATATATTAAAAAAAAAATTAGAGGTAAAAATTAATAAAATAACAAAATATTTACTCTTCATTAAAAAGCATTAGGTGAATGACTTTTTATCTTTGAGTGATGTTTTACATGTAAAGTGTAAATAGTTTATTTTTTATTATTTTTTTTAGAATTAAAAAAATATATTTTTAATGATTAATAGAAAGAAAATTGTTTCAAATTAAAATTATGTTAAAAATATTTACAAATACAACAAAATTTCATAATCTCAATAATAAATACGGATAGACATCGATTAAAGCCTATGTATCCGCATGCTGTGTAGTACTAATAAATTTTAAATTCTTATTTTATTTCGTAAGTATTTGAATGCACTTTCTCAAACTCTTTTAAAATAGAAAAAGAAAATTTAAAATGGGTTCCAAAGAAATCATTGGCAATTTGTTTGGTTCGTAGTGTAAGTTTGGGTGTTAGAAGGTGGAAAACAGAAGCGCCGCGTACGGCGGAGATTGTCGGAGGTTTAATGGAAAGGGGCCGCCACAAGCTGTCGACGCGGAAGCAGTAGGGTAAGTAGAGAAGTTGAAATACAAAGTATACAATATGTGATTTAAATCCAAATTCAAAAGCAAAGAAGAAGGTGTGTATGTGTACTGCGTGTGATGTTCCTCCTACCTACGCTTTAGGGTTTATAGGAGAGATAAACAAATTTTCCACAAGTACAATTTCATTATTATTCGTCGTCCTGCATATACCTTATACACAACTATAGACAACTATCATGCTATTCATCATAATTTGTTTTAAAATATTTTCAAGAATTTTGATATGTAAGACAATTTTTCTGATAGACTCTTATGGGTAATAAATATGATCTATAACGCATAGATTTAGAGAGTAAGATCTAAACTTTACTATATTCACAATTTTTTTTTTACATTTATGATATATGAGCTAATATTTTGGGTTTAGTTGTTGTAGTATATGCAATTGCTCATTTTATTTGGTCTATATAGGTTCCAATTGTTACAATGGTATTATATTTTGAGTTTTGAGTTTGATTTCTATTTGGTCTCTAGATTTTAAAATATTATTTTTTGACCTTTAGTTTTGAGTTTAATTTTGATTTAATTTTTCGATTACAAAATATTATTCTTCAAGTTTCACTTTTACTTACACTTTTAACCTTTTTTTTTTCCGCTACACAAATTCACGAAAGCTTGAGAATAAAAAAAAATCTAAAAATCAAATTAAAATTGAACTCAAGAGTAATATGAAATTTAAGAATCAAATAAAAATTACCCTAAAATTTTTAAAGATAAAAATATAAGAAAAAGTATTGTAAATGACATATAATTATTAAAAAATAAATAAAAATTTCATATTCTATTAATAATAAACCTTTATAGAAAGTTCATTTAAAAATTAAAATATCAAATAAATAAGCCCTTGATCCTACTATGAATGTATTTCATTAATGATTGGGATTTGAAATTTCCAATCTCACCTTTCTTGACATCATTAAAACATAGTTAGAAATTAACTGTTAAGAGGTTTTTTGTTTAATTTAACTTAAAATATATATAAAGTATGTTAACTTTCATAAATATAACAAACGAGCAAAATATTTACGGCCTATGTTATAAATTGAAAAAGCCTATAAAATTTACCATTTAAAAAAAAATTAGGTTTGCCCTTTCTTATCATGTCTTTCTTTTCTTCTCTTCTTTCTTTTTTTTTCTTCTCTTCTGCAATCTTTTTTCATTTCCTCTTGAAATTTTTTTCCATCGTCTTTTTTTCTTTTTCCGCAATGTTTTTTTAAATATTTTCATTTTCCTTCCTTTTCATATTCGCAATTTTTCTTTTCATTCACATCGTCTTTTTCTCTTTTTCTGTACTTTTTTTCTTTTCCTTTCCATAGTCTTTTTCTTTCTTCAATAATTTTTTTTATATTTTTTTCAAACTATTATTTTGGTTTCGTGTGCCAAATATAAAAGATCGTGAAAAAAATCATTGGGATATTGGATTGCCAAATGTAAATGATCGTATATAAAAATAGCAAAATCTAAACCATCGTGTTTTATATATAAACGATCGTGTAAAAAATTCTTGAAAAAAAATCGTTTAGATTTTGGCTATCAAAATTTAAACGATTAAATTAAATGATCTTGTACCAATTCTAAACAATTGCGTACCAAAAAATCTTTTTGTTCCAAATCTAAATGATCCTAGAGAGAATAGTCAAATCCAACCCATATAATTGACGATGACAATCTCCATTTTTTGTAGAAGGCAATGAAGCAACTAGAATGTCATTGTACATATCAACGATAGTTAAATGGATTGATAGGGTTGATACAAATCATATGTATGAGGAGTACAATCGGACGTAGTTTATTCTAAGTTAAAAGATCATTTAATACGGGTTAAGAGATCGTGTTTCTATGTTCATATGATCGGTATTCTAGGTTCAGATGAACAGTTAAAGTATGTGGAACCAAGGGACAATGAAGTACCTTCGGAGATTCTTCTTGCTAATGGAGGGATAAGAAAAGTGAAGAAGAGCGATGAGTGTTGAGAGCGACGAGAGAACGTGAATGAGAAGAAAACTAAGCGAATGAGGAACAATTAATTGGGATTCAGCCTTATTTATATCACAAGGGTAAGAATGACCTTTCACATGATATTTAGTTTGTCAACGTGTTTTAATAATCGAAGGTTCAACACGATTGGTGAATTATTTATAAATAATGGCACACTTTCTTAAGTGATCATGTAATTATGACTATGCAATCCACACACTAAAACATAAACAATCACATAGTAAATGTTAAACGATCGCTTATTCAAACTTAAACGATCGTGTAATCCAAAAGTTATCGTTAAAAATGTTCAATTTATTAGAGAAAGGTTAATAGTATACTTTAAGTAGCTAAAAGGTTAGTTGTAATAAAGTTTCTAGAGATAGGTCATTTGAAAAAAAAGTTTTTACTTTTAAGGTTATGAAATTTTCAACAAAGAAAGGTAGTGTAGACTATGAATCTAGGAGAATTTTTAAGTAGAAATATTATTATTCAATTTGTTGATGATACGTGATGGCAGATTCAATTAGTAGAGTTTTAATACAAGTGAAGGTAAAAATAGAATTAACCTAGAAAGTAAACTATTTACTAAAACTAACCTCATTCTTTTTTGTCACTTCTTATTATATATATATATAGCCTTGTCTATATATATTAGTATCAAACCTTTTCTGTAAGACAGTAAACTTAATTCAAATTCAACAATAACTGACATGGTTTTTCTAAAGGTCGAAATTTGAACTTCCACAACTCCAACATCTTTTTACTATAAAAAAGTGAAAAATATATCATAGTAAATATATACAATAGTTGACTTTATCGAGTATATACGATAAGATTCTTGCAATATCCCTCTTGTAGATCTTGTAGGAAAAAGATGGTTGAAGAAGAGTGGATATCCAAATGTGAAGGTTGTGACAAGTCAAATTATATAGTAAGGTCCTCCTCCCACCTTGAAATGCTCTCCTAAAGTGGTGGGGGAAGAAATAATGGAACCTCTACAATTAGTGAATCCTCTTGGAATAATACTACTTGATCCACATTCCTAGAGTGGTGGAAAAGAATGTAGGAGCTACCTCTCTCAATAGAAGATCATTAAAGGGCCTTTTTTTCTTTGGTTGACTTTTAATTTTTTACAATATATTTTCAAATCTTCAAAACCTAAAGTTGGAAGGGATAATAAATAAATAGTGACACATGTATTGAGTGGTGCACTAGCTACATAGTTCATGTGTCAATGAGCATACTTTTTCTTCTTATTTTTCAACTTACAAGTGGAAGATAGCTAAGCATAAAGTATATGTTGTATATGGAGCTAAGAGTTCTTTTTTATATATGTTTTCAACTCTTTTGATGATGAGGATTGCAAAGAACTACAAGATTATGGCATTGGTACATACTTTTTCTTTTTATTATTATTTTAAGAGCATGGATAAATATTTACAAAAGAACTAGCAATCATTTTTTTAATAATTTGTTTCCTTTAACAATACATACACAAGACAAAGATAAAAAGATTCATAAGATAAAAAGATCATAAGATAAAAAGATCATAAGATAATGTTTCAAGAAAAGATTAAAAAAGTGAAAAAAATAATGTGACTGTCTTCCTTTTTTTTCATCTCTTCCAACACTATGGAAGCCAAAGGAGATGAACTTGCATGGAAAAAACCAGGGGAGTACCATAGCGGTATTTCACACTCACGTGGGTCCATTCTCGTCCATGTTGAAGCTTTGGATAATACCACTTTTTAGCTAAACCCCACAATCCAAAACCTCCCTAGAGTTTTCCATATAAATTCCCCGATTCTGAGCTCAAACAAGCATCCAATTCTCAACCGCCAAAAAACAACATTTCGTATACAAGTTTTTAGCTAAATGGGTATTCGTCTGCCGGAGATCATTCTTCACGCCAAGCAAATAACTCACCGTGTGGCGGCGCCGTCGCACCGGCAAGTTGGGTATGAAGTTACGAAGCATCAATCGTCGTCTTCCGATGTTCCGAAAGGCCATTTTGTGGTCTATGTTGGAGAGGAAGAAGAAGACAGGAAGCGATTTGTTGTGCCATTGTCGTACTTGAAGAATCCCCTGTTTCAAGAACTGTTGAGTAAAGCTGCTGACGAGTTTGGATTTGACAATCACTTCGGTGGGATTACGATTCCTTGTGCTGAGGACCAATTTTTGGGTTTAACTTCTCGGTTGAATAGACTCATTAGTTGAAATTGATCAGAACTGAGAACCCATTTGCCCGAAGCTTAAAAGATGGTATACAACTCTGTAAATTAATCGATGATATTCTTATATTAGGGGGGGGGTTTTCAGAAATGGGTTTCTCTTGCACTATGGAGAGTTTAGCCATTGATGTATTTTCATTCATTTATCTTCCTGTTTAATACAAAATCTGAATCATTGAATCATTGAATCATTGGAGTCCGTTTATTTTCTTTATGAATCGTCGCTATGCTTCATTAATGATCACCAAACCATCAGTCTCATTTTATTTATCGTCAAACGCCTTGTTTGCATCTCACACCGTTTGATGTTTAGACAACTGAATGAATGGAATAGCAAACTTCAGTTTCATTAGGATAAACCGTTTGGTTGTCTTCTTGGGTTGCCGAATATTTCTGGTGAAGTTTCACCCTCTGTGTAAAATAATCAGATAGTTTCAAGAACTTGAGATTGAGATTAAACCTTGTGAATTGTTTTAGAGACTGGAGATGATGGGTACTTTTATATCAAAGATTCTTCTGTATGTAAATGCTCTGTTCTTTGGGTTTTTTTAAAAAAACTTTTTTTTTCTAGTCTTTGCTAAGAAAAAACTGAATTTTCCCTTTGTTCTTGACAGAATGGCTTTTGGGTATGTTTATCCTGCTTATGAGTGCTTCAAGACTGTGGAGAGGAGGCCATTAGAGATATTCCAACTTCTGTTTTGGTGCCATTATTGGTTTGTAATGCCTGTTCTTATGCTATGATCATCTTGGCTTTTAATTTGTTTCAAGTTAATTACAGTGTCTAAACATCTCATTTTCTGTCTGTTCTGCAGGATCATTGTTGCTTTGCTGACAGTATTTGAAAGAGTGGGAGACCCTTTGATTTCATGGTAAACAAATGTCATTCATTATCTGTATTCTTCTGTGAGTTTCTTTTTTCTTTTCGAATAATATTTAAATAACTGAGGATTAGGACTTGCTACTTGTATTATGCTCATGGTTTTCCCTTCTAACTTGAAAAGGTTTTGCTAACTCAAGGCTAGAACAAAAAGCTTTTAAGTTTTCAAGACCTCTTTGATAATTATTTGGATTTTGAAACTTAGGTTTGTTTTGTAATCTACTTCTTACAAGGTTTTCAAAATTCAAGCCAAGTTTTGAAAGCTAAAAAGAAGTTGTACTATTTAAAAACTTAACTTGTTTTTTGGAATTTGGCTAAAAAATCAAATGTTTGCTTAGAAAGGAAAATGAAACAAGCAAGCTCGACAACTTAGTTTTCAACTTGGGTTTTCCTGAAAATGTTAGAAAGAAAGGAACTCGAATTTTTGAGGGAGGCGGCCTGAGGTTTTGTCCACCCAGCAGAAAGATAAAGTTTCTAAGGTCGAGTGTGGTAACAATTTTGTTTTTAGTTTTTAGCTTTTGATATTTAGGCCTGTTTTCTTCTAAATTCCGTACTATAGTTCTCACATAACTTGAAGAAACATAAACATTTGAAGTTTTAGTCAAATTATGAAAATAAAAATACTCTTGTTTTAGTTTAAAAGGTATGACTTGGCTTTTCAAAATAGTCGAAAGTGAATAACAAAACAATAAACATAACTTTCAAAATCTAATAACCAAATACTTATCAAACAGCAGTATTGTATTTATTCGAGTTTCATCGTGCTAACTAAATTTGTGAAATCATTGTTTATAAAGGCTGCCGCTGTACAATGAAGCAAAGCTAGCATTGTTTATATATCTTTGGCATCCTAAAACAAAAGTGAGTGTTCAATATCTCTAGTTCAAAAAAACTTCTTTATTCACTCCATCTGAAGTTTTGCCTCAATGGATAACTAAATGAAGTTTGTTTTCAGGGAGCAACATATATGTTTGATGTTGTTCTACAGCCATTTATATCGAAACATGAAGCAAAAATCGATCGTTGCCTTGTTGAACTAAGGCTCAAGACAGCAGACATTGCAGCCTTGTTTTGGCACAAAACTACTAGTTGCAGCCAGACAACATTACTCGACTTGCTTCGTAATGTTTCGTGGATGCCCACATCACAGACTTGTCATAATCAGGTACTTTTGAATGAGAAGATTATTAATGTATTTAGTTGAGAAACTTCTACAAAAACTCTTTGAAATTAAGAGAATAACTAAAAGAGGCTTGTGTGGTGGTGGTGTGTTTGATTTAGCATTGGCACAATCTCAAGAAGGATGAAACTGAATTAGTGGGAAAGACAACAAAATGTGTATCAACTATGGAAAATAGAGTTGCTGCAGATGATTCCAAGAAGAAGGTAAGTTTCGATGAACAATTGTCGAAATCCAAACGTAGAAAATGGCGAGTTTTTAACTTCATTTGTGTCAAATAAGTTTGAGGTTGCTGTAATATTTAACATATGATATGAAAAAGGGCATTGTGAAGCTTGCTTTTAGGAAACAATTTGTAATTTTAGTGTGTTGTATATGAATCTTCATGTGATGTCTGTTCTGTTTCATGGGCAATCTGATTTAACAGTTTGATTATTGTTCTTTCTAATGAGTTAGAAAAGAATTTAAATATATGAACTGATGTAGGATAGTTTGACTATAACATTTAAAAGGACTTTACGGCCTTGTTCAATAATCTTCCTATTTTTTTCTTTAAGAACGACTAGAAAAGAAAGAATAAAAAGTTGTTAGTTAACTATTTCAAACTAATTTTAAGAATTGTAACCGATAATAAGAAAAGGAAACTATTTACAAAGTATAAGAAAAAAATAATAATAAGTGAGTTTTTGAGGTTTTGTTATATTTTTTTTAAATAGTTTTAATATTTTGCTATTTTTAAAAAAAGGTAATATTTAGGTGTATTCATTTGCAAAAAATAATTTTAAAAAAGCTAAATTATATTAAATGCTTTTAAACATTGAATTTTTGTGTGTTAAAAATATCTCTAAACTTTAAATAAGCTTTAAAAGTATCTTTAAACTTTAAAAAATAGTAAAATAAAAATACCTTTAAAGTTATCTTAATACTCGTTTCAAATATCACATTAATACTCTTAGTCTTGAAAAAAATAAATGTTTCTACTCGTTTGAAGCTTTCTTGAATTTGAAAAAATCGAGTTTAAAACAAAATACATAAATATTCCATTTTTCATATATATACTGAGAATTATTGAATCCCAAGTGCAGAAACAATCTAAGAACTTTTCTCAATAATAATCTAGATAGTAGATCCATGCATTTGCACGATCAAATCAGGAGCAAGACACGAGAATGATGAACCAATCTTCTCTGCTATCCTTTTGGGAACATTTTAGGAAAGCCAAGTTTGTTTGTGGTGAGAGGCAAATGGGAACTTCGAATTCTGCAGTTTTCTTGTAGGTTAGAGTAATATGTGCGGAGAGACCAAACTCATCACTCATCATTCTTCACTCCTCTGCAATGCAAGCAAGTTTGACCAAGACTTTTTTTTTTTTTTTTTTTTAAATTTAATTCAAATTCAAATCTAATCTAATTTTATTTAAATTAAATAAATTAAAAAATTAGTTAAATAAACAATATAAATCAATTTTATATTTATTTATTTATTCTAGATTATGAATCACATTAAGTTCATTGTATAAGTTTAATATGAATCAATTCATATTGTTTAATATTTAATTCTCAAATATAACTCTCTCCTATACTTCTAACTTTCAATTTAATTGAAGTACTATACATTATAATGTACCATTTCTTTTTTAAGAATAATTATATCTTGTGACGTTATGTTTTTCAACTCCTCTCTTAATATTGTCCTCATGATGGTAGGTTTATTCAGTAAGCAACTAGAGTCCACCCCATCCATTCAAATCAAATGATAACTCAAATGATAACCCTCATGAGCATGAGCTCATAACTTACCTAAGATTCGGATTTAGTTATTATATAATTATCGTTTGAAATATTAATCTCTTCAGTTTCAAGGTATTATAACTAGAGATCATATGTTTCAAGTAAGTTTTATATAATTTTATTGCATAGAATACCTTCGCACTCACATGTCTATACATGAAATATTTTGATCAAATTGTTTATAACACTTAAAAAATTTGTGGGTCTATCCACAGTATTACGAGGATATGACACCTAACATCATGTACTATAGACCTTTTAGATTACATGATCCACTTCAGGGTCGATCACATACTGTTCAAGTTATATCACATATTAACCTTGAATATTAGTTTATTGGATTTGAGCTAAGCAAGTTAAATAAATTACATTTTGTTTATAAAAAATAAATAACTATTTATTTACAAATTTACATATTACGGATTTGGAACATAATTTTCAACAATTATAAATAGGACTTTTAGCACATTTTATGTGACACTCTTCCATCAGCCAACTTCCTTTGATTTTCTCCATCTTCTATATTCTATCACTTTACCTTTTCATGTACAATAACTCTACTCATTCTAACTTAAGCGTAGAGTTTATTTTCTAGATATTGTAACTTGTGAGATTTAATTTAGATCTTTATCATAATTCGATTTTTGTCTTTGGATTTTTTAGTTGGGATTGATGCTCTAAATCTCATGGCCTTGTAGTTTGTAAGTGTATATATTATACAAACTTTTTATTTATCTAAAAAATAAAGTTTTTTTTTATTTTATTTGACATTTAGTTGCATTAACCCACAAAATCAATAAACTAACATTCAAGATTATCTTTTATAACCTAAACATGTTGTGGAGACATACAAGTGGATCATGTTTAAGCTAAGTGATAACGTAAATGGTTTGTAGTAGATGGATAAGGATGGATACCTTATCCTAGTGACACTATGTATATGACCTGCTTTGTAGTTGTTACAAGTGTTCTAAAGTGCTACAAATGATTTGATCATAATCATTCATGTCGAGACATAAAAGTGGTGGTATTCTATACAAAAAGTTTGTATAAGACCGACCCATGAAATGAATAGTCTCTCTTATTAACACTGTTAATAGTTGAGACTACATTTCACCAAGATGACCATAGGTGACTTGAGTTGAATCCCGAGTGAGATGTAAACTCCTACCTAATAAGGCGGTCCTTTGATTTGCATGGGTGAGAGTGGCCTATATGTCGCCGACTCAATGTCACACTCTAATTCGCAAGACAATCAAAACGTAGGAAGTAGTGCGAATATGATGTGAATTAGCTTAAACTTTGCAACTGGTCTTATGTCTAAGCTTACTCTCAACTCATTATAAACTATCAACAAAACACAAAAAGCAATGATAGTCAACCTTAAACGCCAAATATAACTAAATAATATAACAAAAAACGTACACTTTGTTAATAACAGACGTTTGGTAAGATTATACAATTATAACACTTTGACCAAACATAAATAACAACCCTTAAACGCTTGGTGACTTTCTCAACTCGACGCAAGCCCTTCAACCTTCTTCTCTACTTGGTCTTAACGCTTGTTCCTAGAAGATGAGGTTTTTAAAACTTAAGTTTAAAAGACTTAGTGAGGTTTTATGAAATCTTTTTCGTAATGCTCTATGATAAATCCTTTTCGCCAAAGCATAAATTCCAACACATATTAGTTTATCAATAAACACTTCATTTCGAGAACATATCAAAAAGTATGTAATCATTTTTACAATAAAGTTAGATCAACTCGTGAATCACATCAATATTCATTTCGCATAAACACCCATTAGTCAATTATTCTTTTCGCCAAGGATCCCGAATCGTTCTCTACGCTTGGTCTCATTACCTCACATTTAGACTAGCTATTGTATCAACAGCATCCGAGAATATACAGATTCGTTCTTGTTGCTCAGGCCGCTAAACTTTATACATTTCTTTCAGCGCATAAGTCAACTTTTTATCACCATGTAGTCCCATACACCCCATGGTGGCCTTGACTTTTTACGTGCATATAAAAATTAGCATCATCTCAAAGAAATAACTAATAGTTTGAAAACCATTTTATAGTATTGAAATCATAATCATCAAATCAAGTTTTAACGTTATAAATCATCATGCTTGAAAACATATAAACTTTTCATAGAAATCTCTTTTAAAATACATCTCATTTAAATTCTTCTTTCAAATTAATAAAGAGAAATCATAATAAAGTTTTTAATATAAATTTATTTGAGAAAAAACACTCACCAAACTTTACCAAAGATCCTCTTCTTCCTTCTCTTTCGTGGAGCAAGCAGCACTTAATACTTTGTTTTTTTTCTTCTAGCCAAAGCAAAACTGTAGGATTTTAGTTTTTTTTTTTTAATAAAATCTCTTTTGCTTACTTAATGACAAAGTCCTTTGTAGCCCTTAAACTAACTTAATCATGCTTAAACTTTTCTCAGTTCGCCAGCTCTGCTTAAAACTCTACACGTGTAAATTTAGTATTAACCTAACCATGGTTAAATTCTTAATCTTACATGTTAACCTCTGTCAAATCAGATTTGGCATTTTCTTCGCCGGACCTTTCTTCTCGCCTAACTCCATTCCATAAATAACTTCAACCACTTAACATGGCTTTTGAAGGTCTTAACGTAATAACTCTTTTTCTCAAAACTTCCTCGTGAATTACCTTCTTAATCACAAAACTTATTTTTATCCATAAAAGTTTTTATCTCTTAATCTTTTTCGCGGATTGATTCAAAACATCAACTTCTTATCGGGAAGTGTTACTTGAAAACGCTTCTTCTTATCCAAAACGCAATTTATCATAATACTTAACCATATTTTCCCCTTATACTTAAATTTGAAACAGGTGTCACACTCAATATGCCTATCATTTTGAGGATTCGTCTGATTAGGGAGCTGGAAACACACCTACACAAGAAGGAATTTACTCCTTCTTTATAGATAGAGTAAGTAGAGAAATTGCTCTCCTAAGGGCTGATTCCAGGGTTTGGACAATGTGGCGTCACACCCTCTCTTGGTCCAAGAGGAGTTCAGTTATAGTGGTACTATAATTATTGTTCATTAGAGAAATCAGTGGTACTAAGGAGTTAGATGTAACTACAGGGGCAAAACTGTAATTTTTGGCCTAGCTATACTTCGGAGTAATTTATGAAAGGTCATTGCACTGTTAGCTTAATAAGGATAAATGAGAATCAAATTTATTTTGGTTTAATTTGAATTGTTCAAATTGATTAAGGGATTAAATTGTATATGATACAATAATATAATGTATTTAATACATTATAATATAAAGTTTTTATGAGAGAAGTTGATATTTGAATATGATTCAAATAATAATAATATGAATATGATTCAAATAATAATAATATGAATATGAATAAGATTCATAAAAATAAACTATAGATTAATTTAATATGGATTCGATTCATATTTAAATTATAGATCACATGAGAGATCTAAACCATTGATTATTTATATATGATATAATATAAAGTTTATATTATAATGAGATATAATATAGTTTAAATTTTAATTTTTGCAGGAAGTTATTCTACGTAAGGGAGATGGAGGAAGTTATTTGGTAACTTACCCCTCCATCTCTCTTTATCATTATGGTTGAGATATATTTTTTGGCATGATCTCTCTTTGCTCTGCATTGGTACTATCCCTCTGCAAAAATCTCTTTAAAAGGGTTTTTCCTTTTACCAATAAACCAAAATCACAGAAGTCCTACAAACTCTCATTTTCACCTTGAGAATAACAAGGAAGACTACGTGTGATGTTCAAGGATTAAAAAAATTGTTCTTGGGAGAAATTCTACTAACCTTTCCCTTTTCTTCCTCCTTAGCATGTTTAGTTTTGGTTTCTTTGAACTCTTTTCGTTTTTCCAAATTGAATTCCATTTGCACGGCGTTCACATGCTTTTGCTATAGGAATTCTAGTTCTTCATCTTTTTCTATGTTGAATGTTTATGATTATATATCAATGTTGATATTTGTATAATCATTAGCTAGGTATCGAATCATAATAGTTGACATATAGTTTTGATTCAACTAAAGTGACAAAAAGATTAGATTAACTTGTTTGTTCTAATCAACCCTAGTAAGAACCATGATGAATATTAATTTAGTTTGTTCCTAGTTGATATTCACCTTAACGTAATCGATCTCTACTTGTAAAGCTATTTGTTTAAATTAATTATCATGCTTTCATCATCTAATTAAATTATCTAATTGATCAATTCAAATCCTCACTTGATTGTTTCAATTGAGTTAGCTAAGCTTAAATGAAATTAAATTTAATTGACGAATCTGTGATCAAATTATAATTCAGAAAACAATAACTCAAAAGCCTAAGCTATACCATTTAATGATCATTCATATTCAATTTCCATTTAATTTCTCTGCAATTTATTTTCTTGCAACAAAACAACATCAAACACCCCATTGGTTACCATTCGAGCTTTAAAATGTTTGACTGAAAAATTCATGTGCTCCTTATGTTCGACTCGATAATATTTGTTTGGGGGAAGGATTATGTGGAAAGGATTATGAAAATTATTTTTTAAAAATTCAAATTCTAAATCCAATACATAAATATTCGTATATTTAATTTACCAAATTGTCATATTTTCATAAAACAAGTTACATTAGTTTACTTAAATACGATATGCATTTTAAACGTTTTTTTTATGCAAGCGTTTAGTGCCAATAAATTTATTTTTTAAAAAAATGTGTATTCTAACTCTAATACACAAATTATATATATTTAATTTACCAAATCATCTTAGTTTTCGTAAAACAATTTTCAGTAATTTCTTCAAAGACGACATTCATTTTCAACTTTTTTTACGTAATTGTTACGTGCCATTAAATTGTTAATTTTTTTAAAATTCATATTATATTTTTGTTTCTTAATTGATATTCTAAATGCAATATACAGATTACATATATTTTACAATTGATTTAAATCAAATACGACATCCATTTTCATTGGAACACAATGTACGAGCAAAAATTATTATTATTTTTAATAATTCATATTCTAACTCCAATACACAGAATTCATATATTTAATTTACAAAATCATTATAGTTTTCATAAAACAATTTGTAGTAATTTCTTGAAATATCACATCCATTTTCAAAAAAATTTAAGTTATTAGTTTTTTTTTTCAAAAAAATTCATATTCTAAATTCAATACACAAATTTCGTATATTTAATTTACCAAATTATCATAGTTTTCGTAAAACAATTTGTAATAATTTCTTTAAATATGACATCCATTTTCAACCTTTTTTACGTAATCGTTACGTGCGATTAAATTGTTAATTTTTTTTAAATTCATATTATAAGCCTAATACAAAAATTTCGTAAATTTAATTTATTAAATTATCCTAGTTTTTGTAATACACGAGCAAAAAGAAAATGTGGGTCAAGCGGCATAATTACAATAAATTACCTAATTTAAGAGTAAAAGAAAAAACTAAAATTTTAAATTAATATAATTGTACCAAATTCATAACTTAAAAACAAGTTGTGTTTTTTTAAATAAAAAGATTAAAATTAACAAAACTCGCAAGTATAAAAATTATAAATGAGAAAAAAAATGGATTAAATAATATTTAAACCTATATTGATTAATTATACATTAGGAAGGATTGAGATGAATTGAGGAAGGAATAAGGAAGGATTGAGTGAAGAATAAGGGAGGATTGAGTAAGGAATAAGGAATGATTGAGGAAATTAAGGACGGATTGAGAAAATTGGGGAAAGGTTATCATAACCCTTCTCCCAAACAATAACTCTTTCCTTCTTAACATTTTCCTTTCCCTAAACACACTCTTAAAATATGTGGCAATGTCATGGTGCTGTGGAATCAAAACTCAATCTTATTTTGCTAATATATGTCAAGAGTGTGTCTGTGTGCCCCTATGTATTTTTCTCTCTTCTAGCCTTAGTTTTAGCTAATATTCTTGGCTTCTTTTCACCTTTATTGTGCCTTTTCCTAAGAATAAAATACTTTTCAGGTGCTTTTCAATTTATCTTAATGGAAGGTAAACTATTAATAAGTTAAAAACATTAAACAACTATATAACAATAAGGGCCTGTTTGGTCCAAGGAGTAGAGTGCAGTGCAGTGGAGTGAGCTATTATAACCCACTTCACATTTGATCCACGAATTTCCTTCAACCCCAAGAATAAACCTAATGATCATTGTTCCCCTCTTCCTTGTTCTGCACGACTACTGTTCCATCCTCCCTCCCAACTCCACGATGCACTGTTCTCCTCTCCCCTTCGTCTCCCTTCTCCTAAATGACCTTTCGTCTCTCTTCTCCCGAATGCCCTTTCGTCTCTCCTTGTCTCGAAACAGTGATCTTTCCATTCTGATCATCGTTCTTCACCGAAAAGTTTCTCAAATCTGTTTGGAAGTTTAGACGTTGCATGTTCGATCCCTTTCCCTCTTTCTGATCTGTCAGTGTAGTACTGTGAGTTTGGTATTATTCTTAGCATCCCGATTGGTTTCTATGTTTTTTCCTAATATGTGACCATATGAGGCTGATATTTCTTTTGCTTTCTTATTGGTGATTCTTGGCTTCTATTCTAATTATTTTTCTCTATGTATTCCATGAGTTGTTTTTTATCTGCCATTGTAGTACTAATTATTTTGTGAACTTGTTATCTTGGTTTGTATTGTCCTAAGGTTTAATTACAAATGTAATGAAAAACTTTATATATTTATATTTCACTAAGCACATGTTGAAGAATTTAATTTTGTGTTGTTTTCTTATCTTTTAAAATTCATCCACGATTTGTAGGGATGTATCTCTAACATAATTTCAAACATGATCACCTAAACAAATGAGAAAATTACTTTAAGGGGATAATAGTTAAATTTATTAAATGAACAACATAATTAAACAGATGGAATAAAATAACTTTGAAAAGAAAATGTTTATTTAAAAAAAGAATAGTGAAAGAAAATAACTTTTGATATAACCTAAATTATAATAATCAGCCCCCAAAATACATATTATAATAAGGGAAACTATAATACCTAACAATCCGTTGAAAGGCGAATTTTAAGTTAATAGGGAAGAAATGATAGGTTAAATGGTAATAAAATGAAAAGGAAAGAAAGAAAATAAAAAGTGGAGTATTAACAAATAATGGTGTTAGGCAAAGTTGATGGGAGGATGACACGTGGGAGGGGGTAGGTCACGTGTAGAAGGAAGAGTCGTATAAACTGACAAACGTGACGAAAAAAATTGAAAATGGGAGAGGGGATGGTCGTGTGTCTGCCTCCCCCCCCCAACCCTCCACCGCCCCACGTGTCTCCACCACATACGTATTAGTGGTTACAAACCCTCTACCCCTTTTTTTCTTTTTAGACAATACATACTTTCTTAAAACTTCTACCCAAAGTGCATAATCAAGACCAATCTTAAGATTGAAATTTTAAATCTCACCATATAACTATGACTCCATGACTACAACAATTTTATTGCTACCAATCATTTGACACACTATTATAACTAAAATATTAATGTACATACTCCAAACTACATCCTCCATTTTACTCAAGCTGGCTAATATAAATACAACCAAGATCAGGAAACTAGTGTTTAGAGAAAGAGAGGTTAATTTGCACTATTAATTTGCTAGAAGTATTCAATTATCTTTCAAAATTGATGAACAGTTTAATGGAAACTTGAGACAAATTCCAATTTAAAAGATGAATAAGTGAAACCGAACTTGACTAAAAAATAATCCGACTAACCTTTTATTATTTAGAGATTCAAAGTTTTATCCATTCCACAATTATACTTTATAAAAAATTCAATGAACAAATAGTTATTTTATTTGAAGTTTAAAGTAGAAATGAAATGGATGGAGACACGTTGATGGTCATGGATCATCTCTAGAGCTGAACAAAAAGAAGAAGAAGAAGAAAGAAAGAAAGAAAAGTGTCTGAATTTGGTGGTTCTGGAAGTTGCATTTATGGCGTAATCCAATAAAAATATATGACTGAGTAATCCAAGCAACTTGATCCTTCATACCCAACACAACACAACACTAACAATCTCTTTCTCACAAGAGTCTCGAGCAAAAAGCTCCTCTCATAGTTCACAGGACACTCTAAAATTAAATGGATCCTCTCTCTTCTTCACCTTCTTCATCATCCAAACCACAGGTTCTGGACGGTTCAGAAATTATGGAGTTGGTTGCCAACAACCACCTCTTCTCTTCTTTCGTCGACCATAAGTTTCACGACCTCGACACCGACAAAGACGGCAAACTTTCCCTCCAAGAACTTCACCCTGCCGTCGCCGACATTGGTGCTGCTCTTGGCCTTCCTCCTCAAGGCACTTCCCTTGATTCCGATAATATTTACTCTCAGGTTTCCTTTCATTTCCTTTCATTCTCTTCTTCTTATTTCTCTTCACTTTCCTTACAAATACCACAACAACGGTCTCTGTTTCTTTAGCTTGTTGCTGATTTTGCTTGCTCTTTCTGTTGTTTTCATTTTCTTTCAATCATTTGATCTTATCTCAAATGGGTTTTTTTCGTTCCAACTACAAGTTGGAGTCTTGGTCATTTGACGATCTGTTTGTCCACTACTAGATTTGAGAGACCACCAACGTGAGGAAAAGTTTTGTTCATCTTTTCTCTTTCAATTCTGCCCACCTTTGATAAATTAAACACAGCTTTGAATATTTAATTGTTTGATGAGGATTATTTTACTCTAGAAATCAGACAAAGATCCTATTTCATTTTTTACTTCAATAGCTTTCGACCGTCCAAATATTGTATGCATGATGATCGTTTTTTTTAATTTAATCTTTCATGCATGCTATTCATAAAGATTATTTTTAATCTGATGATTGTGATGATGATCTAATGGTTTAGTGGGTAATGATGATTTTACTTTCTCTACAAAATACAAATTATTATTTTCTATTTACAGATGGCTTGAGAAGTATCTAACCTATGGTCCAACATGGCCGGTGGGTTCATTACAACTTTCTGGTTTTCTCTTTTCAGTTCATACTCTCTTTTCCTTTTTTACTTTTTTTTTTTTTTCCTTTTATTACTTTTTTCTCTTATCTTCGTTTACAAGGAGGAATCTATGACGAGTGCTTTGAAAACTATATCCCTTTTTATCTTTGACAATGCTAGAATTGTCAACATCTGACCGCAATAACAATAAACCAAGTTTCCTGCTCCAATAATTAAGCAAACGAAATAGATGATGTATATATAAAGTACTTAGGCTTTTGTTGATACAATACAACTGTTCTTGCTTTCCGCATGTCTTTTGTTGCCAAAATATATTGTATATTTTCAATTTTAGGCAGGTTCTGATACTACTTCTGATTTTGTTTCCTTGAGTTTATTGTCAAATATGTCTTCTTTAGTGCAAACAGTTTCCATTCTTGTTAGTTCATTCAACTCTGACACTTCCTGCTCTGGATGGGGTTCTTCTTTGGGTGGGTTATGTAGGTATTGAATGAATTTACTCATGGATCAAGAGATAAGGTAAGCAAGACGGAGTTTAAAGAAGTTCTCTCTGATATTCTGCTAGGCATGGCTGCTGGGTTGAAGCGAGATCCTATTGTTATACTTCGGATGGATGGAGAAGACCTTCTTGAATTCATTAATAGCTCTGCTTATGAGCCTGAGATGGTCGCCACTTTTTCAGAAATCAACCTGCCTGAAGAATCTCTTCAAGATTACATTGTTAAAGCTTTTGAAGATCTTACTGTGGAACAAGGGATGCCTCCTCCTTCAGACTCCTGGGTAATTAATTATTTGAATAGAACTAATAAAACTCGGTTTTTTATTCTTTTTTTTTGGGTTCTTAACCGAAGTGTGACTGGATCATTTCATGCTCTATAGTTTTGTGATTGAACTTGTTCCAACTTCTCGTCAGGTTATGAGCGATATTATCGAACCAGCTCTGGAATCCTGTGCTGCAGGTGAGAATTGGGACAAGCCTGTCTCGCAAGAGATCTTCTTGTTGGAATTCAAGAAAGCTGCAGAGCATGTCGCTCAACGCCTAAAAGAACAGCCTGTTATAGTTGCTCATAGTGAAAACACCTTTGATGGAAGTAGCATAAGAAGACTGCTATCCAACAAATTCGAACTGGACAAGGTAATATCGCATCGTAGTACTACTGTTTTCCACTAGTCTTGCTTGATTAAGGTTGTTCTTGCCTCGGTGTTCTCCACCCCTTGTAATAAAGTAAGCTCCAATTCAGCAAAATGCCAAAGCACTCAATAGAAAAAGTTGCTCCATAATCCTCTCTTCATTCTAGATTCTGGTCTCGTAGTTCATATATCATAATTTTGATCTTGATGCAGTCACTTAATGCGGCACTTCAGAGTGTCCCAAGAGATAAAACCGGAAAATTGCCAAAGGAACATTTGCAGTTGGCGCTGGATTTGGTTGCTCCATTAGCCGGTTTACCACCACTCGGTGCCCTTGATGAGGTTACGAAAACAATCAACATACATCACTGACTTTCATTAACATCAAGCTAATCACTCACTTCACTTCACTAATGTCTGGTTTATATAATATAAACATAATCTGCAGATGGACAAGCTTCTTCTTGATGTATTCAAGATGGTAGACGCGGATGACGGGAAGGTGGTTAAAGAGGAGGAGTTCAAGAAACTATTGACTGAGATTCTGGGGGCAGTCATGTTACAATTGGAAGGCAATCCAATCTCAGTTTCTTCTAATTCTGTTGTGCATGAGCCTCTAGCTTGTTCTTCTACACTTTTGACCCCACCCTCTTAGAAATCATATAAAGCTGAGTTATTTTAAGGTGAAGGAATGACATATAATTGCATAAGTTATCCTAATATCGGGAGCTTTTTAAACTACAATAGAGAAAAGGAAATGAAGCCAAGTCAGGAAATTTCAAAATTAGCTTAGAGTTGGCTGAAAGTTCTTTCTTACAAGCTGCAAAAGGATGCTCCCTTGAATGAATGAATGTATGTATGTATGTATAAGATTTGTTGTATTATGTTGTAAAAGATACTTTATGTGTATGAGAGCATTTCAGATTCTCACTACTCAAAGAAACCAAATCAAAAACTTAATTCTTCCATATGATATATTAAGAAGAATTTGAATGTGAATAAAAGACTAGATGGATATATTAAAAAAGAAATTCTAAGTTTGTGTTTTTGAGATATGGAGTGTGACTGTATCTATATATTAAAGTATAAGTCTAAGTATATTGGATTAGAGTATACTAATGGGGGAAAAGTCTTGAACCTTTTTAGAAGTTAAAATAAACCCAATTCAACTTACATCAAATTTAAATCTCGAATATGTCATTCAATAAGAGTTAAGTTCTTTCTTTTACATAAGCACTTGACACTTAAAACACTCTCCTACTAAAAAAAATACTGTTTCAACTATTTTAAAATTAAAACACTCTCCTACTAAAAAATACTGTTCCAATTATTTAAAAAAAATTGCTAGTTTTGTAGGCGAAAAGTCGACCACAATTTCTGATGATTTGGTATGTAAATGAAGCTTTTTGGTTATTTGATATAAATAAAATTAAAAGAAAAGCTTTGGGGAAGCTAAGGGTTGGGTAACAGAGGGATCTTATTTTATTTTTCTTGACTTAATATAAACAAAATTAAAAAAAAAAAAATCAAGAGTAATAATAATAATAATAATAAACTAAATCAAACTTTTCCTTTGAAGATAAAATACTGATTTTGTTATAATATTTTAAAATCAAACATTCCACAAACAACATTGAGGTTGCCGATTGATGAACAAACAATGATACATAGACAAAATAATATTATTTTGAGATAAAACTTTCAAAATATATTAGTTTGAGATTATTTATGTTTATTTCGGAGATTTCTAGAGTAATTTTATGGAAAGTCATAAACTACTCTTGAATATTTATTTATAATTTTGCTGTGATTCTTTTGTTAAACTATATTGTTATTTTAAATATTCAATTCTTAATTGATTTTTTTTTTATGAAATGTTTTGAAATTTATGATGTGCATATTCAAACCTGTAACTTTTGTATTGTGAATTGACAATTTGACATTAGATTTTAAATAATTGTTTGTGGTTTTAGACTTTGAGAACAAGAAAGACATAACTATGTGGTCTCCATTAGATGAGTGATTGAAAAGATATATGAAGAAAACATTTAAATATTTAAAAACAATGCTAATTTTTTTCCCTTCAGATGTGATGGTGATGGTGATGGTGATAATAATAATAATAATAAGAAGAAAAATATATTTTAAGGTAATGCAAAATATTAAATAAATAGTTGTGGTTTGATTTGATAATTTTTAGGAAAGAGTTGATTTAGTTTAGTTTATATTAAGTCAATCTGCCAAATGGAGGGTCTGCAGATAGACTCTCTTGCAAAGGTAAAATGTAAATACAGATAGATTCAATATATATGTTTGTTGTTTGCAAGTGTTTTCAACAAAGTATGGTTAATTTATCATTTGGGAGCAAAAGGGACGAAATTAGACGAAACCAATTACAAAAATAACTCTGCTGTAGGATAACATTACAACGTCCGAAAAAAATGAGACCTGCAACGCTAACGTATCTGTAAGTGCGTGCAGTAGGTGAATTCAGTAGGATCGAAAATGTGCTATCTAAATCCTTGTTAATTTGGAATCATTCAATGATTTTACATTTTTATTCTCTATTTTGTAGACTTCGGGCAAACCAAGAATAGGATTCAGTGTTGATGTCGATTTGGAGCTAAAATGAGTGAAAACGATGTCAAATGGGATCATGAGTCAAAAAACTGCAAAAGAGGTCAAATAAGCCTTTACCTTGCAACCTCACGGCGCCTCACAGTTTTGTTGTTGTTCTTTAAGATGTTTCGCCGCTTTGCTTGATATGCAAACAGTTCTGGAACTGCCCTGTCAAATAAAACTCTCTATATTCTTCGTTCGGAGCTGCATCGGAATCGAACGAAATACTAACAGTTCAAAGGTTACTTGTTCGAAAAACAAAATTAGAATACAAGGTAGAAAGTGAAAGGAGAGGAAATTTGTTTTTGTATTTTTTTTATGTTGAAATGAGAGGGAGGTGTGCTATAATATAGTGGAGGTTTAATGTGATAAATGGTGAAATTAATTAAGAAACGTTTGTAACAATCACAATCACAGTTAAATGGTCCTTCTTCTTCTTTTATTTATTTGTTCTATTGATTCTTTAATTTGTTGAATTTATTTATAATATCACCCAAGGTTACTGGCGTTCATAGTGACACGTGGTCACACGAGACAAAAGTAATCATTTCTACATGAAAAATATCACTAGAGAGACTTATCAATTGATTAATTCTGGCCATTTTGAAGTGCTAGAATTCAAAACGGTTCATTACAGTAAAAAAATAATCAAAATTAATTTTAGAAAAAATATAAATCTATCATTATTTTTGTTCCACACCACATCATTGCTTTAAATAATTTTTCATGAACAAGTTCAAGTCTCTTCTCCAACCTGTTCACTATCGTTGGCCCACCTGGATGTACTGCCTAGATTGGTTGTTTGGCCTTCCATTGCTACCCTACGTACTTCTTCAAGTGAATTTCTGCTTGAGGTCGATATCATAGCAGCTTGTGTCCTTGAAATAGTTGTCGACCAAGTAGTCTTGAAGGACAAGGCCTTCCCAAGAGCCAAAATTGTAGCCCTGCCAAGGTTGGCCTTTTCCTTGGAAGCTCCTTGTGCACCATTTTTGTTTCCATCTCTTTCATTGCTTTTCCAAAGAAACCTAAGAATCAACTGATTCTTTGACAATTTGAAAAGACAACACAGCTATTTATAAAGTAGGACTACCTGTTCATTATCTATGAAGGCAGTTTGAATGCTCAAACTCTCCACATTCATGTAGATTGTAGAATGTTAATTAGTTGAGATGTAAGGGATTCGTGTAGATTGTGTGTATCAGTAAGGTAAGGATTTGGTTAAAGTGTTTATTTAGTGCATTTGCAATCCACTTGAGTTGACATGGTCTGATGCAAAACATCTTGTGCAAGAGAGCATATAAAAAAGAGAGGTAAATCTCACCTGCGACATCGACTTGTTTGCTCGGGCTAGCCGAAACACATTTGACATACAATAAAACAGACTACACAATATGATTTCCAAAAGTATATATGCTAACTTAAATATTATTTGACTCTGGTACATCACAATGTTGTCCAATCAATATCAAAGTTCATGAATGCACTTTCCACTGATGAAATCTATAACTTTTGTAACTGCTTGATCCAGTGCAGCAGAGACTGTAGCTAGATTCTGCAAGAATTCTTCGGCAGTTGGTTTTTCGCCATCGACGATATCGGTTACAGCTTTTAGAAATATGGCAGGAACTTTGAATATATCAGCCACATAGGCTACTGCAGCTCCCTGAAATTCAAACTAAGAGTTAAGAGGCTTTGATGCAATTTAGAAGTAAAAGAAATTGATGTCATTCTCAGCCTTTGCTGACAATAGTAGGTTCATCAACACTTCAACTTTTACCTCCATATCTTTAACTGTGGCATCATTAGCTACAATCGATGCTTCATCTTGTGCAGACATGTCTAGTGAATCACCCGTTGATAATTTGCCAACCTGATAGAAAAAACAAAACGAATTGAAGATATAATGTGGAAACTCAATCATTTTATATCACCATAATCAGAAGTCTTCACAAACTTTAGAAGTTATAGACACATGCATACTGATATTGCATTACTATTAAATGCTACAAACGAGCATTTCAAGTGTTTAAGTTCATGAAGAATGAAAGTGACTTCTTTTCAACCATGATGAAAGTTGATAACATTGAAAATTTAGGAATTATAACAAAAACAAACATAGCAAGCCAGTGACACACTTCTTGAAGCAAATTTTCAACTAGTGTTTCAAAAGCAGGGAAACTTGGTCTCAAACCAAAATTTAAATCTTGAGCTCTGAGTTACATCTATCTTCACAGAATGATGCTTAAAGGATGAAGAATTTCGGGGTTTACCATGACATGAGAGGTATTAGAAAAATAGGAGACTCACGACTCACATCACATTGGTCAGAAAAGAACTTGTCTACTTTAAAACATCATAGTACCAAAACAAACTACTTCTGTGGATGATCAAACTTAGAGAACAAATATACCATAATGTTAGGTCTAATTAATTTCATCTGAAGGAAATTCACCTTTAGATCAAGTTCCTTATGGAGATTGGGCGTTTTCCATGCTTGCTTCAATCCGACTCCATATAAATCAAAAACCTGAAGTACATAAACTAATACTGATGACAGAAATTAATGAAGCAGAATTCAGAACCTATTAGATTTCAACTGACACAGAACATCATTTTGGTGAAGACTTGCTTTTCCATTAGATTATCAACCCATTAGTTTCGCAGATAACTGAAAATTAAAGTGTACATTTTGCCCATTAAAACTCTTGAAACTAATACTTACTGGAATAGGTATACGTCTGTCATGGAAGGCACACTCGGATACCAGAAACACGTCGCCAATGCTAGCTCCTTTTGCCTGGTAGCATCCAAACCCAACCACCAGTCAAACACAAAGAAGCAATGTCTTTAATCCTTCACAATTGTTAGTACGTTAAACTACATAATAAATCCGTGAATTTTAAAAAGATTCAGTAATTGTTGGATGGAGGAACACGACCACAACTCAATGAATAAAGAGATGGAGAGGACATCACTAAGATTGCATCTGAATGTCAAAAACAGTGTTCAAGGGGAAGAAAAAGAAAAACAAAAGGAAAGACAATGAAAAACTCCAAAAAAGAGATTGATATGTCCAAGAAGGCAATCACTAGTTTGATGCTCTTTTTGTTTTAACTTTGAATCAAGGATAAAAGAACAAGTAGATGCATGGAAAGGCAATTCATACTGAAGAAAAAAGGAAATAACTGAAACCTAGAAATAGATTGCTATGAAGACATAAACATACCTTAAAACCACCAGCGGTACCTGCATTTATGATCAGGTCTGGATGCAATGCTTGGATAGAAGCATAGGTTACAAGCGATGCAGAAATCGTGCCCACACTATCAACTCCTGAGAGATAATTGGAGGAATTCAAAATTCAGAAACAGCTTACTTTGTAACTTAGCTTCTGCTTTGAACCCACTTATCAAAAAGGTGCAGAACCAAGAAATACACCAGACACCAGCCAAAATATCTGTCTACAAATGCTGAAAGAAGAACATAGAACTGGGAAAAATGGACAAAACACAAGCCACAAGGATGTAGGCTGTAGCAACAGAGGATTTTTCAAAAGGATGAAAGAAACGAATCAGGCTGTATGATGCTAATGATTGCAGCAATGTCCAACAACACCGAAAACCAACTCAATCATTTGATATGTTATTAGAAATAGAACATCTAATGATCTAACATTACAGGGGAAAAAAGTTAGATGAGTTTCATTCACTTCTCATCATTTCTGTCAAACTGTTTCCAAATTATATCCAAATGACAGAATCATTCTTGAAAAACTTAATGCTCTAGTACCAGACATATAGTTCAGGTAATCAGTAAGTAATGTAGGACACAAACATGTAACAAAATTAAGCGTGGGATCTGAACTTCATGAGCAAAGTCATAATAAGCAACTCAGTTACAGCCATAGCTAGCCAATCTGAACCAAATCATGTAACATTAAGAAGCCATGCTTCGTTTACTTACAAGAAAGAAACCAAAAGGGAAACAAAAAGAAAGAAGACATGAAGAAATAAGCTGCAATCAGATGAAGACAAAAATACTGGTCTTAGAGAAAATATTATACATAGCTTGAACAGAACCAGTGGGAATGCTAAAGGTCAGTTTTGAAATGCATGACAAATCATTGTCATTAATAATCTATAGAGATCATCCAGAAAAAAAAAAGTAACAAGTGACAAATTACTCATAGTTCCATACCCAAGGCTAAATCCTTTCCAGGCCAAATTAAATTGATTTGAAGATTTCTGTAAATCCCCTGATAACGAACCCATGGAACTTCCTTCGGAAACCTACAAAATCAAGCACTTCATCTAAAAACAAACAAAAAAATCACATATACAAAGAAGCAAGAAAGAAAGCAAACTTAACCCAAGATGAAACAAAAGTACAAAATGCAACAGTCAAACAGGAAAAGATCAAACCCCCACAAATCTTCCAGCTCCATATAATGAATTGAACAAAAAGAGAAACTCACACAGATTTTTTATCTTCAGAAAGTTGAAACTTCTCCACTAAAGGAAGCGCTTCAGTCTGCATAGCTGAATCGCCAAATCACAACCCAACAGTCGAAATCCCAAACTAAGAAAGAAAAACAAAAAGTAGAATACAAAAAAAAAACAATATTAAATTACGAAGATGGGTTACCGATTATGATGAGAATAGATGAAATTGGAAGGTTGGTGAGAGTCTGAGAATCCATGTAATTCTCTGCAGAGCTGGGAATGTCCTTGGGAAGAACCATAGTGATGTTTGCTAGCAATGGGCCAAACTTTTGAGGAATTTAAAGGAAAATCAAAGGGACTTAGAAGCGACTGAAGGGTAGAAAATTATGTGAAAATGGTATAGAACGTGGCAAAGAGTCACTATAAAACAGCCGCTGATACAAAAGCAAAGTACCTTTTTTTTTTTTCTCTGTGTAATTCCCCTTTTTGCTAGGGATTTTGGTTATTTCAAACTTGGAATTTCAATATCCATTCATTGATTTTCGTGGTTTATATTCTTTTTGGTTGTTTTGTTTCATTGGGAAAATACATTCCTAAATATATTTCTTGATATTTATCCACCATTTTCTTAAAAATATTTAATAAGTTTTCACTAAGTGGATTTATGGAAGCTTTTTTTTTTATTTACCTTTTAGTGTATCAACTCCTATGTTTCACTCAAATTATGAGTTCCACCTCTTGGAACATAGGTTACCAATACCACTCAACAAAGCTTGAAAGAGAAAGGTGAAAAGTATATAAAAAAAAATGTTATGAAGATTGAAATGTTTAATGAATGTGCAAGTTCAACAATAATGTACCATTGAAGTTGAGTTGTTTAGAAGTTGGTGGACCAAATGACTCTATAAACAACCCAACTTATAAAAAGTTTATCTATTTGTGTGTCCTTACTTTTTTTATAGTTCTATTGTAATTATAGATCACAAAAGTTAAGCTTAAAAGTTTTATGGTTGAAGGATGTCGGATATTATAGGAATAACTCGTTTTTTTAAAATATATATATATATTAATAGTTTTAGGAAAAATTGTCTTTTTAGTCTCTTAAGTGTTGAAGAACATGTGTGTTGGTTCCTCCTTATATTTAAAAATATAACTTTTTAGTCTCTTGGTTTATAAGAATAAATCCATTTAATTTTGAATTTTCAAAATGTACATTTTTTTAATCTATGAATTTTAGAAATAGATTTAATATGTCTCTCAAATAACTTTATACTTTTATTGTAAATAATTAATTATATCATTTTGAATTAAAGACTAATTTATAAAATCTATATCTTCTTTAAAACTAATTTTTTTCTAATTGTAAAAACCATATAATTATTTTTAAAAATCAAACGAAAATATATTTCTAATCCAAACAATGTGTGTTGCACACTTACATAACGTCGAAAAATAAAATGTAAATGTATAATTTTGTCTTATAAGTAATACTCATTTTTTGCATTTAAAAATATTAAATATTACTTAAAATAAGTTTGAATTAATATATTTGTTTAGATTTTTAATGATTTTTCTTATCAATTAGTCGAGATCTTTGATTATTGGAGAACAAAAAAAACAAATAATATTTGTATTTATAATTAAAAAAAACTTTAAAATAAAAGCTTCATTAGAAATTTAAAGGAAAAAAAAACTTGTTATATTTTATATAATTCTAAATTATATACATAGATGAATTATTGTGTGTTTACACCAAATTTGAAAAGAGAAGAAAAGTACAAAAGCAATGTGTTTACAAAAATTAAGAAACCAAAAAAAAAAAAAAAAAACTACAAAGTTGGTCCTTTGGATTAACTTAAGAAAAAAAAGAAACTTTTTGTTTAAACTCTTATTCTTAAAATTGGTTTAAAATATATTTAAAAATATATTTTGAATGATTTCCAAACACTTTTAATTTTGTTTCAAAATAACTTATTTTTAAATTAAACACTTAAAAATATAATCTAAACATACCATTAATGTGTCCCTCTCCTATTTGTTACTCTACCGATATCAAACCTCAAAAGCAAGGTATTTTCCCCTCTTCAATATAGGAAAAATAAATGAATTTGTGTATATGAAAAAAACAAAGCTACAAAAGCATATAAAAAATTGAAGAAGAGAACATGTGTTAAACAGGGAAAAATAATAAAGAAAAAAGAAAAAAGAAAAAAGAAAAAAGAAAGACAATATGATATCTCCTTTTAGACAATCAAATAAAAAATGTGTTTTTACAGAAGTAGCAAAAAAATTTATGATAATAGAACTCATATCACCATATTTTTTAAATTTGTAAAAGTAGCAAATTTAAAAGTGATAACCGTTAGATAGCCCTCTGATAACCTTTCGATAATCGCCTGATAACCGTCTGATATCATTAATTACTGTTATAGTTGTCATATTCACAATATGCAAGAAAGGGATACTGTGTACTGTTTTTTTCTAAATTCTTTTGTTATCTGATGCAATTTTCTAATAAAAAAAATACAAAAAAAATGTTATAAACATTTTATCATTAAATATAAATATTTTGCATGTATCCATTTTTTCTTTTTTTTTCTTGGAACCTTCCATTTCATAAAATAAATAAGACTAGAATTATAGACTATGTTGCATGGGGTAAGTTATATTCTTTACTTAATTTGCACTAATCCATCGACTAATTTTGGGAAAGAAAAAATCTTTAACTATGTTTAAATTGATAACAAGTTTTGTTCGATATTAATCTTTGGGTTAAAAATCATTTTTAGTCCATATACTTCTTGAAAACAATAATTTAATCTTCAAACTTTGATTTATAATGATTTAGTTTTTGTTCATCTTTCGACTTTGTAAAAATTTAGAACGTAACTTAAACCATATCATGTAACAATTTAGTCCTTCTTTAAAAGGGTAACAATTTAATCTTAGTAGAAAAAACTAATATGAAAAAATCAATGAAATTTATTGTATAGATAAACTAAAAAACTAATTAAAGACTCAACAATTTTATACCATGTATAGAGTCTAGAAAAGAAAAAATTAATATCCAATTTAATTATATTTTTTATGTTGGAGAATAAATTGTAACAAAGTTGAAAGTGCGAAACAAATTTGTTACATACCAAATTTAGGAACTAAATTGATTTAAAAAATTGGAATCATTATACTTTTATGAAAGTTGATGAACTAAAACTATTTTTTAAAATTAAAGTTTTATTAATCGTTTAGATAATTTTGTGAAACTCACAATTTTTACAAAATTTTAAGGCTAGTCTTATTTTTCTTTGAAAGCTTTTTTAATACATGTGTTTTGTAATTAATTATTGAAAATGTATATAAAAATTTTCAAGTGAAATATAAAAATTAGAGTAAAAATTAATAAAATTGGACAAGTTTAATGGTAAAATTATATATATATTATTCAAAAAATTCAACCAAGGAAAAATAATGATGATATGAAAATAGAAAAAATCCAAAGGTTGTGCAAATTAGCCAACACACAAACAAAAGAGTTCAATTCAAATTCAAATTGTCTACCATTCTTATTGTTCTGTCCCTATTCAATCTAACATAATTATTGGTTTTTTTTTGGTTGTTTCATAACTTCTTCAATAATATCCTAATAATTTATATCAATTTTGATTGAAGAGACACAACACACGCACAAAATAATATAAGATTTAAAGTTTCAAAAAACGAGCATGGTTGAATTGGTATAAAATTTGTACTATCATTTACGAATTTACCTTTATATCTATATACTCATATGGATAGATATGCTTTGAGTTTAAAATCTTTAATCCTTAAATTATGTTTTGAAAGAAAAAAATTATGACATCTTTCATTGAAAATAAGATGTGGCTTAATTAGTCTATAGATGTGTTAACGATGAAGAAGCTTCTCGAATATATATAGTTATTATTGGTACTTAGGTATGTTTAACAATATATAATCGAATTTTGTGTAATCGTAATGTGATGTCATTTATGGACCAATTGTAATGGACCTCAATGGCAAATGTAATTGCAAATGTATTTTACAAATGTAATTTGAGTATGTTTTAGTGTTATTGTCGTTGTTTATGGTTAGAGTAACATTAACAATGATTCTAACATATTCATAATTCTCCTAATAGTGATAATTTATTTTAGTAAGTCCCATTTGAATTGATTACTCTCAAGTCTCAACTTCACTATTGGATTGTGTTTGTTGATTAACAAACTTGATAATGGGTTCCAAATTTCATTAGGATTGCAAGACACACGTAAATAAAAACAAATATAATGAAATGGAACCCACGTCTCATAATATGAAATGGATTAAGTTTTCATGAAAAAAAAAATGACCTCAATTGTTTTGTTTAAAAAAACACAACTATTTATACAAAAAAAATCTCTATTTAAGCATGTCTCACATAAAATAAGAAAAAAAGAATGGCCTATTGATTCACTTGGAATGACGACTCAATAACATTGCTCTTTCTTTTTCGAGTTAAACTATCTTTACTTTTTAAACAAAATGAACTATTTTCTTTTATATAGTATAACAATTGTGAGATGAAATATTGAACCTCTCATCTCTACGATAGAAGATCATGTCAATTATTGTGAAGTTTACAAAAATGAATTATTTACTTTATTTATATAAACATTGAAACTTATTATTTTAACATTTGTTATTGAAAAAGAACATTGTTGACTTTGACATGTCAAGTAGTATTATTGATCTATCCAAGAATGATGACTTCAATAAGAAGATTATTGCTAGAAAAAATTACTTTCATATTTTTCCCTATGCTCACAAATCACTAGTTCTTGTACTCACAAAACCAAGTTGCCAAACAACCCATACTATACTTTCACCAAAACAAAAAGGTCAAGAAAGAAGAGAAGAATGAAGAGGTAAAGTGAGAGGCTTTGTTTAGGATTCCCATTTGGTAGCATTGGGAAGGTATCTGGTAAAGCCATATGACAGTTATCTCCATTGAAATATACTCTTCTTGGAAATGCCCAACCATTGCTTAATGTGAACGATTCCAAATCTTTCTCAAGAAGAACATCTGTCGTCACATACCCCATATTGCTCTCAGTTGACTGCACGAGCTCTGTGTTGAAATCCTCTATGCCCCAAAAGAGAGCCAACTCATCTGCAAACACGCAACAAATCCACAAAATTTTACTCAGACTTTCTTTTTCATGTAAACCTGGTTTGATAAAGTTGTTCAACCGGATCAAGGCGTTATGTCGAAATGAACATTTGCAGAAGAAGAATTGTGTAATGTACCCCCAAATCTGAAGGATGGAAGTTGCGATCTATTGAAACTAAATGCTTCTGTTGATTGGCTAAATCCTGGATGCTGCACTAGGATGTTCCAGTTTGAGTAGTTTCTGTTATAGTTATAGTTAGAAACCGTGAGTTTCACTCTCCAATGGTTGATATAGTTTGTCTTAACATGCCAATGCACTCGAACCGGGCACATGTGATCCGAGCACCGTACGGAGGAAAGATTAGTAGCAGAATCCGTGGATGACAACTGGTATTCGTCTCTGATGTCAAGTTATAAGAAAATAAAGTGAAAAGAGGGAAGAAGGAATTCTCCTTATTAGGAAAGATATCAATACAAGAGAGGGCGGTTTGATTTGGCATCTACAAACAACACTAGCAAAAACAGTAACATAATATCCATATGCTATGCTGCCCTGCCCCAATTTTCACCCCTGCGCTTAATCTGACCATATGTTTAAAAGTATTCTCTTTGAAAGTCATGCCACAAGTTGATCTAGGGTAACAGAAGCATGCTAATGATTAATGAATGTCACAAGCTAACCAAAAATTCTTTGGCTAAAGCATGCCAGTAAAAAACCAAGTTAGCAAATACCTTGTACATTGAACAGAGCTCTTGTTTGCTTTTCTGCATCCACAGCTGCATGAAGGGCAAGGTGTGATGGAGGGATTGTAAAACGCTGAGAGTGAGACACAACAGACTGGTGTCTTGTTATCCACAAATATGGAGTAAGTACATGTTGATTTCCAAGTTCCTGCAAATAACAGTAGTCAAGTTTTGGCTTTAAAATTTTGGGTGAAGTTTTTCCTAAGAAAAAAGATATGGACTTTTTTATTAAAAAAAAAAAAAAAAATCTTAAGACAAACGACCCTTCATTGAGAAAAAAAAGGGAGAACACAAGGATTAAGTGCATTCCAGAAATAACTCACAAAAGAAAAGATCACTAAAGGAAGAGCCTCCAATTCTATAAAATAACACCTAATGAGTAGTTGCAAAACAAACACATCGCTTGAAATCTAGTAAGATACCAGACATTACTTGGGTTGCCCCTTTTCAAGCCTCTAAACACTATTGTTCCTCTCCCAAGATTCCACAACAATAAAGAAAACTCTTGGCAAGCAATGAGAAACGGCCCTTGCCACGAGATATCCCTTTAATGGTATGTGTTTCATAGAATTTGAATTTGAATTTATATATGTTTCAAGTTACTAGAACATGAAATTATATTTGGTATGCAAGTGTGTATATGAGGAGTTGAATCTATAACTTGTATGTATGTTTGGCTTTGTTGATCCCACATACTACATAAACTCTGATTTGTGAATTTGCGAGACCACGCCCTTCTTTTGGCTTTCAAGCAATATCCAAAGCTAAAAGCAACATTTTCTGTAGCATTGCATTGACATTTAAAGTACTTACTGAAAACCTGAACTTCTCTTTTGCCATCAATTACAGAAGAAATAGTTGGACGAGAGTCCAAAAACGGGCTGCAAGTGTAACCAGGACCAGGTGCCATGAGAGTAATATTGGCGGGTGGTTGCTCATTGCCATCTTCGTCCGTGCTCCCCACTGAGATCTCAAACGAAGAGAAAGACTTGGAAGGATCCACAGCCCAAGCAGAAAGAACCCCACTGCGGCAACAACCCTCCGACCTGTTCTCCGGTGATGCCTCCGGCATGAGATCAAGAATGACAGGGCTCTCCTCACAGGAATGTGGAATGTCAAATTTGAACAACGAGCAATTCCCCTGTTCGGTTGCAAAAGCTCCATTCATTGACCAGATGACTTCACCCCTCGTCCATGTCCACCCCAACTTCCAACCTGGATTCTCAACATGACGGAACTGATAGTAGTTTTGGACAGTAACTCTCCCCTGAGAATGACAAGTTGGCCATAAAGTTCATAGCTTTCCTATCTTCCAAAAAAACCCAAATGAACAAAAACAATCAAAATTGCAATACTCTACAGCTTTAAGTAATTTATAACTCTGTTGGGTTTCATAGCTCCAATAACTCTACAGAAGAATGCTACGAAAGAACAAAATTAGAGATCTCTACATGAATAGTAATGAAGAAAGAGACATGATAACTTGTCCCATTGGTTGGACTGAATCCAATCAAGTTGTTTGTTTTGTGTAGTGAAGATTTCTAAGATGGAGTGCGAGAATGATGGATTGACTTTTACATAGTTGACATAATTGCTAGTCAGTTCCAGCGAGAACTCACCTATCCAAAGGACCTTGAAAGCACACAAAAACAGTCGGATTACATTTTACCAATCTTTGGGCGAATTTGTTTCTCTAAAGAAAGATAAACTCCTGGCCGGTTAAGGATTTAAGGTCTAGTTTAGGGTTAGTGTTCTCATTTGTTGCTTCTAATGGGCTAATAATGTTACAGAGTTTGGTGGATAATTGCTCAAATTAGAAGCTCAAGCGTACTAAATCAACAAATGATTTTCACCATTTGGCAAAGTAGAAGCATTAAACTCACCACATATCCACGAGTGGTCCAAGTTTGAATATCATAAGTAATGGTAATGTTTCCATTAGGATCCAAGGGATCGTAACAATCTGCAGAAGAAACACATGGTTGAAAAACTTCAAGTTATGAATCAAACAGCAAAAACAAAGGCATACTATTCCCAGAAAATTAAAATTCAAAGAAAGCAAGAATGATGCCTGCCACATAACAGCACATAATAGAAGCTACCAAAAACAAAGAAAGAAAAGCAGGAGAAGGATTTGGTTTCATTTCCCTCAGCCACATTAAACTAAACAACTGGAGACAATTCAAAGGCTGACCCAATTAAGATTTTGTTTGTTTGAATAAGAAGAAACCTTACCCTAACCCAAAAGAGATTCAGATTCTTGAAAACTCCATCCCCATCTTATCCATCTAATATTGAAACAAGAAATTCTAGGAAACATCGATTGGTCTAACCTTGGGAGATGTTAAGTGTCGTGGTCGGAACTCCATTTCAGCAGGCCACAGAAGATGTTTGAAAGGTGATGCTTGTCGTGTTTCAGCCGGTTGGGATTGGGTGTTTTGAATAAACAAAAGCTGTCAAAAAAAAATGGAAGAAAATGGAAAATGGGGTTTGAGTTTTCATGGGGGATTTGAAGGAAGATGAATAAATGAGGGAAATACGAAGTGTGGGTTTTGTTTATGATTGCTATGTGTTTGTTGGGTTTCAGGAAACGAATGGTTACTTGTGATTGAGAGCGAGATAAAGCCATTACGTCCTATGCTGCTCTGTTATCGACTCCCATGCACGATGAGCATGCTTTTCTTGTATCCTTGGCTGACAAAACATAGAGCCAACGTAATGAAAAAGGAGAGTGAGAGTCTCATCTTGTTGTAAAATAAGAGTACTTTTCCAAGTATTTATAAAATACTTAGAAAGATTTTTGAAAAAGTGATATGAACAAATCAATTTCCAAGTATTTATTCGTACAATTTTTACAAATATAACGTTTTTACGTTTATGATATCAAATCAATCCGTAAGTGAACATGAACAAGACCTACGAATGCAATGCAAGGCCATTCAAGTTATGATAAAAACAACCCTTATTTTAAATGGTAAAACAACTGTAAAGGTTTGGATTTGACTGATTTTGAGCCCAATTTTGGGTTTGAAATTAAATTAATCTATTTTTTAATATACTTTTATTTAATTTGATTCAATTTATTTTAATAAACGTGAGATGGCCTAGCTTAGGGTTCAATCGCCACATGACATAATTTGATTGAACGAGCTATTTGATGTTAATTGATTCATATCTTTAGTTTCTTTAATTTGGGTGACACATGTAAATTTGCAATTGGTCTCAAATTTGTTAATCATTCATTTAAATTAATAACGTGACAATTTATGATTGACCAAAATTTTCTAATCAACAATGATAAAAAGAAAATAATAGAAATTTATTTTAATGTGGCAGGAAACTTTTTGGTGCTTTATTTATTTGTAAATAAGTTTTTTATTTTACTACATATGAATTACATTCTTGAATAAATTTAACTTTTAAAATAAAATAAAAATAGAAATAATTATCAAATTTGATCGGAACAATTTTAGTATGATCGAAACTACGAAAAAATTCATTTATGTTTTAATATCAAACTGTTTAGTCAAATTTACCCTGTATGTGCTAGTATGGAAGTGACTTTTGAAAGAGATAAAATGGTTCAAAATCACTTTAAAACAAGTTTTTAATAACTTAAAAGTAATTTAATATCAAATAGATTTTACTAGTAAAATTAGTGGTTGGTAAACTATAAACATATTTCTATTTACAATAATATTGTTATCGACGTTTATTCAAGTATTGAATATATTTCTATTTACAATAATATTGTTATCGACGTTTATTCAAATATTGAATATATGTTATATTTACAATAATATTGTTATCGACGTTTATTCAAATATTGAATATATGTGAATTGCTTACTTTGTATAAGAAAACCTTAAATCCAATAAATTATGAATACTTCAACTCAACTTTATGTAGAGACGTAAAAGTATATCTGAGTTGATAGTCAAACCAGTTTATAGTGATTAGCAAATACTCTATTTTACAAGCTTTGGAAATGCATGTTTAATCTTTATAATTAACTACAATTAAAGTGATTAGCAATCAATTCGCTTAATCTTTAAATTGCTTCCAATTACATTCTCGTTCACGTTTACTTATTTTTGACTCGCATATCAATTTAGTTAATACTTCATAAACTTTAAAATGTTTCAACCTTTACCTTTCCAATTTTAATTCTATTTAAATTTGATCATTATATTTTAAATTTTCTTTTTTTTTTTAAAGGGTTGTGTTGTTTTTATATTGAAATGACTTTCTGCTTCCTATATTTTGGAGAATATTTATAGTGATTTTGCCATTTAAAATTTCTTATTTATTCATTCATTTTACAGTCTTCTCCACTACTTTTTACTCAATTTATAAATTAAAAAAAAAAGGTAAATATTAAATTAAATGTCAGCTAAACATCAAATACTTAAAAAAACAGAAAATGGCAGAATAATAGATGATATTGAGGTTGCAAGTTCAATTCCCTATCCATGAAAAAAAGCATGTGTATAGGACAACATATTAAGACATAACACTTATTATCTCGTAAAAGTAAGCTGGATTAGAAATGTACTTTATGTCGTTCATTTATACTTATCTGTTAGCGAGAAAAAAACACAAACAAATGTCCCTCTAGAAAACAAAACAACAACAAAACTAAACATTATATATATGAAAATTACTGTGTGAAGAAGGCTGTGAAGATAAAAGTTCAACTACTAACCAAAACTATAAGTTTGGAGCATTAACAAGTCCATGAATGTGACCTTTTCATTAAAGGCTTCATCTGCTTATCTTCCTCCAAGGACACCATGCCTGAATGAGAAGGGTCTTCCAGCATCATCTTTGCAACTAGGTAACCTGCAATTGACCACGTCTGAAACTTTCGTGCCTGTTTCCCGATGTACCGTCCAAGTGTCCCATCATAATATTCTGGCCAGTTGTCTTTCAGTAGCCTGGATTCAGCCAGTTCGAGTGCACGTCTTGCAATCTGCGGTCGCCCGGTCTTGATACATGCAGCTGTTAGAAGCCATAGGAGAACTGCAAGAATATTGCAGCAATGTCAATATCTCTGTTCTAGTGCAACTTCGGAAGTTAGGGGATTCAAAACTATAGCAATGATCTCAACAAACTTCTGAGTCTACTTGTCATTAGGACTAAGCCTCCTAAACTTTTTTTATAATCAAAGTCACTTGTACAACCTATAGAACAGATCTAGTTCAAGTAAGGTCGTGACAAAGCCTCCCCTAATGTGCATACTCAAGTCGTAAATGGGAACAGATGGGAACTATAAATTTGCAAGCAATTAGAGGGAGTAGAGATGTTTACCTGGCCATGAACCACCGTTATGGTAACTCCATCTTGTATTTTTTGGGTCACATCCAGTTACAATTCGCCACTCGTGGCTTTCAATGGCAGGGTAACAAACCTTTAACGGCATTTCTCCAACCAGCTCTTCCCACCGCGATTCAATAAGATCCATAATAGCAGTGGCTTGTTCTGGTGTTGCCAAGGCAGAAAGAATTGCAATGCAGTTTCCCAAGCAAAACCAACGGAAGTCCATTCTTGCAGGACTGACATTTCCAATGAAGTATCCACCACGAGTTGGCATGAAGTCAAAAATCCATTCAGGAAGAGAATCAGGTATTACGTTGAACTTGTTCAAAGCAGTATGAGAGTATTCTTCAGTTTTATATCGGTATATATCATTTAGTTGCTTTAGGTCGATCCAAAAGTAAGTTCTCATGTGATAGCTCATGGCGTGCAGCCGTTTTGTTATTCTTTCTACAAAGTCCTTCCCCTCGTGGTCTTGCTTAAGCAAAATCAAAGCACACCTTAAAGCCATAAAGAAAAGTGCCTGAATTTCAATTGGGTAGCCATATACACCCTGAAACCAATAGTAAAAGCAGTAAGAACGAAGAAATGAATGAATAATGATTTCAAGACTGCACAGAACATACAGCTCATTTCGTTAAGCAAACCTAATATTGTAATGAAACCTTCAAAAAGTAAGAAAAAAAATGTACATCAAACGAAGGCTGCAAGACAATGTCGATAATTTTGGTTTAAATCTTATTTTGATTTTTAAACATCCAAAGTTACTCTATTTTGTTTTCCTGAATTTACAATGTAGATCATTTTGGTTTAAATTTTATTTTGATTTATAAACATTCAAAGTTACTCTATTTTGTTTTCCTAAATTTTAAAAAGTTGTACGTTGTTTTATATAAATGGGGACAAAAATAATAGCAATAAACTAAATAGTTACTTTTTTTAAAGACAAAAGATCGCTCTATCTAGAATCTAAAAATTAAATAGGCCTTTTGAAAGTACTAAAATGAATCAGAGAAATCTGAAAGTTCAGAACCAAAATAGGATTTAAACTATGATTTGATCATTCTATTAACAGTTCAAATGGTTTCTAGACCAAAATAGGATTTAAACTATGACTAGATCATTCTATTAACAGTTCAAATGGTCTCTCGAGTGAATTTTAGAAGTCAAGCTTCATGTTAGTTTCATTTATTAAATATTGAAAGGGAAAGGTTGAAAGAACCACACCATTCGTCGATCAATCATGCAGCATCCATCGGCACAGAGAAGGGTTGGGAATGTGTCAAAACCTTCTGAAAGACACAGACTCAAAATAAGGCGCATTCCCTTTTGGCATTCTGGTAGTTCAGCCAATGAACTGTCACCAGTGGACTTTGTGTATGCTCTAAGCAATATAATCCACCAAAATCCAGAGTCAACAGGAGCAACTCTTCCTATTGCACTCTCTCCAAAATCTGCAATTAAAGTTTCAGTGTTCCTCACTGGATCATGAAGAACTTTGAAACTAGCAGGCATCACCCCTTCTCCAAGCTGGAATCTATCAATCTTTTTCTCCCATGACTGAAGCCGAAGAGTTTTTAGGATAAAGTTTTTTACTATTTCAGGCTCCCCATTCATTAGAAAAGCAAACGCACTTGGGACAAAGTCTCTCACAAACACCTATGCAAACACAAGAAGTAAATCCATATGTTAGCTTTTGCTCTCGGTTCAGATCAATACAAACCCCTTAACTAAAAATTATGTCATTAGCGCACACACTGATAAGTTCATTTCTAAATATTTATACATTTCTATGGTTTTCATGCAAAAATCCCCTTTTAGTTGATGATGTTTACGAATTTATGATACAACGTTTTATCTCAAAAGATACAATGTTTGTGCATTTATGATTCAAACCAACTCATCAATTTTGTAAATAGTCTCACACATTAATGAAATGGAAATATCTAGTCAATAATGCTTCAACATCTATATTTACTCTACTCTCCAAAAGAACATCAGTGTAGGACATGAGTTACGGCGTTCAACAAGTGTTCAACGTATGCTCACTAAGTTTCAAAGAGTAAACAGAAAACGAACGTTCCAAATCCTATTAACGGAAGTACTCCCGTGAATATCATTATTGTTGTGAGAATCTATAGAGATCTCATGTTTCAAAGTTTCAACAGATGAAATGTTTTCTGAATGACAAATTGATTCTCAATGCAATAGAATACAAGCAAGAACATAGACATTACCCTGCATTATTATAAACACAACAAAACAGGGATTGAACAATGAATGCAAGTAAGCAACTATTCATAAAGGGTTTGTTCTTACTTGATCATAGTTAAGATTTTCTTCAGTACTGTCCAACGCCGCAATAGTACCAACTGGTTGGCCACGGAAATAGACCAACGAACGCCTCAAAGCTTCCCAAGCTTCGGCCACCATGGGATGCTGCTCGAATCCAGTGTGTGATCTTGGAGTATTGAAATCCGATTTTCTACCCGGCGATGGAGAATGATCGTAATTATCACTCAATCGACCAAAGTTTTCTGAAGAAACTCTCGATGATAACCGTGGAGAAAAACCAATCGCCAAATCCCCAAGCGATCTTTCATCGAACGACCTCTGTCTCTCCATGTTCAACGGCCTTGGCCTATCCAACAGCTTCGAAAACTCACTTTCTTCAATCTCATCCACTGTGAATAACGTATCATTGTTTTTAACATTCCCATTCTGGGGCATGTTCGAAGAGGAATTCGACATTTCTGAAGAACCTAAACTCTCTGCAATCAATCTCAAAATGATTTCTCAGGCAATAGAGACTGGATTAAAAACAGAGCATCAAAAACCAAAACCCACAAATGAAAAACAATCATAATGCAAACAGATGAAGGAAACAATCACATTTCGAAAACTGTTACATTGCACTGACAAACCCAACAACTTACCAGCGAATTTCTCAGATTCCTTTAGAAAACGCAAGCTCCATGCAAGATGAAAAAACAAAAAGGGAAGAGGCAAGCTCCACCAAAGAAGCTAATAAGCTTCCATTTCAAAATGTAGAAAGGGCAACCGCCGTAATGGGGGTGGTAAAAAGCTCAGTGAGAAGATACACACATGGGAATGGAAAGAGTAGCATAAGCAGGAATATGGGATGATTTCATGAAGAAGGAAAAGGAGAGAAACCCAGAAGGTAAAAAGGCACTGCGTAACAAAGGCGGGTGAAGAAACAGAGAAAACGGTGAGAAGGAGGTGATGGAGAAGGAGAAGGTGAAAGGTCCGTGAAGTGCAGCAATAATGGAGGAGTCGGTTTTGAGGAGGCAGAGGAAAAGGGCCAAAGGGGTCGTTTGTTAGGACACGTGTACGGTTGAAAGATCCAAAGTTGGTCACTCCTTTGCTTTTGCCTTCTCTTCTCCAACTCTTTTTTTTCCTATTTTGAAAATACATTAATTTACAACAAACACACATATATGTATATATCGACTTGTCCTCGTTGGCTAAACATCTTTGAATTGGTTATTATAATCCATAGTTACAATAGTGGATAGGTTTAAACATGTATTTGAATGCATATTATTTTAATCTAGATAAAATAGTTGGAGTGTTAGATATGATCTCTTAAATTTTTACAAGTGAATTAATTTAGACTTTCACTTAGAATCTTCTTTAAGAATTATTCATGATTCTAATAGTTCATTTTATAAAACCAGCATTTAGAAGAGTTTACATAGGTATGAGTTGACTTGTATAAGTTCTTGCAAATGTTTTCTAAACAAAATATAAAATAGTAAAATAGGATATCAATGGCTGCTTTCTTGTTCATAATTTTGTTTTGGGGTTTTATTTGTTGTCCTACTTTAGTTTTGAGGTGGAAAAGGAAAGAGCAAGCAATTATTATACTAACCATTAACAAATCATTATGGATCCTAAGTTCTTCCATGAAATGAGTATCTATGGTATCATGAATGTTGTCATAGGGTTTGTGGATTGCAATACTGGTGCATAAATAGATATAACAAATAGATTGTATATGAGAATAAGAGATGCGAGTGTTTTTCAAATATATTTTTATCGTTAATTAAATCGTGATGATGTTGATGGTCTAGATCACACCACTACACAAAAGAATACACTATTCGATGTTGCCCTTTCCGATGAAGGATAAAATTAAAATTATACCAAAAGATGTATGAACAAAATAGGGATATAATTGTAAAAATCATGTCTCACATAAACCGATCTCTCTCACATAAACTCTTTTATGTAGAATAATAATAATAAAGACATACTTAAATTTAAATGAGTACTTCTATATTACTACTTGTGAATGCAATTTCAATCTCATCATGAACATTTAGATATCTATGATTCACAATATTGTTTTTTCCATTATGAATGATATAATTTTTTCATTTCTCTATAACACTATTGAACTTTTTAATCATCTAATTGTATAGATAAATGTGAATTGTTATCTAAAAAGAAAAAATATTATATTTTATATTTAAATCAAAAAAAATATTATTAACAATTAAATTAGAATTATGACCAACAATTTAATTTAACAAATAGCTTATGATTACATCCTCAATGACAATAAATTTCAATACCTTTTAACACTTATCATTTTTTAGTTTTATATTTTTCAATTGTGGTTTTACGAATGACACTCCCTTTAAGACTCAAATTATTTTGGAAATATTTCAAATTTTGTATTAGCACATGCTCCATCAATTTTAAAGTGAAAAAAAATATTGATAAACTTACAAAATAATATAATGCAAAAAAAATATACATATCAGTATTATCTTATAGATTAATTTTTTTCTTTGAGTTGACACAAACAATGAGACAAAAACTTTAAATAGCAAATCCAACTCAAATGATGCTTTCTATATTTATACTAAAACCATAAATCATTTTTGATAAATCATTTTTGAAGTTATGGAATAATTCTATATCTTTTTCCCTTCCAAATTAGCAAAGAGCATTGTTTAAAGAAAAATAATTAAAAGAATTAAAACTAAAAACTGTTTTAGAATTAATTGAAAATGCATTTTAATTAATAAAAGTTGATTATTTGAATATTAATTAATTTTAAAACAATATCAATATGCTATATGAGTCCTTTTCAACCCTATCAAATTATTTATGAAGTTCTATCAGATCAATAGAATAAATTATAATTTATAAAAGGAAAATTATTAAAAATGGTAAAACTATTAGAAAAATATTTATAAAATATAGCAAAATTTAGATTATATCAATTAGAGACACTGATAAGAGTTTATCAATGTATTTTAGATGTAGTGATATAAATCTATTAATGTCTGTCGATGTTAGAATTTGAAAATTTGCTATATTTTATAAATAATTTCGATCATTAAGGTATATTTAGAAATGTTTCTTTTTAAAATCATACAAAATAAATTTGTATTTAAAAATTTCAAAAATTTTATGATATAATCGAAACACATTCTTGTTTAAAGGATTAGAAGAAACTATCACATCCTCATTTGACATGAAAGTATGTTAAAAGAATAGGTGATGAAATTAATAATAATTATTAAGTTTAAGTGGTGTTTTTGTTGTTTTTTTTTTAAATTTCAACACACTTGGATATTTTAATATGAGTAGTTGTTTGAATGTTACGTTATGCTACTTAATTAGGGCTTAGACACTTGGCCTCATTTGTTTTTATTGGAATACTTAACACTTTTCTTCCCCCTCTTTTTGGGATGAATATTAGAATGGTTGGACTTCAAAACAAACTCAATCTCATTTTTGTATTTTCTGTCGAATTATTCAATTCCGGATAAAATTAGTTTTAAAATAAGGGTTTTTTCTACAACAATTTTGAAAACAATAGAAATTACCAATGTCAGGTCAACACCCAATTAATTGGTTTGTAATATATTTGATGCAAGATCTGGTTCGTTTAGATTTAGAGATGTGATCTACCTTCTTTTTGAGCTGCAACAATCTTTTAAAGATCTTTTATATTTGTTACAAGATCTTAAACCAAATAACACTTGAAAAAAAATATAAAAGAAAAATGGCAAAGAAAGAAAAAAAACATTGCAGAAAGAGAAGAAAAATTATGAAAAGAAATAACAAACATGAAATATTTTAAATAATAGCGAGATAGTTTCATGTCTTTTTTGTTTTGTTAATATTTTGACAGTTTGTTAATATTTATGAAAATTGACATTTGAAATATGTCTAATTTTCAGAAGAAGAAAAATGTCAAATTATTTACCGAAATAACAAAAAAGAAAAGAAAAAAAAAACATGGATGGTCTTTTATTAACATCCAATATCATATTGTTATCATTTTCTTATCACTACTAGACATTATTGATAGACTTCTATCAATGATAGTGTCTATAAATTTATGTCACTCTATCAACACCTATCTGTTATATAAAATATGCATCATAACAACATAAAAGCAATAAAACAAGTCAAATCTAGCATTCACTTTAATGGGTAAATTATTTTTAACACCAAAACTTAATGAGTGCTTAAAAACCAAACAAAATTAACCCAAAACCTTACCTTTCATAGTAAAAAATATGGTGACTCTTGCAGCACAAGGATTGGGCTGCACAAATCTAAGAGTTCAAGGAAAAAGAGAATGAATCGGGCATAGAAATAATAATAATAAAAAAAGACTCACTCACAATGGCTTACAATCAAATTTACGATGTAGACTCAAACCACGATAGATTGACAATTAGATATGTGTATGGTGAATGTTTGAGTGCTTGAGTTAGAGAGAGACCGAGACTGAACAAACGGTATGCGAACGATGACTAAAAATGGAGAGAAAGGAAGAGAATTTTTTTTTAAAAAAGGAAAGATTTAAACTCTATTTTGATTTTGGTTCATTTTAATCTTCCAATTTCCAAAATGTTCATTATAATATCTCATTTTGTACTTTTTACTTTGATCTTTATACTTTTCAAATGTTTATTATGCTCCATGATTTAAAAAAAAATGATCGTTTTGGTTACGTAGAAATGAAATAAACAAAAAGAAAATGAAAGGCCCACATAAACACTATTTAAAATAAATGAATCAAATGGCAATTTGGAAGTACGAGAATAAAATAAACAATTTGAAAGTATATGAACTAATTCAATCCATAAATATCAATAAAAAGAACTTAATCACTTTTTTAACTATTCACAAAAGTGTAACCAAACTACTTGAGGTAATGCGTCTCTCATCCTTCTTGTAAAGGTAAGCATTGGTTGGTAAAAGTCGATTTTCAATCAAGTCAATTTGACAAATATTCAAATTGATAGTTGGTTGGATAGACTTAGATTGAGGTTGTTTAAACCTTTGAAATGTTTATTGTCAGTTTGGATCTTTCCTACCTACAATCCATCGACCACCTTTGGTTTCATTAGTTTTGCTTTATGATGCTCACCCTTACCTTATAATTATTTTCTTAATCTCCAAGTTTTTTATTCTTAATCTTTGTTTATTTGTTTTTTCTTTTTTAACTTTGCATTGTTGTGCTAAACAATTAGGGTGTGTTTGGAGGAAGGGTTAGGTTATGGAGGGTTAGTGTTATGATAATATGTGTTTAGGGTAAGAGTTATGTAGGAAGAGTTATGAGATTGTTATAATAAAATGTGTTTGGAGGAAGGGTTATGGGGTGGTTATGATAAGATGTGTTTGAGGGAAGGGTTATGTAGGCAGTGTTATGAAATTTATTTTCTTATAATTTTTTTTTTAAAATTCGTATTCTAAATCCAACACAAATTTTTTATATTTAATTTACCAAATTATCCTATTTTCTTAAAATAATTTTCAGTAGTTTCTTTAAATGTGCGTCTATTTCCAACTTTTTTTTACGTTACGTGCGAATAATTTATTAATTTTTTAAAGAAATTTGTATTCCAAATCCAATACATAGATTTCGTATAATTAATCTTTCGAAATGTCTTATTTTCGTAAAACATTTTTCAGACATTTTTTAAATACGACGTCAATTTTTAACTTTTTGACGTAATTGTTACGTGCAAATAAATTATTATTTTTTTTAAAAAAAAAATTAATATTCTAACTCCAATACACAAATTTTGTATATTTAATTTACCAAATCGTCCTAGTTTTCGCAAAGCAATTTGCCTTAATTTCTTTAAATATGACATGAAATTTTCAACCTTTTTTTAAGTAATCGTTACAGTTGAATAAATTACTATTTTTCTTTTAAAGATAAAACAATCTTAGTTTTCTTCTTACCTAAACATTATGTTTTTTTTTTTCTCTTTTTAAATTAGAAGAGTGTGGTTCCAAGGAGCAACAAAAGATGATAAAAAAATTATAATGAAGGTATAAAAATAAGGAAGAAGAAAGAGAAAAAAAAAAGTACATTTTAAAAAGTAGGAGAATAATTTGGTAAAAAATTTAGATTCAAAATTTAATTCAAATAAATCTTAAATCAAATTTCGCCATAAAATTGATTTTTTTAAAACAAAATTCTTATACATTTAAAGTTTAAATACTTTCAAAAAAAATATATTTGTTATATATTTTTTTGGTTATTTAAGGATTCAAAAGTTATTTAACTTAATATTAAATCGTTTGATTTGATTTTGTTTTGATTTTTTATAAATTTAATAAAATTCATTTTTTAGAAATTTATTTAACTTAAATTTATCATAAATAGTTTAGATAAATATTTGAAAGGTGAAAAACGAATAAAAGATATGAAATAATAAAGTTTAAAAAAAAAAGTTTAATACGAGGGCTAAATGCGTAAACTAATCATAATTAGTATTTAATTAAAATTAATTTTGTAAATAAAATAAATTAAAAATAATATTCTTTTAAGATTATTAAATTAATTAAAAACAAATGATATTTGATAAATAAAATAGTAATTTTTTTTTAAAAAAATGAAATAATAAAATTATGGAAGTTGAAAATATAGGATTATGAGAAGTTGAAAAGATAGGTTTATGAGGGTTGAAGAGGGATTGAGAAAGAAGAAAGAGAGGGAAGAGGGATTGAGAAAAAAGAAAAAGAGGAAATAGGGGTTATGATAAACCTAAAACAAGTATTATGATAACTCTTCCCCAAACAAGAGTTAGGTTACCATAACCCTAACCCAACAGTGATACTACAGGGCAAACGGCCCATTAATAACTTTGTGAAGTAAGAGTTTAAAATGATGAATATGTGCATAGAGAATAGAGAATAGAGAATAGAGATTGAGTATTTCAAAATCAGAGTTAGAAATGAACGGTGAAGATGGATCCAATCACCGACCACCACATGGCTGATGGCTCCCCATACATCACCCCCACACTGGACCTCTCCTTCAATCTCCCTTCCGCTATAAATGCACTCAACTCACCTCCCCATTCCTCTCCCCTCCCTCTTCACCCTTTCAAACAAACAAATCCCCAAAATTCCAACTCAATGACCTCTTACCGAAGCAGAACCACCGCCGATTCAATTCTCGATTCTCTTTCCCTCAATCCTCCTCCCTACCCCGTCCTCCTCATCCTCGCCGTCGTCTCCATTTTCCTCGGCGCTTCCTGGTGGCTCTCCTACGAGTCCGCCGTTGAGGCTGCCGAGGATCACATCAACTGGATTCTCTTCGCCACACCTGTTCTCCTCATCCTTCTCGTCCGATTCCTCTCCTCTCTCGATCCCAACTTCTTTTCTTCCTCCCCTTGGGACCGTCGCCGCCGCACCCATCACATCCCCGCCGAAGGAACCTCCCCCTGGGGCGTCGCTGCCTTCATCCTGCTTTTACTCGTTCTCCTGCAGTTTCAGTCTTCCTTCCGTGAGAGCTGGTCCATTTGATGATGGAACTTTGATTTTGAAGATGTATAGAAGAACGCGATCGCTGCTCTATAGTTGGAGTACAGCGATGGTGGTATGATTACTTTCCGTTGATTTTTTTTGTTTTTTTTTGTTTTTTTTTTTTGTTTTTGAAAAGGAAATCAGTGTTGTTTATATATATAGTGAATGTCTCTGGTGTATTAGTTGAAGCAAGTCTTGTTAGTTTGTTTTGATTTTACTTTTAGGGCTTGAATGAACAATGAAGATGAACTTGTTTTTCTTTTATCAAATAAATATATGAATACTCTTCTTTGACACTGTACACTTTTATTCTTTATTTTACTTTATCTTATTATTATTTATTGTAATTTTTGCAATGCTTTGAATTTATACATTTTGTTCAATCCTATGGAGATTTCAACTTGAAGTTATTCAATAAATCTCTAACTATTAATTAAGATTTATTAGACATGAAATTGTAATTAAGATTTATTAAACATGAAATTGAACATGGAAGGACTTGTTAACCTTCTTTATGTTTAAGGATCAAATAGTTGTGAACATAAAATTAAGAAACTTCTTAAATACCTTTTAAACTTTAAGGAACATACAAATCTAAAAGTTGACAAACCTATGATTTAAGGAATATATAACTATTAACTTTAAAGTGTATAGGTGTGATGATTCAAAGTAATTAGATTCCTTGCATTGCATTGTGAGTTTTATGACTACTTTAGTCCCTTTTTCCACTCTAAATCACCCCTCTATTAAATTTCTTTCAAATAATTTTTCATCGAAGGTTTTTGGGTCGTTCCCAGCAAGCTAGACTAGATAACTTGATGGAAGGAAGGAAGGAAGAATATTTTATTCAAAAACATATTTGGAGGTTCCATACTCAATTTGAGATCATTAAGATTTATGTAATTCTTTTTCAATCCGGCTTCAATTTTGATTGATTCTTCAAAAGACAGAGAAAAAGAAAAGGAAAAAAGAGGTGAGGAAAGTCAATTGATTGAAAATATATAAATAAAAGACATAGTGGAATTTAATAAGTTGAGCTTAAAATCTGGCCGTTGATCAAGAGTAGAGATTTGATTACTTAAAATTTGAAAAAAGAATTTCACAAAGTATAACATAAAGTTATTACCTAACCTTGAATTTCTGCTCGCTCATCTTTCTTAACATATAACCATGGTTGGACTCAGATCTCAAACTTTTGATTCAAAAGAAAAGGTATGACCAATCATTTGGAGTAGTTATTTTAGAAAAAAAAAAAAAATATTCATATGCAATTGATTTTGTAAACATTCAAATTTATGTTTGCTAAAAAAACTCTTTACACATATATTTAAGATTGATTTTCAGTTATTATGTTTGATATCAATAATGATTTTAAAATTATTAAATCATAGTTTAGGTTATTTTATTTAGGTTGCCAAACACCGTATTTTTTAAGAGGTTTATAAAAATTAATTTTAATTATAAACAATAGAAATTAAATTAATTCATAATTGAAGTTAAAAGAAAGTAATATTCTTAATAAATAATAATATCCTCTGAAAAATAGGAATCGTGGACCAATCACCTTTTGCCAAACCATAGGAGGCAAAAATCAAATCAAATGATATGGAGAGATTTTTCCTTTCAATTTCAAATCCGAGTTGTTATTATTGTTATTACAATTTAATTAAAGTATTAAATGGTGGGGAATCAGATTGCAAATATAAGCAAGTTACTAATTTAGATTTGACACACATATGTTAACGAGTAAACGATACACGTTTTGATTCTTGTACTTTCATTTTACTAAAATTAATAATAGTAATGGTGTTTATTTAATTACAATACTAAATATGTTTTTAGATCTATAACCATATTTTTTAATTGTCTAAAAATTAATTAAACGTTTAATTTTGTACTTTTAATCCTTTTTTTTTTAATAATTATTTACAAAATCCTTATCAAATCTCTTTTGTTTATTTTGTTTTAGAAATATTAAAATTGTTATTCTCAAGAAAAGTTTAAAATGTTGGGATACGAGAAGAAAATGAAATGTAAATTAATTTGGTCCATTAATTTTGAAAACATGAGGAATGAGTTCCAAAATGCCAAGTCCAAACACAAACACCATTATGATGCATCAATTCTATTTAATCAATATGATAGACTAAAGTAGGGATTTAATAATTAGGAGTGCTCATGTGAGGACAAACTTTACATATGAGTGGGGGAATTCTTTGGGATTTTGGGAACACTCTAAAAGATTTTTTTTTTCTTTCTCTATATATTAAATTTCATTTTAAATTAGCATACCAATTGTACATACAACTTTTGAAAAAGTATTTTCTAATATCACCTACATTTTAAAAGTTTCATACCAATTGGATGTTTTACTTTCTTGAAAAAGATTAGCTAATACCTACATCATATTCTTTACATTGGCCATCTTTTGCTTTTAAGTTTGAGGAATTTTTCTTACAATATGTGAGGAAGGAAATCGAACTGGTATGATAACATGAGTATTGTCTTCATTTTTAAAGTCTATTCGTAGACTTTCAAAAGTACTTAATATATGTTATTTGTCAAATGTTTTTAATCAACAATTTCATGTTTAATAGATTCTAAAGCTTTAATAATATCTAATTATTAAGTTTTTAAAACTTAAATTTTGTGTTTGGTATGTCTCTAACATCTTTAAATTTGTTAACAATTAATTGATATGTTAAAAATATATTTAATATTTATGTTTACATAGGTTATTTGATGATACCTTTTGTTACTCTCAAATTTCTTGAAAAAATTCCATGAGTTGTTTGGGGTGTTGGTTTTTAAAGAAGAAAGAAAATTAAATACCTTATTTGATGATCTGTTTTGTTATTGTCATATCTTTTGAAAAAAAATAATTCTAGGAGTTGTTTGGGGTGTTGGTTGTCATTGAAATTGATTATCAAAAGTGATTTCTGTAGAAGTTTATCGTAGGGGGCAATTGTTGGATCCCAAAGTTGAAAGTGGTTATTGAAGTTGATTATCAAAGGTGATTTTCGCCAAGGTTTGTAGTCACATAGATGGTTGTCGAAGGCAGAAGTTGGTCACACGAAAGTGATTTTGGGATTGGTTGCAAAAGTTCTACTGATTGAGCCTTAAATTTGTCTTCGCGAAGGTGGTCATCAAAGTTGATTTTCATTAGAGTTTGTTATCGCAGATGATTATCGTAGCCCAAAATTGGTTGTCGAAGTTGGTCATGCAAAAGTGATTGTCAGAGGTGGTTTCCAGAGTTTGTTGTTGAAGGTGGTTGTCGGAGCCTGAAATCAGTCATTGGACGTGAAAGTGGTTGTCGAAGTTGATTTTTAAAGTGTGATAATCATAATCATCAATGGCGGTTGATGGGTGAACCCAATGAAAACATTAGGGAGAAGAGAGAGTTGAGGTAAGTTGTTATAATATACCAACTCAACTCCACCAACATGTAAAGTTAATGAAGCAAACAATAAGTTGTTATATTATAACAACTCAAGTCATCTCATGTTGGTGTGTTAAAGAGATATAAACATAAAACAAATCTAAAAAAGAGAAAGATAACCCACCTTCTTTAATGATACATTTTTCATCCGAAGAATTACTCATTTGTCTTTATAGAGGAGGGAATATTCCTCCCTAGATAAAAGAATTATTCATTTGCCCTCGTAGAAAAAAAGATCTTTTTTCCAAAACATAGAAAGAAGAAAATCTTTTTCTAATTATGCAGAAGATGGTTACATTATTTTGCAGAAGATATATACTTGAAAAGTTGTGTTTGTTGAAGAAAAGTATGTTTATATGTGGGTTGTGAATGAGTATACTAACATGCGACAGAAGTAGTTGGATCAAATACAATTCTAAATGCATTAATTTTAAGTATTAATATGCTTTGAGAAAAGGTTCAACTTCAAAACACACAGTGATTTAAAGCTTTTACCTTTGAAGTTACAATTCTTCTTGAATTATTGATCATCTAATTCACAAATTCAGTAAAAATAATCCACCACTAATATTTTTCCTGCTATCCTTTAGGCTTATTACAAGATGGTGGGATCGAATTTGGTTATTGTAGAGAGTTTGAGCATACAACTATTTTAGATTAATCTATTATTTTTCATTCATATCTAATTCACTTGATCTGATTTTGCATTTTAATTTGACACTTAACATACACTGATTAAGAAAGTAATTAATTAAACGATCTTGTACCAAATCTTACATGGCTATATTGCATTAATTAATCTTGTACCCTTTCGTTTTTCATTTTTGATTTTTTAAATTAGGTTCGTTAATTTCATTTAAGCCCCATTTTATACCCATCATGTGTTTTCTTTTTCTTTTTGTTTTTTAAAACTAGGTCTATAGATACTACTTCCATCAGCAAAAATCTTTCCTTGGGATATACTTTTTACCAATGGTGTAAAAAATCAAACCAAAATTTGAAAACTAAAAATTCAGTTTTAGGAAGTTGACCAAAAATTCAACCATTGCACTCGACAAATAAGCAAATTATTGTAGGAGATAAAGGAGAAAATATGCTTATTTAAATAAAAAAATGAAGTGGTTACTAATAAATTTAGGATCGGTTGTTATTATTCATTACAACTTTGATATCATCTATAATATTAATAACAAAATAAATATTTATATAACATTTGCATCATCAATTTACGTGGAAAGTATTGCAAATGATGTGTATTTTTACAATGTTTGTACATCAATTGGTCGGGTAGAGGGATTTGAATCAAAGACACCATAGTTACTAATCCACTCGAATATTGCTAGTTGAACTAACCTCTTATTGACATGTATTTTTCTATTGAAATAATGTCGTTAATTTTTTTCTCATAATTTTGGTGAGGACAATCTCCAAATATCTATATGTTTAAATCATTTCAAGCTTCATAGATTACAAATAAAAACTTTGTAGGTTTTTAAGAACACAATTCACTATAAGAACAATTATAATTTAATAAAAAAAAAGTAAAGAATAATTTGTGAAACTATCATTGAAACTAAAACCTAATTTTGTTTCTTTTTGTTTTTTTCATTAGATAAATTAAAATAGATCTAGAAAGTATATTAACAACAAAGCAACTTATGAGAGGACTATTTATTCTTATTTTGTTCCTAAATCTTCATTTGTAACCTCTTATTTAATAAACTTTAATATATTATAATTTAATCTTGAACCTTCTCTTTCAAATTAATTGTCAAATTTTATTATCCAGTGATTTAATTTGTATAGTTTATTAAAAAAAATTAATTTGTAATATTTTAATTATATATCTTTCACAATAAGAACTAAATTGTTAAAAAATATAAAGTACATAGACTAAATTATTATTTGCTAAAGTTTAAACAACATAAGTTTAAAACTACGTAGACCACAGTGTCATTTACCAATATTTAGATACTAAATCGTACGATTCGAGCTAAACGTGGTGGAATCCTTTTGATCACCACTTGACCTCAATTCATCACGTTGACTCTTAGCTCTCTCATTCTCACTGAGAAACCGTGGAAGATTTTCATCGGTCTGTTTTCTCGTCTTGCTCTTTTAAGCTGAATTTTAATGTTGGTTGTTTGTGGACGAAAAATGTATGTGTTTGGGACTATTGTTCGTGATTTAAATGAGGTTGTGTTGCGTTGCGTTCTATGGAGAACGATTTCCACTTACTGAGATCTATTGTGCTCGCAGAAGCCATTAGAATATATAAAGGCATGTCTCAAAGTATTGAAGCCTACATATAGAACGTGAGATATGCAATTGAGATTCAATCGTTGACTACATTCGTGAATTTCATCTCAATGGTTTGTCCCTGGCGTTCGTCTTGTTAATCGTCGGTGTAGTTTAGTTGCTCATAGACTTGATTCTAATGTGGGTCGATTTGGTCACACATGAGATCCGACCTAAAACCTAAAGACCATCACCATGGGTGGATTCTTCAATTTGGATTCTAATGTTTCTTTTTTCCCTTCGTATTACAAAAGAAACCTAAATGGTTACATCATGAGAATTGACAATCTTAAATGGGTTTTAAGTTAACCTAATGAGAAATGAAATACAATAGAAACGAAAATGGAAAAAAGTTGTAGCAATTGGGGCGGGTTTTCTTATCGATGTCCCAACCAAATAAAGGTGCTTCCTCTTGGATCCCCAAACTTTGACCCTCCAAAATCGAAGCTTGGTTGTCTTCCTCTCTCTTTAATCCACACTTTCAACTCCCAATCTTCCCTTTCCCTTTGATTCCCCATTGTCGCCATGAACTCCTTCACAGTTTTCTTCCTTGCCCTTCTTCTTCTTGCCTCTCCATTCCTCAAAGGTTTGCTCTTTTTTCTCAATCATAGATCTACATCCTCTTTCCATCATTTGGGTCTTCCCGATTCTTCTTTTGTAATTACCCTGTTTCATTACATTTTCCATCTTTCTTCTGCATGCATGGTTTTCTCTCCTTGTTTTCTGTTCTAATGCGTTCTGGGTTTTCACTCTTTTGGGGTTTCATTAATTGTTTCTCTGATGGGTATTCATTTTATATTGGATCGTCTCTTTTCTAGTCTTATTTTGTTATTCTCTGACTGGTCTTTGATGGTGAAAGGAGCTTATTTGATTGATTCATTTGTTTATTGAAGGGTTGATGTTTACAATGCTTAGATATTGTTGTCAAGTTCTTCTCAAGGGGGGTCTACGATTCTATCGCCATTTTTCAATGTCATATGCCTCCCTTCCCATCTCTTATGTGAATAATTTGATTTGAATGAATTTATGAATAAGATGTCGGGGGTGCTGCCTGGTTACTAGGAATCTATATTAGGATTTGGACATTTATTCATTTATTTCGTTGAGTGCATTGAATTTCAGTGTTCTATCGGGTTATTTTACATTTGCATTGTTTTTTACTTGCTCAACAGCTGCCACATGTCAATCGGATTCGGATGTCGAATCATCTGAGGCCGTTGAAGATGTTAGCGATCTTGGAATTGTAGGTGATGAAGATTCTCAGGATTTTGGAGAAGTGAACTTTGGCCCTGCTCCAGGAGTTGATACTGTCTGTGTTTTTCCAAAAAATAGTGCACGCAGTAAGTGTTCAAATTAGATTCAGGATTTGGTAACCGTAACCCTTTTTTTGATATAGGCGTGACATACTTTTATGAATTATGATATCGATTATCTATAATCTATAATCTATAGTTGACATTGAAGTTCTTGCCTTCCATTGCAGTAGTGCCAGCTGGTGAAGAGACTCAACTACTTGCCGGAGTGAAAAATAATGGTAACTAAATTTCAGTCTGCCATACTCCTTTTTTAATATCTATTATCTACTGGGTAAGTGGAGATTATGTCACTGACTGTAGTACGTTGTCTTTTTTAATTGAAGTTTGTTAAATGTGGGAGTCATGCATGAATGTAACAACAAAGCCATTGCGGCCAGTATGCATTAAACGTTTATTGCTTACCATTGATCCAAAATCTTATCAGTCAATAATTTCCTTGAACTGTTATTTTTTAATCCAGGGGAATCAAGCTTGAATATTATAGCTATTAAGGCCAGCATTCACTACACTTTTGATCATCGTATGTTGATTCAAAATCTTACTGGACAGGTAATCTCGCCTGACTAGTGTAATTTTCATTAGAAAGAGTTCTTGTATGATCTTAACTTGTTTTCTTTTCCATTCATCTCAAATATATTTAATGACTACTGGCAGAGGACAATAATTTGATTTGTCTGTGTTTGATCTCAATCAGTTGAATGCCAAATCTTATGAAGGATATTTGTTTTGTTTGTTTATGAAATATGTGTGTTATGTATTTTGATTTTAAAATTGTAAGTTCGATTAAAAACGTATGTAGATTGGAGATCCTAGTATTGAAAAAGTCATCTGGACCACCGAGAATTCCTTTAGTTTGTACATCATTAATTTAGTTGTGCAGGATGAATATTGTTTTTTTTTTCTTGTAATATATGTTTATGCATTTATCTTCTTCTTTTTTCCTAGCAAGTCCTGTTTTTTCCTGTTTCTTTTTCTTCTTTTTGAAACTTTGGCCCATGTTTTTCTCTGTTAGACTGTTATTGGCTAGTGCAAACTTTCTAGAGAAAGATGATCCTGTTACACTTTCTGTGATTATGTTTTGAATGTCGATGTCAACTCTTAACTTTTTGATAGAAATTGCCAACGTTAACACTCTTTATGGAATTTATTGCTGGATATCATACTGCTATGTGCTATTGGTTTGATTTATATCTGTTGATTGACTGTTCCTTTTCAACGGAAGTTCAACCTAGCTTATTGTCATACTATGAGTTGTATACCCTTTTTGTGAATTTCATAGATCAATGAAATTGTTTCCTATAATTAACAACTGAAGTTCAGCATCCTCTATATATTTTTTAATTTGACTTTTGAGTACAGCCTTCTTTCTCTTTGGTTATAAAGATCAGCTATGAACGTCCAGTTCCAGTTATATTTGAAGCTATTAGTGTGGAAGTCTACTGCTGAATTTGGGTTTCTTATTGAAAAACCACTATTTTTGCTTTGTAGTCTTTTTCTCCTTTTTGGCTTGAGATCTAGAGGAGTTTGGCTTGTTTGTATTGTTTTTTTTATTGATCTTTTGGTCATTTTACTCCTTTTTGCTCCTAGTCTAATTCTCTTGTACTTTGCGCATTAGTCTCATTTGTTATCATTAACAAAGAGGCCCGTTTCTGTTTAAAAAAAATTATATTTGTGCATTTCTTAAAACAAATTTTCTTTGCAGTAACCTCAGCTCATTATTTTTAACTTATACATCTTTCTTATGGAACTTGTAGGTGTTCCACAATGCAACAGTGCCCCCATCAACACAAGCTTCTTACCCGTACATATTTGCTGTCAGCAAGTATTTGCAGGTACATTCATCATCGTTATTATAATGGTTCCATGCCTCTATGAATTTTTAGTTCATAGAATTACTAACCTGCTCATCTTTATCAACTTTGAAGTTCTAATAATTGGTGAAACTTAATATATTCCTGACGTGCAGCCTGGAAATTTTGATCTGGTGGGTACCGTCTTTTATGAAATTGACCAGAATGCATACCAAAGCATCTTCTATAATGGTACAATTGAAGTTGTCGAAGCTAGTGGTATCATCAGCATGGAGTCTGTGTTTTTAGTTAGTCTTGGAATTGCCCTTCTTGTTCTGCTCGTCTTGTGGATTCATGGTCAAATACAGCAAAAACTCTCCAAGGTATATATCTTTCTGGTCTTTATTTGATAAAGACCTTGTATTCTAACAGTGGATCCTGCCCATCTATCTTCTTTTATTTATTATGGTGGCATCAACGATGTTGTCCCAGAATTAGGGGCGTGCAATTGTTTTCATCAAACATGCTACCACTTTTGTTTGTGGCCTTAGTTTTGGCATTTGTCTATAGCTTAGAATCTAACTGAACTGGTTTATAAGTATTTACGAGCAACCATAGTCCTCACCTCTCCTTGGATTCTGACCAAATCTTCTGATTTTAATATGAGGAATAGAAAGGTGGAGAGGCAAGATGTGCATCTTACCCAAATTTTAAATTTTTCTAGAGATATGGATACTTTTGATATAAAATTCTAAGCCATTCCTTGTATGCATCAGAAACCCAAGAGGGCTGCTTCCAAGGTTGAAGTTGGAACGAAGACTGTTGATACCTTAATGGATGAATGGCTTCAGGTTTGTTTTTGTTACCGAAATTCATACATGTCTGGAGAAAATCTCAAAACTACTTCTGATATATTTTATAATCTTATCTCCTCCTATCCTTAGGGAACTGCATACACTAAGTCTGGATCTAACAAGTTGAAGAAAAAGAACTAATGAAGACTCATCTCCATCCCAGTTGCACAGCATAGTGACAATGTGCAGATTCCTAAAACTCACATTTGGCAGTTGAAGATTTGAGGAGATAGTCAAAAGTTGACTAGTTTTGTAAGTTAGGTGCGTTAAACCCTTCCTTGCCACTGTAGCATGTCGAGGAATTTTTCTCATTCTCCGTTTCTTAATGCCAATCTAAATTAAGTTTGCAACAATACAGTGTTCTGAATCTGGAGAGTTTTCAGTGGAGTATATGATTATCATAGTTTAAACTTTTTTATACTTTCCTTGGAACCCCCTTATTCTCTATTTATCACAACCCCAGCTTTGTTAAAATCATCAATGTTGTGGGGCATGCAGGTTACCACTTTCCCCTTTGACATCTTTTACCTCTGATCCATGCGAAAGTTCTACTCATTCATTTGACATCCAAATGGTCTCTCTAGAGAATAAAACTGTTAATTTGCTAGATATTGGTTGTTTCGCTCATTAAATCCCCATGTGAGGTCCTGGCTGGTAGCTTTCATGCTTTGCATGTAATGTGAAATAATGTATATGTGATTTTATGAGGAGACAAATGGAGAATTGATTGAATTGCTTAAGAGTTGGGTAAAGATTCTTAAATTGGATGTGTGCTGTGCTTGGGACGCCATATTGCCAGCGAGGAAGGAAATCAATGAGATTAGGTCTCTAGCTCCTCTTTGTAATATTTGGATTTTCCTGTTTTTCAACTTTTAGAAGACTAGAAGATAATATCTGGCCTATTTATATGGAAATTTATTGATGTCCTTTGGTTTTATTATTATTCATAAAATATCATCAGCTGGAAATGCTAACGTTATCATAAGGCTTTCATTAGCTTGGCTTGCAAAAACAGTGAGGCAGCTAAGTTTAGATATCTTTGATGCCATGATTAAGATTTTCTCAAGTATCTCGATGTTGGGTTGATTGAGAGGATTTGGATGTCATTTGTTCCATGATTTATTATATACTTGACTTGAAAGATCTGTCTGTGGAATTCTGGTTGATCTAACTGTAAAATTTGTCTTACTTAGCATACGAATGCATGTACATACTGAGATAAGTCTTATTCTTCCATAGGTGAAGCTCGCAATTGTGCTCTTCACTTGCTTGAGTTTACGGTTTTCCTTAGTTAATGGCCTGAACGATCCTGTTAGATCTTTTCTTTTTTGTTAGAGAGCACCAATTTTATGATTATCTCATTAAAGATCTAATTTAGTTGAGAAGTTCCGTTGCAAGTAATTAATGCATAAAACTTATGATAGGTAGACGTGAAGATATTGATTTTTCATATTGATATCGTCCATTAGAAATACGATCTTCAGCCATTCATTAAATCATTGCTTGTGATTCATCCTCTTTTTTGATACTATTGCAAGTCTATTCTTGAACCTAACTCACTAATTATACAATGCCTTTGGTTCACATGTAACCAACTTTACACCTTGTAATGATATAAATGGCCTCCTCATTTGTATGTATCATACAATACCATTGATCTTCCTTTTGAAATCTATTCCTAGCCACAAAAAAAGTTCAAATCAAGAATCTAAATATTCAATAACATTTTTTAATCTAATTAGAGCAATGAAAATTACAAAAGCATCCCAGACCATAATATCAGTCCTACTCAACTCGAATCTCTAGAATGCACAATAACCCAATTGAGACTATGTTTGACATTGATTTTGAAGGCTGTGATGGTACAACCTTAACCTTTTTTTTAGGTCTAGTGACACTTTGCGAATGGAGGAAATTTGAACTTCTAAGATCTTGGTAGAGAGTATGCTTAAACTAGTTAGAATTATATTCATGTTTGTTAAATTTGAACTCAATACAATTTGTTATAATAATTGGTTCTCATACTAGTAAACAAAATAAAATTTGTGATTTAAATAATTATACCAAATTTAATCTTTAAATATTTGAATTTCTTTGTCTACTTTAGTAGTTGTAGTTGTGATCTCACGAAGTCTCATTTGATAACTATTTTGTTTTTCATTTGTCGGTTTATAAAAATTTTGTTTGTTCTCAAACCATTTGTTAGAATGATTTTCCTTCCTAAACAAACATTTAAATTCATGATCAAGTTTCAGAAAGCAATAGGTATCAGATAGGTATGTCTCCAAGCTTAAATTTCTAAAAAGTATAAAATATAAATAAAAATCTAATAATTATCAAACAAGGTGTAATTTATTTAATATTGTAACTTGTTCATCCAAAGCATAGCCGACAACCATTATTTTAACTATTGGACCAATCCCAATAATTCTATTAACAAAATTCATTCATTTCCGATTTGAATCCTACCCTTCCACTCGTACTTTAGTCTGACAAACATGTATATAGGTAAACAAAAACATTCACCATTGTTAAGAACTTGAAACATTCATCTCAATAATGAAGAACATTATATTTATGGTAGGATGAATAAGTAGGTTTGGAAATTCAGCTAAGTAGCTGAAGTTATTGAATGCAAACTAATTCATAACTCTATTGTCGGTCAAAATTTCCTATAAATTGCTTCATTGGGATTCACTGTTTTGCTCATTCATCATTTCCTTTCTTCATAATATAACTTCTTCATGCATAATCCTCCCTGTTTCTTGTTCTTCTTCTTGCTTTTTGCTTCAACTTTCTGTCATGGCAGTGAATTGACGACAGTTGAAGTTGTTGGAGTTGGAGAATGTGCAGATTGCTACAAGAATAACATTAAAACCAACCATGCCTTCTCAGGTTTAAATTCTCTTTCATTTACTTCACTCTCTTCTCTCTCTGTTTCCCTTTTGTCAGCTTTTTGTTTCATTCATTCATTGAAGTTTGTGAGAGAGTTTAACGAACTACCGTACATACTCCTCCCATTCAATGTTTGACATGTTACTAATGTTAAAAGTATTGATATAATGGAAGAACTTCCATGAGTTTAAGCTTTTGGATTTATGAGTGGTTTAGCATGTATCTAAGTAACATTGTTTTCCATCCTGCTAATGATGGTTCCACAAGAGTTCTCTACGCATTTCAAGACCCATGAGTGAGATAGAGTGCAACGTATTGATATAATTAACGTAACCAATCAATTTAAGCATTTGGTTTCACCTTAAACCGATTGTAAATGTGTTTATGGCGAACAATGAATGAAGGTAATATGAAGTGATAGTACTATATATTTTCTTTTCATAGTATGATTTTTTTTTGTTAGAAACAAAGATGTAAACTTGAATCCAAGAAAAACAAATCCATAATCCATGAGTTTAAAGCTCTTGTATAATGTCATTTTCTTTTCAATTAATATTGATTTATATTTGTGGAGCCTTCTACGGATTTCAAAATCTAAGAGCAAAACAAGATGTTAAAAGTTTTGATATAATCAAACTGAACATAATCGATAAGTTTAAGTTTTTTGATTCGTCCTACACGGTTCGTTCGGGTTTTTTTTAGAACCTAAGTTATAAACTTGAATCCAATGGCAGGGCTTAGTGTTAGCATTGACTGCAAACAAAAAGATGGAACCACAGAAAGAAAAGGGGTTGCAAAGCTAGATGAAGAAGGAAACTTCAAAGTCTTACTTCCAACTGAGGTTTTAAATAAAGATGGAAATTTGAAAGGAAAGTGCTTTGCACAACTTCACAGTGCTTCTTCTACTCCTTGTCCTTCTCATGATGGCTTAGAAATGGCTTCAATGATTGTAATCAAATCCAAAGATAAAGGAAAACAAACATTTGGTTTGCCTAATGGAATCAAATTCAAAAGTGAAACTTGTGTTTCTGCCTTCTTTTGGCATCATTATTTTCATCACCCTCCTTTGCCTCCTTTCTCTATACCTGTTTTCCCTCCTCATCCTCCTGTGTATACCCATCCCTTGTTCCCTCCTAAAGTCTATGTTCCCCCCACCACTCCGGTCTACGAAAAGCCTCCACCAGTTGAAGAGAAGCCTCCACCGGTTGAAGAGAAGCCTCCACCGGTTTATGTGGAGCCTCTTCCTCCACCAGTACCAGTTTACAAGGAAAAACCACCGAAGCCACCAGTTTACAAGCCAAAGCCACCGGTCTACAAGCCAAAGCCACCGGTCTACGAGCCAAAGCCACCTGTCTACAAGACGAAGCCGCCGGTTTACAAGCCAAAACCACCTGTTTACAAGCCTCCAACACCACAAAAGCCAGAGTCTCCTCCATATTATAAGCATCCATGGTATAAGATTCTCCCTCCAATTTCAAAGCTTCCACCATGTCCACCAACTCCAAAGGTTGTTGTCCCTCCAAAGTACTATTCTCACCCAAAGATTGGCAAGAAATTCCCTCCCCTGTCTCCTTCTGTTCCACACCTTAATTAGAAGAAAACTAAATACATTTAGTTTATATGTTTATTGAAGATGAGTGTTATCTATGCTACAGCACTTTATATATATATATTGAATTCTTTGTCATTTGTAAGTAAAGGGGAATTCATTTGATGTTATATTATATTTGTATATTAGCTTCAAACTTTGTTGTTGTTGTAATAAAGACTTCAAGTGGAGATCAGAAGAAGATCATCAAAGAAATTCAGAGGGAGAGGGAGAGATCAGAAATGGTATATTGTGTATGTATTGAGTGTAATAATAATTGTTTTGTATTGTAAAAGTTACAAAGTTACATTGAATTTGAAGGGTGTGGATTATGTTTGAGTTTAATTTGTTGTTTCATTTACTAGCGTTCTAGAGCTCTAATCAATGTGCGTCTCTATATTCTGAAAAAGAACTTCATAAAAGAACTTCATAAATGCTTAAACTCAAGGGGAGCATAACCAAAAGGTCACCAATAATAAACATCACTAATCTAGTTGGAGAAATTTGCAACATAACTTCCCTCTAAATCTTTCGAACTACATTAGTGAACTAAAAGAAAGTTGAAAAACCGGTAGCATAACGAACTATATTAGTGAACAACTCGATTTCTAGAATGAAGACACGACAAAAAAGAGTCATTTTTCAAATGTCTTGCTAAAACATCAATCTCATAAAAAAACGTTTGTTCACCTCGATAAGGTTTGACGAAAATTTATTTATTTTTATCATATTCACGACCTTCTAAGCATTATATTCGACTACAATAAGGGGAGGGGAGGGGGAGGGGGAGGGGGAGGGGGAGGGGCCCAGGGGACAATCCAAACAAAAGAGATTATTGAAGGCCTCGAAAATAGTTTGAGTTTCAAACGTTCTATTTACAACGCTTCACAAAATTCCAAGAAAAATCGACATTCTACTTCATACATTCGTTAAACTAAGGGAAATAACATGAGACTAGTCATCAAGGAACCAGGGACAATTTTACATGTATATTTTGGTAATTGAAACTTGGTTAAAGATCACTTTTAGTCCCTTAACTTTTATAGAAGTAAATTTTGTCCCTGGACTTTGGTTTGTAATAATCTAGTCATTGTACTTTAAAATCTGTAACAATTGATCAGTCTCCATTGTGAAACTTAGTGTGAAAATTCAATGAGATTTTTGTATAAATAAATTGATAAACTAATTAGAGACTAAATAATTTTATAAAATACAAAGCATAAAATATTGATATTAAAAGTACAATAATTAAATCGTTACACACAAAAATTTAATTACTAAATTGTTAGTTTTATGAAATTTAGGGACCAACAATATTTTTAACCTTGAAACTTTAGAAAGCGTATTTTTAGTACTTCTGAAACATTACCCATCTTTTTATTTTGTTCAACCTCTAGTAATTGTAAATTTGGAGATTTGTTACTAACATATTAAAAATGATGATGTAGAATGCACGAGAAAATCCAATTAAAGTTCTCGGGTCAAGTCTCTCAACTTTAAACAAAAATTCTTTATCCACATATTATTGCATCATCAAATACTAAAAGAGATTACCCTTTGTTGTCAAAGGAGTGATGGGCCCCTCGTACCACTCAAATTAGAGGCCCCCAACCTAGAGCGAATATTATTGCATTAAACAAAAGCTTGAATGATTATTATCCACTAAATCAACCATACCTCAATTGATATTTGAAATATGTTAAAAATTTATGGTTCCAATTCTCATAATATTTAATGTCGTTTTTCTTTTATTACAAATATTAATTATTCATCTAAAAGGGATTTGAACTACGAACCTCTTCATCTCTAGCATATTCAAATCTCCATACGTCATACGAACTATGTTCTTTTTTTAGTTGTAATTGTTGTTGTAAGTGAACAAATTAAATGCAAACCTTTTTTATATACCACAAGGGAAAAAATGAAAAAGGTGACCAAAATATATGAAAGGGATGGCTTTAGCATTTCAAACTCTTGTTTGTTTCTTTGTTTTCCGTATATTTTTATCTTCGCTACTTTCTAAAAAGTTTTGTTATTATCAGGAATCGCTTAAAAGGATATATCATATATGTGAACTGTTTAAATCGACAAAACTGCTGAAAATATTTTCAAATATAGCAAAAGGTCAATAGTCTATTAGTCACTAATAGATTTTTATTAGTGATAAATGATAATAGTTTATCACTGACACTCACTCACATACAAAGTAAATACTTTTAAGAGTTTACAAATTAAATAGAAATTTTGAACAAGTAATTTCATAAAGTTGGATGTTCTATTCCCCATCCAAAATAGATACGTAAAAGAATAGATGTTGCAAGTATCTTAATCCGTAGAGTATATATATATGTTTTAGTTTTGATATAAATTTGAAAAGAAAAAAAAAAAGGTACAAAAGAGATTTGTTTAAGTTGATTTGTTTGAAAATAATAATGACAATAATCGTGTGTGTTCATTGGAGCCCTTCTTTTATGGATACCCAAATGTTAGCTCTTTCCAAAAGAAAAAGCTATGGTCTAGAGTCATAAGGACCAACATTTTCTTTCCCTTTTTTTTTCTTTCTTTCTTTCTATTTGAGACATTGGCTTCCATGTTTTGGAATAAGAATTATTCTTTTCCCTTTTATGTTGGCCCTACCAATATACCTATTTCATTTTCCTCTCAAAGTGAATATACCAATTTCCATTTTTTTTTCTTCAAGATTAAGTACCAATTTTCTTTTGGCCTACAACTACATTCTAATTTAGTGTTGTTTTCATCTCTGTAAATATAAATGAAAATTGTGAAAGTTGTACTATTCTAACAATAGGGTCGAAAATGTTAAAATAAACTTAGTTTGACTATTATTAAGTATGTACTATCAACTTTGAAGTTAGAAGTTCAATCTTCCACTTTGTATATTGTTCAAAAAGAAAGAACTGGTGATGAAGTCAAAGCTTCATGTTAGAATTTAAAAGGTTTCAATTATAGTAAAACGACACCGACGTGCATACACCCTTAACTCCTTAACTAACCTCCTCTGTCTCACACACGAGTTGCACTTGGCCCTTTAACAAAATTTACATAGTGAAGTGAACTAACCACTTGAGCTAAAGCCACAAACAATATACAACTATAAAGTCATAAAAAATCCCTCAAATATCAATCATCAATTTGATGTTGTGCCAATTAAGTTTTAAACTAATCATGATATCAAATTTAAATTCTAAACTCTGATAAATATATAAATTTATATACTCCTTCCCATTAAACTTTTTATCATTTCGATTAAAGTTCTAGATCAAAGGAAGAATACCGTTGAAATTTGTCAATATACATTTATAGACTTATTGAGAAAATCTAAAATTAGAATTAATGTAGAATAGTTTTTAAAAAATTTATGATATAATACAAATATTTGTAAATATTTAAAATGATTTTGAGTATGAAGGTTTAGAAGTTTAATGAATTAAATTGAGGGTATAAATGGACATTTCTCCAAAAATCGGAAAATTGTCCAAAATTCTTTATTCTTCTTTCAGTTTCGACACGTCGTTTTGAAACTGAGCATATGACATGTCTATCCACCAAAAGACCGCTTCAGTGTCATTTCCGCAAAACGACACATCGTAGACTTTTTTTTTTTTTTTTTTCATTTGAAAAAATATAATTGAAATGGAAAAATCCTACGCCATTGGATCAATCTGGCGTAGTAGATAGAAAAAGACGGAAAAGTCCATGGATTCTAAATCAATAATCATTGATAGCGAAACTAACCAAGGTAAACAAGGGGGTTTCTTAACCTAACCCTGGTTAGCTATATGAGATTAAGATGATAGCACGTGTCTTGATCTAACGGTAGATATAAAGTTTCCATAGATACATACGAAGCTTGACCGCTATATAACTCTATTGCCCCACCCAACCCTAAAATCATATCGGTCTTCTTCTACGATAAGAAATTTCGGAACTCACAGAAACAATCCAAAAATGCCAAACCCTAAAGTTTTCTTCGACATGACAATCGGCGGCACACCGGCCGGCCGGATCGTGATGGAGCTGTACGCCGATGTCACTCCCCGCACCGCCGAGAACTTCCGTGCACTCTGCACTGGTGAGAAGGGAGTCGGCAAAAGCGGCAAACCCCTTCATTACAAAGGATCCTCGTTCCACCGTGTGATCCCTAATTTCATGTGCCAGGGAGGTGATTTCACCGCCGGAAATGGTACAGGGGGTGAATCAATCTACGGAGCCAAGTTCGCCGATGAGAACTTCATCAAGAAGCACACCGGCCCTGGTATTCTATCCATGGCGAATGCTGGACCTGGAACCAACGGATCTCAGTTCTTCATTTGCACCGCTAAGACCGATTGGCTTGATGGTAAGCACGTTGTGTTCGGTCAAGTCGTTGAGGGTATGAATGTGGTAAAAGACGTTGAGAAAGTGGGTTCGAGCTCTGGAAGGACCTCGAAACCGGTTGTCGTTGCCGATTGTGGCCAGCTCTCTTAGATTAGCAGATGCTAGCTCCATCGCCGTTGTCTGCTCCGGCGAAATCGTATCTAAGATCATTTTCCTATTTGCGTGTGTTGTTTTTAACTTCTGCGAATATGGGTCTGTGTGAGTCTCCTTTTTTAGGCTATTATGGGTCATGGTTTATGCTACTTCATGAGTTTATATGCATCTGCCCTGTTAAATGGCGGTTTTGCAATGGATTATTATTAATAATACATGGCTGTCTTTTAACTCATCCCCTCTTTTCACCTTTTTGCTTTTATCATACTTTCGTTAATCCATTTCTTAAAAATTAGAAATAGAAATGATGATCTTGATCTTGATCTGATTGGGTTGAAGATTATTAATCAGATTTACATTGTTAATTAACTAAATTCTGCCTGTTTTTGTCACTTTGATCGTTAACCCATCTCTTTAAAACTGTATGTTTAGTAAATCTGTTGATCTGATTGAGTGGAATTATAGTTTTGACACTAGGGGGCAGTGGCACTAAATCTAGTCAATAAAGATATGATTTTTTTATTAGGAGTTGTTTGTTTATATAATATTATTGAGATTGCTCTCCAAAAGACGGGGAGGAAGGGGGGGGGGGGGGGGGAGAAAGAAAGCCTGTTATGGAAAATAAAATTTGGGGTTTAAAGTAATTTTGTCTGCATTTGATGCCATGGGGGAAAGCAAGGTATGGTGGAATATTTTATGGTTTATACTCTTTTTGTGATGGATTTCTGAGATCCTTATTTTGGGGATCTTAGTCTCTCTCTGATGATTTAACAGGACTAACGAAAAGGAGGGTTTTGTGGGTTTTTAGTTCCTCTGTTTAAGTTAAATTAAAATTATGTGTTAGAAAATAATAATTATACACAAATTTTTAACGATAGTTTAAATCTAAATAAATGGAGAATCAAACATTAACTCTTTTTCCTTTATGGAAAAAGAAACCATTAGTTTTTGTTTTTGTCTTTGTAGATGGGGAGAGTCATCAACTACTGTCACTTTTATTTACATTTCAAATTCCGACTGTTTTTGCTCCATGATTTTTGGTAGCTTTTTATTATCAAATTCACGGCCCTGATTTTAGGTGTTCTAATTCCAATATAATAATTAATTGGTTCATTGAACTTCATAAAATAACTGTGGGTGAATCAGTCTATTGGTTAAGATTTATTTGTATTTTTTTTATAATAAAAAAGTAAAAATAGCATCATTGAAGATTGTGATGCTAAATTACCATATTTTGAATGCTTAGAAATTGGAATTTGAAATTTGAAATTTGAAATAGGAGTGGAGTGAGTGTATGTAGGAACAAAATCATTTTGTGTTATTGATGGTTTTGAATGAAGAGTGACCGCACATGTGAGTTGGGCGTTAGGGGTAATAAAATATGATGGTTAAGGAGGGCCCAACATATTTTTATTTCTACTTTTATTTAGGGTAATATGGGGGATGACATGAGGGAGAGTTGCCCATTCTTATTTTTATTTAGAATAAATAATTAAGTGTACTAACCTTTTTTAAAAAATTGCAAAATTATTTAACTGGTTGTATACGAAAAATTCTTTGTACAGACTATATAAGATTACACCGTTATTTTCAGACTATATAAGATTACACCATCAATGAAACGATGTATTTCTATACATCATTATAGATAAATTCATTAATTAAAAATATATTTCTATAATTCAGTAATAACTATGTATTTCTTATAATTCAACTATGTATTTCTTATAATTCATTGCTAATATAATTTCATCACTTCCCGTTATATAAAGTTTATTTTAATATTTATTAATAAAATAATACATAATACATACCCGTTATATAAAGTTTATTTTAATATTTATTAATAAAATAATACATAATACATAATACATATTTTTCATATTTCTAATAACAATTTGATGTTAGATTTTATAACCTTTATTTGAATTCTTTTAAACGATCATATTCCTCAAATATTGAGAAATATAAATTTAACAATTTCAGATTTTGCATATTTCAAATTATTTATAAAAAAATTTTGAATTTAAATACCTCCAAAATATAATAATAATTTAAATTAAAAATTTTATCATTCACGAAATCCGTGCTAATTACAATTTAAAATATAAAAAAGTGAATTTTGTATTTATATTTGACATTATTTTAGGAAAAGATCTAAAATTTAAATTCAAATTGTTATTAAAACTATATTATGTATTTTTTAATAAATTGTTTAAAATATAAAAAAGTCAAAAAAATTTGTATATATATTTGTCATTATTATAGGAGACGTTGGTGAAATTTTGTCCAACAACAAAATAGCAGATTTGGTTATGATTTACCAAATTTGAATGTTGTTTACAAAATACAATTAATTTGTGCTATTTTTCAATATCATGTTTCATTTTTTGGCCTATTAAAATACACTGTATTTGGAATATGTGAATTATCCTATACCTAGGAAAATGATACTACATCTTGATGACTAAATTTTTTACCTTTTTGCGTGTATTCCAAATCTATTGTTTATAAGGAAAATCTTAATTTTATTGGTTATTATAAAGTTTGTTTAGTTAAACAACAGTGATTATGATTCAATGACACTGTTTAAGAAATCGTTCTTATTGTTGGTTTTGTAACAAATTCATCTTAATGTTAAGGTTTTTTGATTGAAAAATTATATGATTATATAAGCAAATAAAAATTAATATTTGAATATGTGATCATGATATAGATTAAGACACAACCTGTTGAAACTGTTTAGAATACATCTTCGAAACTAAATTGTGTACATAATTGTAAAAGGGCACAGAGGATGATGAGGAAATAAACAAGCTGATCAGGTTAATCGATCAGAAAATTATATATGATGAAATAAAGAAAAAAGAAGAAGACAAAATGAAAATGATATAGTACCGAATGATTGGAATATGTTTGTATAATGAATGAAGGATTGTGAATTACAATTACAATGCATTTGAAACTCTGACTGCATGAAATATGTTCTATTGTCATGAGTGATATGTATATATTTTTGTTATAAAAAAATTGTATTTGTTTATTAACATCGTGACTTGAAATTTCTACCAACTATGTATTCGAATTCTACTGTATTTGACATACTAAACCTACTAATGTGAATTTCAATTACAATATTCAATATGTTTTTGAAGACATGATGAAAATGGTATAGTGCGGAATGATTGGAATATGTTTGTATAATGAATGACTATGAGATTTTAAAGATTGTGGATCACAATTACAAACACTTCTAAAAATAATTATTCAATACAACTTGCATAATAAAATAATTTTTTAAAAATAAAAACCAACCAATTAGCACAATTTTAGGGGAAGATAAAATTTTTAATTTAATTTTTTTATAAATAGTTTGAAATATAAATAATTCAAAAATGTTGAATTTATGTTTGCCATTATTTTAATAAAATGGGTTATAAAATAAGTGGATAATGTAATTAGTACGATTTTAGAAAATTATAATATTTTAAATTCAAATTGTTATTAAGAATAAGTATTTTTTAGATATTTAAATTCAGATTTTTATAAATATTTTGGAATATAAATAATCGGAAAATGTTGAATTTATATTTGCGTGATATCAACTAAACTATATAGCATGATAACATGATTTTAGGAGTGAAACTTTTTTAATAAAATAAGTGGATAAATTTATTAAATAATATATAACATATTTTTAATAACAATTTGAATTTTAGCATTGTAATTATGCCTCAATGCCATTGTAATTATTTGAGAAAGGGGGCAAACGACTTATGAGACAAACAAAGTGAGGGAGAGTTTTTCTTGCAAACAAGAGAGGAGAAAAGTTTCGACGTCAGCGACAAAAACCACAGGTCCTATGCCATACCTACAAAAAAGCGCATTTATTGTGTTCTTAAATCTCCTCATGTCCATAAGGATGTAAGATTCCATTTTGAAATTAGAACTCACCAATACCTCATTGATATTTTGCACCCTATTGCCCAAACGATCAATTCTTTGATGTAACTCGACCTTGCAACTGGTGTTGACGTAGGAGGAAGAAATTGAAGGCTTTCAAGGTTTTGAAGCTAATTTGAAGAAGAAGAAGGTTTTCGATGGAACAAACTCTGAAGATAGCAAACGGAATATTTTGGAGATGTGGAACTCAAGCGAATGGAAGACCTTTCAAAATTCCTAGGTTTCAAAACATGAAATTAATGGAAAGTTTTCAATGCCTACACGATTTGAAGGAGATATGGAACATTTGCAGAGCTTAAGTGGAGCTTCTATGGTGATATGTGTTATTTTTTAGTTTTTGGAGGGGAAATTAGATTTTTCATCAGTTTAATTGTGTGTGTGTGATGTTTTATTTAATTATAGAATATTTGAAGTTTATTGAACAATTGTATTTAGAATTCAAGTTTTTCACTTAGATAGGGGCATTTAAGACATTGCTCCCTCTATTCTTTTTTAGATTTTTCTATTTTGCTATTCTAACCATTTAAAAACAAATTTACTATTTATCCAAAGTAACATTCTAATTTGTCATTCTCTTGTCGCCCCTTCTTTTAATTAAATTTTTTGAGAGGGCAAACAAAGGATGTCTCGGGCCTCTAATACAATAGGGATCTTAAGATTATGTCTAAATCAACCATCTTCTTTTCACGCTTTGCAATTCTATTTTTGTTCCATTCTCGACATCTTTAATTTATTTTTTTAAAAAAATTAGTCTATAAATATTATTGTGGTTGTTTTGTTATCTACTTATTATCATTAAAGTTACTTTTCAAAAGCAATTTAAGTTTTTGAAAACTAAAATGATGGTTGTAAGAACCTGTTTTTGTGTTTTATAAATTGGTTAAAGACTCAATTTTTTAAACTAAGAAATGATAAAACCTATTGTTTTAAAAACTTGTAGAGATATTCTTTCTTTTTGGAGGTGTGGATGACCAAAGTATTTAGATATCTTAAATTATGGATGTCCGACGTCTTAAATATATATGTTAGTTTAGGAATACTTGGATAATTGTTTTTGTTTTTGTAGAATTTCTGAAATATTTTAGATTTACGTAATGTTTCAAATAATACTCTTCCCCTTTTACAACTACTCATTCATTTATAGTTAATTTAATATTGTTTAATTTTCTTTTACTAATTTGATTTTCTTTTTAAATTAATATAGTTTTATTTACTAACAATTTAAAATAAATAAATAAATAAGATACCTCGAAGGGTATCTAAAATTCTCGAGATGCCTATTCCGTGGAAATTTTGGATTCTTCCAACAAATGATCCCTAGATATTAAAATAAATTACCAAGGTTTAATTTGATCATCATTTTTTTTTCTTTACAATTAAGCTTATAAACATTCATTCTACCTCAAAGTTTATACTCTGTTATCTACTTTTTTTCAATATTGAAAATAAAAAAAAATCAAGTCACCTTTTGAAATTTAAAATGATAGTTTTCGAAAACGTTAATTTTCATAAATATAACAAAACACCAAAATATTTACGGTCATTTTTCAAAAATATTTTCAGGTTTGCTCTTTTTTCCATCTTCTGCAATTTTTCTTTTATTTTTCATCTTTTTTATTTTATATTTTTTTGAAATCATGATATTTGTTTTCAATCAACATAAATTTTGTAGTGTACCAAATATAAAAGGTTTATTTGGCTACACAATTGTGTACCAAATCTAAACAGACTCTTGTATCCAATTAATCACGTGTTAATGGGACATTTTTGGTATTTATCATTGTGGTATGTGAATTTTTTTCGTTTTTAAAATTTTTACGGTGTAAATATGTTGCTGGTTTATTATATTTAAAAAAAAAACCTTTTCAAAAATATGTTTTTGAGTATCTAAAAATTCAACTCACTCAATATGATCCAAATAATTAACAAAAAAGACTAAGAAATTTAAAGAATAAATAGATATAAGTATCAAATTTGCTTTCTATTTGAAGAATTGGATTCTAAAATTTATTTATTTTCCAATGAATTGGATTGAGAGGATACCAATAGGATGAGATACCAAAAAGATGAGATGGTGATATATTTTGAATCAATAGGATTAATAGGAACAACTACTATTCTGCACGAAAAAATAAATAAATTAAACACTTGTATTTTTAAATTTGTTATACATTTTTGGTTCATTTTAACAATTTTTATTTACCCCTAAGTTTAATAATTTATGCTTGATGTTAATTAAACTAATAAACTACAATAATTTGATAATGAAATCTCCTTTTTTTTATGCAACATTTTTTTTATCTTTGTTATATATAAACACATTGATCTTAAAAATGAAAATATACAATAATAGTCTAAATTATTATATATTTCTATAATATATTGACTAAATTGAAACACTAAATTATAATAGAATAGAAAGTAGGCAGATTAAATAATAATGATGGATTACATTCCTTAAAAAAAAAATTGGAAGGTAAACAAAAATGTATGATTGCCTAAAATTTAGTATTAAAAAATATATATTTTTTGCTCTGCTATTAAATGTATTTTGTTTAAATTTAGTTCATCACAATAAAGTTTTTGTTTTCTTTCAAATTTTGTTATATTATTTTCTTAAGTCATACTGGATTTAATTTTTAGTTTAGCTTAATTATTTTAATGTTTCAATTTGTGATGTATCATAGGTTGAGCTTAATGATTTTTCTCATTTGATTTTTGCATGATTTAATAATAGGGTTTAAAATTCAAATCAACGTAACCAAATATTAGGTAGAATTTTATTTTATTAATAAAGAAATCTATAGAATACATTTCAATATTATGATATTGGATATAGTATATTTTAGTCCAAGCAATTTTAGATGTTTTGATTTTGTTTTAAATAATCAACTTTTCAAATATACTTGAAACTTTCAAAGACTAAATAAATATGAATTAAAAGAAAATTCAAACATTAAAATTAAAATACACATTTAGCCTAATTTTGCTATAATAAAAGGGAAAATGTCATTTATAATCATAGCTTTGTTGTTGCAATAAATAATTAATTACAACTCAAAACATTAATTTTATCATTGAATAAATCAATATAAACCTTTTTTTTTTTATATACATAAAACCATCTCCCCTTGATTAGTTTAAGATAAACTAAAATAGTGATATTATAATTTTGAAATTTGTGTTTTTGTAAAGTCTCTAAAAAAAATTGATGTGTTAGATTCAAATTAAAACTTTGTGCTTAATTGAACTATAAGCTTCAAATTTGTGTTAGTGAAATTGTGAACTTAAAAAAATTTAAAGTTAAAAGGTGTAGGAAGAGAAAAACAATAAAACGTTTACTTAATTTTGACAATAAATTTTACTTATTTTCTTTTATAAAGAACTATTTTAAAAAAAATATATCAATCCAAATTTTTAGAGATTTTATTGATTAGATGTTGGCCTTTTCTCTTCCAAGAAAATTTATTTAAAAAAGATATTTAAATTTCTTATTGGATCAAAATCTTTATAGGTGGAATCTTCAAATTTGTTTTGGATATATTTAACCAGTAAATCTTTGAAGTTGCTTCTTCAATTTGAAGTTTATCAAACTCTTACCTATAAAGAGAAGTTTTTACTCTCTTATGAGATTAATAGAAGTTTTCGCTTTCTTATGAGATTATGAAGACACATCCAAGAATCTTGATTTGAACGTAAGTTTCTACCTTCGACTAAACAAATATTTTCATGTAGATTATATTATCTCATTAATATTGAGATTAAAAGATAGACTTTAATAATTAGATGTTTCAATTTTCTATATTTGGATATCTTCAAAGGTTCAAATATAGAAGTTGGAAAGTTCAAATATTAACAATTATTAATATAATACTATATATATCATTCTTACAATATTGTACTCATTTGAATCTTGATATATTTAAATTATCAAAGTTATATAGTTAACAACTAGCCTTTAACAATTTAGTAAAATAATTTATTTAAAATTTTTTCAAACGTTATATCCGACATAATCTTTTTAATAAAATTTGATTGACTAAATTAATTTACTCACTAAAAGTGTTTTTTTTTTTAATGTTCATCGAGAGAGTTTCTTTCTTTTCGACAAGTGCTTGTTAAAAGTTAGAGTTTCTAAGTGATAATTATTAGTTTGAAATGTGAACAATGTTATAAAGATGTTGAAGTCTCAATTTAAGGGAGATATCAACTCGGAACATTTTAGAAAAAATTATGTTTTTTTAACAAGTTAATAATGTTTTTATTATCTATTAGTAACATTTTTACTTTTTTTTTTTTTTTTTTGTGTTTTTTTGTTAAGGATATAATAGAAATTTCATTATTTATATCAAATTCTTGAAAATTTGAAAATATTCATAAAAATTTTTGTATAATGATTTGGAGTAATGTGTGGCATTAGTAAACATTTTTCATGAGTTCTACATCCATAGAAGAAGTAAATCGATATTACCCTTTTCGTTGAGTCCCATTTACATCCATTATTATATATCTTCCCGAACAAATTGAGGGTGGATTTTCTTTGGATAGAAATTGATAGACCCAACTAGACACGGTTTCATCTCTTAAGGCCTAAGCTATAGTGAGTTTTGGTGAACCAAACTCTGTTTGTTCCTCCTAGGCCCATCACTTTGTTTTGATTTGACTTTTTAAATCCTAAATATATAATATAAAAATTGAAAAAAATGTGCGTAATAAATATTTGAATTTGTCTAAAAAATATCCATGATGACTATGGCAATTTTGATAGAATTTATACATCAGAAATTTAAGTGGGCATCAATATATTTAACCTACATCTTATGCAATTAGTGAATTTAATTTCAGTACATAATTTGATTTTTAGTGAAAAAAGAGAAAAAGGAAAGAAGAAAGAAGAAAATGTGTGCCGACAAATATGAAGCAATATGAACTGTGTGGCCCCACAAAATATCCTAATTCTCTGATTAATTTTCAAAAATTTCTTTTTCTGTTTAAAAAACAAACGCGTACTTTATTTTTTTAATTTTTTTTTTAAAATTTATCAATGGCATTAAAATATATCCACTACGTACTTGACACGTATTACTATATTTATATTTTAACAATTAAAATAAAAAGAATAAAAAAAGAAAAGAAAAACCATTCATCCTCTCTTCCCCCCATCACAATAATTTTCTACGAAAACCATCCGATCTCTTTTTCTCATTCCACTTTCCTTTACTTCCTCCGCCCTTCCCATTGCCTCTCTTCTTCCATTTCTTGGTATTCGTGATCTTCTCTTGGCGGGAACTTGGGTCTTCGTAACGGTGGCCCCATAATTCCCATTTTTCACTGCCCAATCTGATTTAATTCATTGATTCATTCTTTCTGTTTTTGTTTTCTATTGCCGTTTCTTTGAATTTTGGATTGCGACCCCTTTCGGGCGGGAGTTTTGTGGGAACCCTTTCATTTAATCCCACTTAAACCTATTCTTTCTGCTGTTTTGCCAAGACAGAAGGAAGCACAAATGACGATTTCGGAGAATTCCAAAGGTTTGATTCTAGCTATGGCGTCCAGTGCGTTTATTGGGTCCAGTTTTATCTTGAAGAAGAAAGGACTTAAGCGTGCCGGAGCTACAGGGGCCAGAGCAGGTCTGTGATTACCACCCACGAATTATTATTATTATTATTTCAATTTTTATTTCTTGGGTTTGGATTTGCCTTCTCGTTGAATTGAATTGCTTGATTTCTGGGTGTCCAATCTATTTGTTTTTTGAATGCAATCTGATCCATTTTGAATTTTTTTTTTCTTTCTGTATTGTGTTTTATGCCCTGTTAGGCTGTTAGGAGGACAGGGGAGTTTCTTTCTTGTAAATTTATGTCAGAACTTTTGGGTGGGTTAGTTCATTGTGAACTTTTCTTTTTTATCTCTCTATACTTGGTCCCATTTTTTCAACTAGGGATTCTGCCATGGCAAACAGGGAAGTTGAGCTTTTGAACGGAGGGAAGCTTTAGCTTTAAGGGTTGGGATCGGACTCTCCATAGATCATGGATTCAGAACACCACGGGACACCTTTTGGATGTCGGATGGAAGCTTTAAGGGGTTGGGATTTGAGCTTCTTTGTAAACTTGTCTAAGCTGCAAACAGAGTTGTTAATTGTCATCCTCTCGATGAACCAAATGATATTTAATTAATGAATTTTTTCTGTTAGATGATATCGGCATAAGTTTTTTGGTCAATTGGTGAAATACATTGTATCACGGCAGTGGTTTAGGATCTTCTATGTTCAAACCCTTGCAATGCAATGTTTCTTTTTAATTAATATTGATTTCCACTGTTGGGTCTATGCATAAGCTTTTGGGTCAATAATGATTTAACCTATTCTTTCATCTGCTTTGTTATTGCTTCTTATGGACGTTTAATTCAAGAGTCTTCTAGGCAATGTTCATGCTCTACTTCAAGTTGATGTTTATAGTCTCATTCTTAAAACAGGTGTTGGCGGTTATACATACCTGTTAGAGCCACTTTGGTGGGCAGGCATGATCACAAGTATGTATAATAATGTGTCAGATCGTTATTGTAAAAAATATGAAGATGATTCTGATTCCGAGATTTTTTCTTCCTAAATAGTGATTATTGGAGAGATTGCAAACTTTGTAGCATATATTTATGCCCCAGCAGTTTTAGTCACACCCCTTGGTGCACTGAGCATTATTGTCAGGTGAGTCCCTATATTTTGAGATTGTTGTACTATTTGTGTCAAAGAAAAAATGCTAATCAGGTGGATCTCACAATATTTTTTCTTCTGATTTGGGCAGTGCTGTTTTAGCCCACTTCTTATTGAAGGAGAGGCTACAGAAAATGGGTGTTGTAGGGTGTTTATCTTGTATTGTAGGATCAGTTATAATAGTTATTCATGCACCTCAGGAACATACTCCTGATTCTGTTGAAGAGATTTGGGATTTAGCAACTCAACCAGGTAAGGATTGTTTCTTATGTATTTCATTTAATGAAATATCATCAAATTCCGTACTTAATCTCTTTTTCTTAATCCTTCAACAGCTTTTCTAGTCTACATTGCTGCTATAGCTTCGTTAGTGTTGGCTCTTATGTTGTATTTTGAACCTCGTTATGGGCATGTAAACATACTGGTCTACTTGGGAATCTGTTCTCTAATGGGTTCATTGACGGTAACTATCCCATGTCTACTATATCAAACTATTTTACAATTATTATTTGAATTGAAATATTCTAAAAGTTTGTGATTAACTCAGGTCATGAGTATTAAAGCTATTGGAATAGCGATAAGGCTTACACTTGAAGGGATAAGCCAAGTAGCTTACCCTCAAACTTGGCTTTTTGTCACAGTTGCAGTAGTTTGTGTCATCACACAACTAAATTATTTGAATAAGGTTGGTGTCATATAAAAATGGAGGGCACAATTGTTTCTTATTCCTCTCTTAACCAGATGCTCGACTTGAACAGGATTGTGTATTTATGCCGACTTATATGGTATTTTTTTCTCAGGCATTGGATACATTCAATGCAGCTCTTGTATCTCCAGTATATTATGCCATGTTCACAACATTGACTATTATTGCTAGTGCTATCATGTTTAAGGTAAATTACTTAACCATATAACTCCTCAGATCTCGGTATTACATTTGTACAAGTGTAAAACGGCAATGTCGTTTTATGCTGTAGGACTGGTCAGGCCAGAATGCGAGCACCGTAGTATCTGAATTATGTGGATTCATTACCGTCCTTTCCGGAACTATTATTCTTCACTCAACCAGAGAACAACCACCAGTCTCCTCACAAGGTATGTCATCTAAACATCCCTTTGACTTGTCCCTGGTGTCCAATTGAGAAATCTTAGTATGGTTTGAAAAATCTAATTGAATTTCATGTGATCCCGTGTATTGTGAAACCACTGTATCTACACGTGCTCGTATAAACCAAATATGATGTATAAAAAATACAGTCCTAGACCCAGCCTTACCTAAATAAAAAGGCGTTAAATGTGGGTGTGGTTAATGTTTCATTGAACAAATGTGTATTGGAAATGAGCAATAGAACTTGCACAAAGCTACTAACACATAATAAGTTATACCTCTCCTTGCAGGGTCTGTGGCATGGTACATTAGTGGTGATTCAATGAAAAGCTTTGAAGAACATTTGATCACTATAAGCAATTCACATTACACGGAAGAATGAATCTACTCTACTCTAATTATAATTTGGAAGGCAGTGGTCTTAAATGCAGAACTTTAAAGTATACTCATATTGGAAGGATGAGTACAGTGTCCGATTTTTAAATCGGGACGATGAATTGGGATATCAACCATGGTCTTGTCACGATTCAGACGGTCCTGTCCCCTTACTGCTGGGAAAGGTTTAGCATAGACACCCGAGCTGCTCGATCTAGTAAGGATCTTTATAGTTAGAATTTGTTGGGGGGAGGGGGGGGGCGGGGTATTATCAATGATCCATGCTGGTTACAACATCAATAGTATTATAGCCTGTGCCATATGTACATTATGAGGTTATAACATTCATTCATTTGAGATCTCTAAATTTATCTTAATTTATAAAAAAAAAAAGTATTTAGTCATTTCCCCTTTTCCCTCGTGGTGTAGATCCATCTTATTTGATTTTAGTTTCTAAGCCTTGGGAATGGATGACTGATGATTCAAAGGGGGTGAACCTTAGTTAAGTGAGACTTAACAAATTGATCTATCCCTTCACAACCGTGTTGAATATTTTATCTCTTGATTTAAGAACAAGGAAGCATGCAACGATGCAAGCCCTCTAATAAAAGTTTAGATTCGAGACAAAACGTTAGAGGATTGTGCTTTATAGATTTTAACGTTTTTATTGTAAATTAATAAATTCAACTTCATTTCTACATATCAAATTTCTGTTGAAATTTCGGGAGAATATGCGAACATATTTTCTTAACAAATAATTAATTTTAATATCTTCAGGTTTCCCATTTGATATTGTGCAATGGGAAGTTTTGAAAAATCACAGATTCTCATGTTAGTGCTCCAATTAATGATAAAATCTCGGTTTAAATCATATTTTTGACCTTTTAGTTCCTAAACTTTGGATTTTGTTCTATTTTTATCCTCAAGAGGAATTGTCAAAAATAGCAAACTGTACAAAATATTTAAGCTATAGTAAAATTTCAGATTCTATCAATAACAAATATTTGATAGTCAGTAATAGATGAGCTATAATTGATAGAATAAAAAAAATTGCTACTTTTAAAAATGTCCCTTTAAACTTTTTAAAACGTATGTTCTACTTCTGAACTTTTAGGAAGTGTGTGTTTTAGTTTCTGTTATTAAGATTCCATAACTTTTAGAAAGTGCATGTGTTTTAGTTTCTGTTATTAAGATTTCATTGAATTTGTAATGGACGGATGAAAATCATAAAGTACTATTTATTCGTAAACTTTCATAAAAATAATAATTAGTGTTTAACTAAACTCGGTAATTGGTACCAATTTAGTTCGATTATAAATTGTGTTAACTTTACAAACAGAAATGTGAGATGGCCCCATGTCATCCTACCTTAAGAAAATAAAAGTCACATAAATATAGATTAGAGAAAGAGAAAAGGGTTTATACATGACTTTAATCCCTTGAGATTTTAGACAAATTACTCCCATCGTATTTTCTATATATCTCTTATGTTCTCTTCTATCTTCTTCTCCCTTTATTATTTTCTTTTCGTTTCTCTCAAAAAAACTTCCACAATCCTTCTCCCACTCCCCTTTTGCCTTTTTCTAATAACCCATTTTGTTACGTTGTGTTCCAATTAGGATAATGAAAAGAAAATATCATAATAATTCATTCTCATATGCTGTGTTCCAATTAGAATAATGATAAATAAAATATATCGTAATAACTCATTCTCTTATCTTATGTTTTCCGATTAGAATAATGGCCCGTATAACAGAAGAGAAGGAAATGAATAGTTCACCACTTTGTCTCTCTAACATAAATCTTGTTTTTTTCTTCTTCCTTTTAAATCTTGATTCACCCTTTTTTTCTCTATCTCATATTTACATAGCCTTTGTTTCCATGGGGCGTCGTCTCACCAATTTCACGGTAATTTAAAGAAATAACTTTGGAAATAGCAAAAACTGAAAATAATAAGAATTATAGCAAAATCGTTTACTTTCTTTCAGTGTATTTGAATGGCTACAGAAAAAATGAAGTAAAATATGGTATAAGATAAATTCAACATTTTTTAATTTCTTATATTCTACAAAAATTATCAATAATTTATTAAATAATATATCATATATATTTTTAATAACCATTCGTATTTAAATTTTAGATTCGATCAACTACGATTATTCACTTATTTTTATTGATAAATTTGAATTTAAATTTTAGATCATTTTCCTTGAAAATGACAAAGATAAACCCTTCATTAATTTTCAAATTCTTTATATTCCAAACACTTTATCAACATTTTATTAAATAATACATTATGTTTAATAACAATTTGAATTTAAATTTTATATTCTCCCCTAAAATAATGTCAATTATAATTATTTACTTATGTTGTAGTATAAGTTGCTGACATAATTACATTAATATTTATTTGCACATATAATCATGGTTAATTTTCATAAAATATAACAATCGAAAAAATATTTACGACTCGTATAATAAAATGTAAAAGCACGTGAAATTAGCCATTTTTTTAAAATATTACATGTTTGCTCTTCATTTTCATCATTTTTCTTTCTATCATCTTTCTCTTTTTCTGCAATTTTTTAAATCTAAACTATCATTTTCCAAATATATCACGTGTTGGATGCCAATTAATCACAACATTTTTTGTATTTCCCATTTTGGGTCTGTGACTTTTTTTGTTTTTGAAATTGTTCTATAACATGTAATTATCTTGCCGTTTTGTTATATTTTTTAAAAGACCACTATACTCATTTACTTTTCCAATCCAAAAAACTTAACATTAAGATGGATTTGTTACAAAACCAACAATAAGAACGATTTCCTAAATTGTCATAATCACGGTTGTTTAACTAACCAAACTTTATAATAACCAATAGAATTAAGATTTTCTAAACATGGTATATGTCGAGTATGGATGATGTTATAAACAACAGATTTGGGACACATACGAAAAGGTAAAAAAAAATGGTCATCAAGGTATAGTATCATTCCCTGAGTGTATTTGAATAACTCAAAAAATGAGACATCGTATTTTGCAAACATCATTCAAATTGGTAAATTTTGACTAAATCTGTTATTTTGTTGCTGGACAAAATTGCAGCAACCTCTCCAATAATAATGGCAAATATACTTTCAAGATTATGAAATTTGTTATATTTTAAACCATTTATTAATAATATTGGTAATTATTACAATTCCTTAAATGATCTTAAATATTTTTTTCCTCTTCTTCATTTTTTTACCCATTCATTAAACATTACATCTTGTAAGTTAATCACTAAGAACAGTCGATTTTAACAAATCACCCACATAAATTCAAAAGCATTGAACATAAAAGATTTATTTAAAACTTCTTAAACATTAGAGACAAACTTTTTTTTTTTTTAGCTTTTTTCTTTTACAATTAGCTTATTATGAATCAATAAACAGTGAAAGAATGACTATGAATGAATTTAGAAAAATGATAAATATTTAAGTGGTTGAGGGTAGAATTGTAATTATGCTTTAATGGCATTTTTGCAATTGAGAATAAAACAGAGGGAGATTGAGGGAGGGGAGAGAGAGAGTTTTTCTTGCAAACAAGAGAGGAGAAAAGTGCGCCCGACGGAGAGGAAGATGTCGGAGTTTCGACGTCAACAACGACAAACTTTTTCGAGCAGCTTTGGAGGCATTCAGCGTTGGTTGTGGGTTTGCGATGGGTTTTGATGTTCCGACGTTTTGTTGGAGTTGAGTTTAGTCGACTTTCACGGGTTTAGCCACAGGCAGAAGGATAGAAGGGTCAAGCGACGTTTCCTCCGACGAGTTTCACAGTAAGTTTCGCCATGGGTGTTATGTTTTCCAATCGTGGTTCTTCTTGGGGTTTGCTATGGGTTGTTTGATACGTGAGTGTTTGGTCAAAGTAGCCGACAAGAAGAAAATTCAAATGTATGAAGATTTTGAAGGGTTTGAAAGGGACGAAGTTGGAAGCTCCAATAGTTTCTGAAACTAATGAAAGAATTTGGTGTTAATTTTCGAGTTTTGGGGAGAAATTAGGATTTTGTTAGGTGTTTGGGTTGGGAGTTTGATTTTTATTATAGAGTATTTGTGGTTTCTTGAATAATTGTATTTATTATTCAATTTTTTTGATTAGGTAGGGGCATTTAAGACATTATTCCAACATTTTTTTTTCTTTCATATATTCTGATTTTGCTATTTTATCAATTGAAATAAAAATTTATTATTTATCCAAAGTAAATCTCTGTTTTGCTATTCTACCTATCAATGGGAAAGTTTAAGGCCTGTTTGGTTACGTTCCCTTTCCCTGTTTCTTGTTTCTTGTTTATTGTTCTCGGTTTTCAGTTCCATCTTTTTTTAGAACAAGAAATAAGAATGTGTTTGATAACTGTTTCTTGTTTCTTGATTTTCTTTGAGATTTATATTTTATTTTATTCACATTTAATTCAATTAAACATCAAACAAAAATATATTTCCTTCATTAAACATAAAAAAATAAAATTATCAAACCTAGATAGGAAGGTCTTCTTGTAATCTTATTGAGAACGAGACGAAAATTGAGATATAAAGGACAGAGCCGACGAGAGGAAGATGAAAACCCACGACAAAGAGGAGTACCAAAACCCACAGTAAAGAAGAAAACAAAAACTCACAAATTCGACGAAAACTCACAATGAAAACACAATTCATGCAAAGAGAAAGAGGAAAACTCAAATCTAGCAAAGAAAAAAGCGTCGTGTAGAGGAAGACAATGAGAGGCGAAGAGGAAGACATCGAAGACGATGAGAGGAAAAGGAAGATGATGGTTATTTGGGAAAAACATTGGAGATAAGAGGAAGAAAAAGGAAACCACATAGAAAGTGGTTATTTGGGGAAGAAGATGGAAATAAGAGGAAGAAAATGGAAATCACGGGTGGAAAATAGAAAAGGAAAATGAAATAGAAAAAGAATTAAAAAAAGAAAAGAAAACCAATAAAAAGAATTGAAAAAAAAAAAAGAAGAAATCAATAAAAAGAATCGTGAAAAAGAAAAAGGAAACCAATATAAATAATTAAGAAAAAGGAAAAATAAACCAATAGAAATAATTGAGAAACGAGAACGAGAGAAACTATTTTTTTTTGTTCCCAATAATTCCTTATAAAATGAGAAACGTTTCTACTTTTTTTTAGAACGAGAAACATAGAACGTTACCAAACATTTCGTTTCTTAAAAAATAAAAATAGAAACAGGAAAGAGAGAACGAAAACGTTAACAAATAGGTACTTAGGAACTAAATCTTAAGTTTAGAGACATTACTCAATTTTTAATGTAATAAAAGAATAAAATATTTGTGAAAATTGAAGTATTTTATAAAATTGATTGTAAATTTTTTTAATAGAAAACAAAAGGAAATTTTAAAATAGAGCAAAAATTGAAACTATTTAATATACCAAAATGTCTTTTTTTTTCTTTCGCTATTGATGGTAATGGAGGATTTTCGAATTAAAATTGGTGTGGGATAAGAACATGGGAAATCTCATCATTCACCGTTGATCCCCACATTGGACATTCCTCAACCGTCCGATGAGAATCTATAATTCACCCATTTTATAACATTTGAGCCTCAACTCCGGCCACCCATTTTGCTGCAAACAAACGCAAACCTCAATTCTCACACAATCTCAAACCACAGCATCAATGGCGGCAATGGTTTCTTCTCCGTGGGGAAAACCCGGCGCTTGGGCCCTCGATTCTGAGGAACACGATGCTCAACTCCTTAAAGAACAGGAACAGCTGAAACAACCTGAACTCAGCCTCGATTTCCCCTCCCTCAACGACGCCTTAGCCACCAAGCAGAAGAAGAAAGCCCAAACTCTCTCATTAGCCGAGTTCAACACCTATGCAACTACCGGTTCGAGATCTGAGGATTTTATGGTACTACCTACCGGCCCTCGCCAACGGACGGCGGAGGAGCTCGACCGGAACAGGCTCGGTGGTGGGTTCAGGAATTATGGTTCGAATGGTTCATATGAAAGGAATAGGTATTCTAACGCGGATGATTCGTCTAATTCGAAGTGGGGTTCTTCTAGGGTTTCTGATGAGAATCGGAGGAGTAGTAATAGAGCGGATTCAAGTAAGGAATTTACGTCTTCTAGAGCTGATGAGGTTGACAACTGGGCTTTAACTAAGAAGCCCATGACTGGAAATGGATTCGAGAGAAGGGAGAGAGGATTAGGGTTTTCGGATTCGCAATCGTCGAAAGCGGATGAATCAGAGAGTTGGGTTTCTAATAAGAGCAATATTCCGTCCGATGGCAGGAGATTTGACAGAGAGCGACGAGGAGGGTTCACAGCGAGCGGCGGCGGGGCAGATTCAGACAATTGGGGGAGGAAGAAAGAGGAAGGTAATACGGGTGGCGTCATTGGTAGTCGGCCAAAGCTTAGTCTACAGCCACGTACGTTACCGGTTGGCGATGGGAAATCGTCGGAGATATCAGCGACAGCAGCAAGGTCCAAGAGTTCGAACCCATTTGGAGCGGCGAGGCCGAGGGAAGAGGTACTAGCCGAGAAGGGACATGACTGGAAAAAGCTTGACGAGCAGCTAGAGTCGAAGATTAAGGAGGTGTCAGTGGAGGAGAAGACAGAAAAATCTAACCCCATTTTCTTTAGGAAAAGGAGCTTTGGCAATGGAAATAGCCGGGCTGCTGAGGACAGAACAGAGAAGAGCTGGAGAAAACCGGAGTCGCCACCGCCACAGGAGTATCCGGAATCTCGTCCCGAAAGGTTTGTTCATTGATCAACCGAAATTTGAATAGATAATTTCTATATTTCTTTCCTTGTTGTAGCTTTATCAGCACATTAGCTAACTACCCATTTCTGTGTATTGATTGAATGGTGAAGCCTCATATATATCTGATATAATCTCAACTGGTAATTGCTTTTACAGTGGAGAGGAAAATGTAAATGGAGATTGCGAAGGCAAATGCGAACGCGACGGGGACGAGAATGGAGCTTGATGGATGTGATGTGAAACTGAGAGATTGAAGTTTTGGGGGCGATGACAACATTCTCTAATGTTGTCATCTTTATAATTTTGCCAATGAGAAACAATTTTGATGTGTTCACTATAATGTTTGGAGCCAAACTACTACTGTGTTAACATTATTGTTCTAATCTTAAGTCCCATTTCCTCTGCAGAGTTATTTATTATTGATAATTGTAGTGTTTGTTTCTTATTGGATTGCTTTGCTTGGAAACTGGATTTCGTAACACCTTACTTGAACAGGATCAGGATCTGGATCGGTTCTACAGGCCAGTATTAATCTGAATGCTTTGGTTTGTTTTCTTGTAGCTTTTATTGCAGCAAAGCGGCAATCAAGCGGCCATGAAAGCAGGTGGAAGAAGGCAGAGTTTTCACTTCCTATTCTGTTCAAACTTGTAAGTTTTAATTTACGATTTTGTGGAACTCATTCCTCTACTCAGAGACCTGTGAACACATGGTTTGCTGGTTTATTTATTGATCAGCATGTGTACAAGACCAAGAAGTCCCTAAATTGTTACAATATAGAGTGTACATGAACTTTAATTGTTATGAATCTATGTAGAGACTAAATTGTTGTTTGAAGTAAAGCTGGTTTTTTTTAAAACTTTAGGGTCCATCTGGACCACACAAGAACTTGTCTGTTGATATAAACAGCTCAATTTCAATAGTTAAAGTTATGGTAGTCGGTAGATAATTCTAATTTTTCCTTTTTTTTTTTTTTCTATTTTAAGGCACATTTATTTGAGACTATCGAGTGGATTGGTAGTTTATGGAGGAGATGGATACATTTGTTAGAGAAATTCAAATTTGTCAGTCTCAAACACCCATTTGACTGTTGAATCAATGATGGTGTTTTGCATTAACTGCTGGAAGCCCTCAGCGAGTAATTCATACAGCTAGTGCAAAAAGTTCCAAAGTTCATTGATAATATTGTTGAACTCGATACGGATGTTGCTCCCCGGAACATAATAATGACACTTGAAGCACAAAGGTTTATCTTTTATGAGTTGAAAAAGATTAGACTATTTTTTAAAATTTACTTGAATATCAAAATTGTTTTAGTAACAAAGTTTAAGCCCCTTTGTTGATGACATTCAAGCTTTTTTCTCCACATAATTGTAATTCAATGTAAGAAGAATCGTGTCTAGTCTCAGATTTAAATATCAATCTCATGTATAGATACTCTTAGTTTTATATATTTGTTATCTCTTAAGTTCCTTGCTTATAAAAAAGGATAAAAGAAATATTGAATACACACCCAATAAACTTGTATAATGCCTTAAACTATTATCACTACCATGTGCAGTTGCTTAAGCGCCCATCTGATAACTTTTAACTTATTTGTTTTTTATTTTTAGTTTTTAAAATGTGTATTTGATAACATTTTCACATTTTTTTTAACAAAACGGTCTTTTATTTTTTTTAATTAGAAAGGAAAACTGAAAATGATAAAAGAATTATTGTTTTTAAATTCATTACATGCGATATTTAAAAAATAAATAAAAAATATAAATTATTTGTACTATGACCGAAAAAAATAATAAAAAATTATTTAAAAAGAATTATTGTTTTCTTTTTTCTCTTTAGAATTTAGTTTTTTATTTAAATAAAAAGAATTAAAAAAAGAAGAAGATGGAAATGGACCAAATGGTGAGTTGATGCGTTCACTTAGATTTAAAACGTCAACTCTCCATACCTCTCCTTTACAGAATCCAAACACTTTCCTATCCAATCTCCGACCGAACTTCCCCCCCGGCCGGCCACCGGCCCACCCTCCCGAAGGATGAACATCGTCTTCTTCTTCTTCTTCTTCCTCTCAGCTGTCTTACTCTTCACCGGCGTCGCCAACTCCTCCCACTTCTCCATCGACGAAGCCACCATTGCCGAAATTCAAAACGCCTTCTCCCAAAACAAACTCACCTCCACACAACTCCTCGACTATTACCTCAAAAAAATACACCTCCTCAATCCAGTCCTCAAAAGCGTTCTCGAACTAAACCCAGACGCAAGAGCTCAAGCGGAAGCCGCCGATCGAGAGAGGCTCCTCGCCGGTGGAAAAGCCCTAGGCGAACTCCATGGAATTCCAATTCTACTCAAGGACGCCATTGCGACTAAGGATCTTCTCAATACAACCGCCGGATCCTTCGCGTTGTTGGGTTCGGTGGTGCCTCGAGATGCGACGGTGGTTAGTCGCCTGAGAAACGCCGGTGCAGTGATTTTGGGGAAAACTTCACTTACAGAATGGTATAAATCCCGTTCTTATGAGATTCCCAATGGATGGTGTGCTCGTGGCGGTCAAGCGGTGGTTAGTAAATTTTTTTCCCCCCAAGACTTTTTGCCCTCGAATTGAATTGAATTGAATTGAATTGAATGAAATACACAGAACCCATATGGAAAAGGAGGGGATCCATGTGGGTCAAGCAGTGGGTCGGCGATATCGGTGGCCGCGAATATGGTGGCGGTGTCATTAGGGACGGAGACTGATGGTTCGATTCTGTGTCCGGCCGATTACAACTCGGTGGTTGGGATTAAGCCTACCGTCGGTCTCACGAGCCGGGCCGGCGTTATCCCGGTCACTCCTCGCCAAGACACAATTGGGTAATACAAACTTGAATGAATGAACCCTACAAATTTGGAATATTTTTTACATTCTAACCTAATAAATTACTTCTAATGAAATTTCAATCATTTTAAGTATATATACTCTCAAATTTGTTCGCTTTTAGTTTAGATAGCTTTAGTTGTCCAATTTTAATCTATATAGGTTTAATATTCAATTAAAAAAGAAAAGTTACCTTTTTAATGTTTCTCTCAATTTTCATTACAAGTTTGATTAGAAGGTGCAATTGAATTGATGGGGGAGTTGACAGGCCCATATGTAGAACAGTTTCAGATGCTGTTTATGTGCTTGAAGCTATTGTTGGATTTGATCCGATGGACTATGAGGTAACCAAGGAAGCTTCTCAATTCATACCTCCAGGTGGTTACAAACAGTTTCTAAGGAAAGATGGGCTCAAGGGAAAGAGATTAGGCATTGTTAGGCATCCCTTTTCTGACTTGTATCCCAATAACTCCATGGCCATTCCAACTTTTGAGCAACATCTCAATCTGTTAAGGTATATTTGCAAAAATAATCACTTCTTTCTTCTTTTTTGGTCCACATATAGTTTGATTTGGTTCTTTACCATTTAGAATTTAGAATTGAGTTCTTATACTATGAGATTTTTTTAGGTGAAATTACAAAAAGTACCACTGAACTTTACTTTTTTGTTTTAAAGGACGTGCTCTTGTTGTTTCAAAAATTGTAATGTTACTTTTCATTGTAGAAAGTTATTAGAATGTTGGGATGAAAATTGAGACGGTTTGGTAGTAATTTGGACACCTCTACACTTGCTCCATGTCTCCATTTTCATCCTAAGTTTTATTGGATTACTACTGCAGGAGTAGTTTGAATCATTTTTGAAAAACCAAAGGTAATGATGTTGTAAACCAAAGTTAATGTTGTAACTTCTAAATAATAGGAGTATTGTCTAAACATAGAGCAACAGAGCAAATTTCGAAAGGTTTTATCAACGATTAGGTGTTGTGTATATTAGTTTTGAGTAAATTGAAAAAATTACTCACAAAGTTTGTTGATAGTTGTAATTGTACTTTTACTCTCAATTGTAAAAAATTTAGCCTCCAAACTTGTACAAGTATCACACTTGACCGTCAAACTTGCAAAGTTGTAAGTATAACAACCATTTAAGCTTAAGGATTTAATTCTTATCATTTGGGGATTCGATTTCTACAACTATTGTAAGTTCAAGGATTCAATTTTAACACTTGTATAAATAAGTTTGAATGTTTAATTTTTTCTATTAAAAGTTTAAAAGTGTAATTACAACGATTTTAGGAGTTATTTTTGTAATTTGACCATTAGTTTTTGAAGTGTATTTGGTGTATCATACTAGTTGCTGAGAGTTATTTATTTAATTTAATTTTTTCTTGGCTGAAACTGAAGGAAGATGGGAGCAACCATTGTAGACAACCTTCAAATATCAAATGTAGATGTCATTTTGAATTCGTATGAAAGTGGTGAATTCATTGCAATAATAGCTGAGTTCAAGGTGGCCTTAAATGATTACCTCAAGAAACTCATCCGAAGTCCAGTTAAATCTTTGGCTGACATTATCTCCTTCAACAACAACCACCCTGAACTAGTAAGACTTTCTTATGACTCGAATCATACAATAAAAGTATAACATTATGTTTTTTTATGGTGTCTTACTTGACTCTTAAAAGAAGAGTTTTCTTTTTGTTTTGTACAAATGACCCTTCCATAGATCCCTGTATAATTAATGATTTGTCCCCTACAAATGTGTTAAGTCTAACATTATTACGTTAGAGAGCACAATCGCAACAAAACAAAATTGAAAGGTTGCGATGCATTATAAAATCTGATAATGGGCTGAAAGTTAGATTCCATGCATTTGTACGGAGCGGGTCACTAGTCTTGAACAAGTCTATGAAAGAGTCATCCGTACAGAAACTCCTTAGAGAAGTGTAGAGTATATTATAAGTAACATTTCAAAAACGTCAAGTAACACAATTATTCTATTCTTTGATAAGGTGTAAGTTTGTATTTCTTGTTGGGATTGCAGGAGAAAATGAAAGAGTATGGCCAAGATGCCTTTCTTTTATCTGAACAAACAAATGGTATCGGAGTGATGGAGAAGGAGGCGATTAGTAAGATGGCGAACTTATCACGAAACGGGTTTGAGGAATTAATGAAAGGCAACAATTTGGATGCAATGGTGACAATAGGGATAGGAGTTGAAAGTGTGCTAGCAATTGGGGGATACCCAGGAATAAGTGTCCCTGCTGGATATGAAGAAAATGGAGAGCCATTTGGTATTCTATTTGGAGGTCTTAAGGGGAGTGAACCAAAGCTAATTGAGATTGCTTATGCATATGAACAAGCCACCATGGTGAGAGAGCCACCTCCTCTTCTTTCTCAAATTTTAAGTTTGTGAAAGTTTTCTGTATCAAGTTTGCAAATTAGAAGATTTTTCTTTGCAGGGAAAAAGCAATGTTCTATGATTCTACTTATTGCAGTATATTTTTGGAATTTTTTTTACGGAAAGTAAAACAAATGTTTACAATCTCTCTCTCTCTAAATTGCAATATGATAGATGGCATATTTCTTCTTATTATTTTATGAATTGTATTGTGCTTACTGCCCACTATACCATCATGGAGCTGTTAGGGCATGTTTGAGAGTTACTTTAAAATAGGTTAAAAATTATTTGTCTTATTTAAAATCATCATGAAACAACATTTAATCACTCCAATGTTTAATAATTAATTTAAAATTTAACATATTTTTGTCATTGTTCTCACGAGATTTCGAGAGAAATGTAATTTGTGGAATTGAATTTTGTTTAGTGAATACAGTCTCTAGTATTTATTCATTTGATGTCTTCTCTCGAATACAAGTTAAAAACTTAGTACTTTTTGGTCTTCGATCATAAGAAAGTTGTTGTTGTAAGTCAATTTGAGTTTCGATCTTATGGAATCCAAGGAATGTTTAATCTTGCACATCTTTAGAGCTTGTAAAAGCTTGAATATCTTTAACTTTCTAAAACTTCAATTTTTTCTTCAAACAAAGATCCACAAAATGAATGGGAGGTCTATTTATAAAGAATTTTCATGGACTTTAGGTGGGCTTAGGTCAATTTACTTGTTGGGTTGGGCTTGAGTCGATTTGTTATTGGACTTGGGCCTATTTGTTCGACAGGCTTGGGCCCATTATTTCTTTGGTCCAATTTTTACATCGAATGCTTGAATTGGGTTGGATATGAAAAAATTTGACTACCAAACCCAATTAAATTATGAATATCATTATTTTGCTATGATGACGTAACGAAATTTAATTGGTCAAAATTTCTTATTCAACAATCATTTTCAAAAATTGACTTTTGGCTAATTAAAGTGTTTCGTGAGTAATGGTTTTTTAAACTAATGGTAATCGTATTCGTAAAACTCTTTCTAAAAGTTTAAAAAGGTGTTTTTGTCACTTTTGAAAATTCAGCTACGCTTTCGACACAACATAAGAAGGAGAGGAAGATGAATGGAAAAGGGAATAAGCAAAAAACAGTAAAAAAAAAAAAAATAAGAAAGAAGAACAGAGAAAGAGAAGAAAGAGAAGGTGGTGGTGGTGGTAACACTGCAATGATGATGAGCCACGACGACAACAACTCTAATTGGGTTAGGAGGAGAGAGAAACAAAAAATGAAAGAGAAAATACGTTATTTTAATAGATAGTTACAAATATAACACAAAATTTTAAATTATATCAATGATATGTCTATGGTTGATCAAATCTAAAATTTTGTTATATTTTCAGCATGAATAATTGTGGATATTTCAAATGAAGACAAACTTAATAGTAGACAAGATACAAATTACAAACACAGAAATAAATACATCAATCTTCCACCCTCTTTGAATTGAAAACTTAAAAGCACCATCAAATTACATAAAATTTGCATATTCCTTGGAAAGCATTTCAATTTTCTTCAACATCATTAATCAACCAAACATTGGCTTTAGATCCCATGAACAAAACAAACATAACATAAGAATTAAAGCTACAAACAAACAAATCCACCGGACATGGACGGCAATACACTCCTCCTTTTGCTTTGGACTTCATCAAATCTTCATATTTTTAATGCTCTTATCTCCATACCCTTCCTTTTGTAATCTTTCAAAAGCCATAAACCAAAGCTTAGAACATGTAGAAGAAAACAGAGACCAAACCAAACCTTTCCATTGAAACTTTTCTATATATTATGATGAATTCATGGCCTAAAATTTAGAACTTCCATTGAAGCTACAACTTCCCGCCTCCATGGCCGACTCTTCACCAATTCGTTCTGTAGCCTTCTCATTGCTTCTGATTCTTGTGGCCTTCTGTTTGACTCCAACACATTCAGTAACGGTTCGAGGATTGTCAATTAGAGAAGCCACAGTGCACGACCTCCAGCTAGCTTTCAAGCAAAACCAACTCACTTCGAGGGAACTTGTCAACTTCTACATCGGCGAAATTCGCAGACTCAATCCGGTTGTCCATGGGGTCATAGAAATCAACCCAGATGCATTGCTGCAAGCTTACAAGGCTGACAGAGAACGAGAGGCTAATAAGCCTGGATCGCTTTGTGGGATGCACGGAATTCCAGTTCTACTCAAGGATAACATTGGGACTAAGGATAAGTTGAATACTACTGCTGGATCATTCGCATTGCTTGGGTCTATAGTGCCTCGTGATGCAGGTGTAGTGAAGAGACTAAGGAGGGCTGGAGCTATAATACTAGGAAAGGCCAGCTTGAGTGAATGGGCTGATTTTAGGTCCCTCACTGCTCCAGCTGGTTTGAGTGCTAGAGGTGGTCAAGGAAAGGTGTGTTGCTTCGAATTGGCTCCAAAGACAATTTATCCACACATTCAATGTTTTTCATGTACAACTAAAAACCATTTAATTTCTACAATTCTTTTCAGAATCCATATGTTTTATCAGCATCACCCTGTGGATCCAGCAGTGGACCTTCCATATCAGTTGCAGCAAACATAGCAGCAGTGTCAATAGGAACCGAGACCGACGGTTCTATCCTCTGTCCGGCTAGTTTCAACTCAGTTGTTGGCATCAAACCAACGGTCGGCCTCACTAGTAGAGCAGGTGTCATTCCAGTCTCCCCAAGACAAGACACTATTGGGTGAGCAATCTTGCACCCATATCAGCACAACATTCTACAAAGATTATAAGAACTAAAATTTTGTAACCTTCACATGTGAAAACAGGCCAATTGGCAGGACAGTGACAGATGCTGTGATAGTTCTTGACACCATTGTAGGATTGGATTACAATGATGCAGCCACTAGAGCAGCCTCTAAGTACATTCCATATGGTGGCTACAAACAATTCCTCAATCCAAATGGGTTGAAAGGGAAGAGATTAGGAATTGTGAGAAACCCCTTTTTCAGCTTCTTCAATGATTCAACCATCACACAAGCTTTTGAGGATCATTTCGACACTCTAAAGTAAGAAAACCAACATCCCTACCTATCCATATAATTCCCCCAAAATCCTTCTATCATATTCATTTAAACAAACAATTCAACGTGAACATAACCAATCTACACAAAGAATCTAACTAACATTGTTGAAATTGAAGGCAGGGTGGTGCTATTTTGATAGACAATCTAGAGATAGCAAACATAGATATCATCTTAAACGTAACAGCGAGTGGAGAAGCAGCAGCATTGCTTGCTGAATTCAAACAATCGCTAAATGGGTACCTGAAAGAGCTCGTGGTTTCCCCTGTTCGAAGTTTAGCCGACATAATCGCCTTCAATAACGCAAATGCAGATAAGGTAACACAATATTCAATCCATTTTTCATCGCATAGTGATCGTATTCATTCGTAATCGATTCAAATCATGGCTGTGCAGGAACTTTTCAACGTTTTTGGCCAGGAGATCTTTTTGGCGGCCGAAGCCACAAATGGGATCGGCGACGTGCAGAAGGCGGCTCTGTTGAACTTGGGGAAGCTAACAGAAGATGGGTTTGAGAAATTAGTGAAGGAGAATCAATTGGATGCAGTGGTGACTCCAGGTACCGGCATAGCTACAGTGCTTGCAATTGGGGGTTTTCCGGGGATCAATGTTCCGGCGGGATACGACGGCGGAGGAGTTCCGTTTGGGATTAACTTTGGAGGGTTGAAGGGATCAGAGACGAAGCTGATTGAAGTTGCTTATGGGTTTGAGCAGGCCACTCTGATAAGAAAACCTCCTTCCTTCAAACCTTGAAGTGAATCAAAGGAAACTTTCTGACTCAATTCAGCTATGAATTAGCTCTACAAATTAATTGGCATTTTGTTTATTAAGCTATGAATATAAGATGTGACTTTGTGTTGCAATTCCAATAACTTAATTCTCTCATGTATGAATAGAATTCTTGTCACAATATGTTGTTGGTATGTTCAAGCCGAGTTGTACTCAACGGTCAAGTAAACGCCTTTTGATCATATTTTTCAGGTTCACTGTATGTATTTACTTTTGTTTATTTTGTATTAGTGTATGCCTTCTCGTCCTCTTTTACGTGCAAGCACGAGTAACTTTATAATTTAGTTAATGATGAACAATAAGAGGTAAAACTAGTTGTCATCATTTTTATAATTTTTGCTATCTAAATTATCGTTGTCTCTTCATTGCTTTCTAGCATACAACAATCCTTTGCTAAAAACTTATTTTCGAATGTTTTCAAAAAAAATAAAAATTTACAATGCAGTTTTCTTTGAAACAAGTTGAAGATTGCAAAATAAGCTCGTTGGATCATAACTATTCAAATTTGGATTGGTTGAGTTGCTCAAGGGTGAGAGTATGAACTGCCCAACTGCTTTGCAAGTATCAAAGAACTGCAATTGTGAAACTTGATACATTGAGATGTAGAACATGAATTGAGGTGCCCTGCTTATGCCATGAGAACTTGGAAAAATATGCTAGGACTATACTCCACTTGCTATCTAAGTCTACAACAAAATAAAACTACAATAAAATATTTTGTTTTAACCTTGTTCACACGAGATTTTCGAAGAAATTTGATTCGTGGAGTTGAACTTGAGTTGATGCTGTATTTTGGTTGACTTGATGTTCTTAAAGTTTGAGTCTTGTGAGAAAGTTTGTATCTTCGAATGAGTAAGTTGGGTCTTGGAAGAAAGCTTATATCTTCAATGGAGCTTCAATCTTCAAGGATGATCGGCTTCAGAAGTTAAGGAGTCCTATAGAAAGGAACTTCAATCTTCGAGGGCGATCGACTTTAGAAGTTAAGGAGTCCTCTAGCTTTTGAGAACCTTCTAGAGTAAAAAATTTTCAACCATTATGAGAAGAACTCCTCTATTAGTTTTCTGGTGGGCTTTATGGGCTTGATGAGTTTAGTTGGTCCATGGACCAAACCTATGGACTCAACCAAATGAATTTGTTATATTTAGATTTTGCGCTCAATTAATCTTATTTTTTTATTTAATTGAACTTAGCTCAAGTAAATAATATTTCATTTGATTCCATTGAACTTAATCCAAGTAAATAATATTTAATTGAACCAAAATAATTAACTTGATCCAACGGTTACGATGAAAACACGTGGCATTATCATAATTGTTCAATTTAGGTCATTTTTTTTAAGTAGTCTCAAATTCAATTATTTGTACTTTTCATCATTAATTTAATAAATGATATAGTGGTCCAAAAATTTTCTATTCAACAAACCTAATTTTTATAGTACATCCAAAATGAATTAATGAAGTAAAGTTGCATTTATGAAACAAGAAGTTGAAAAATAACCCTTTAATAGAACTGAAGTTAAAGTCAAATTGCATTTATGGGCGGGCATACAATAAAGGAATGTGATGGGTAATAGCCCAATAAATGAGATTGAAAACCTATGCGACCTAAGTGGGTTGTTGCAGTGAAAAGATGAATAAAATTAAAGATTTATATGAAAATTAAGGAGGAGCTGTTACTACAATTGAACAAGATTTATATGAAAATTAAACTCATATTAGGCTACTCATGAAATAAATGATGAGATTAGAACTATTGGTGTTGTCTTCTCCATTATTTAATTAACTGACCAAACCGATATTGACCAATTAGAGATCAGTGCTTAGACAAGTTGAGTCAGGCTCTAGAAGGCAACTTATTCTCTAAAAACAAACAAAAGGCAATAATTTATCCTAAAAATAACTTAACTCAGTAGTTTGACTCAAATTGATCTTTTATTATCACAAAATTTCAAACACAGCAAAGCTAGAAAAAATACTACAAATAATTTGATTAAAAAAGAACAACAAAAGTCCTTAGGATCAGACAACAACATGAAGCTAGAAGTGGTCTGGCCTGCTGAACAGTACAAGCATTGGCATGTAGTTGGCAGCCAAATTCTAAATGGAAGCTTATAATAATGAATCCTGAAAAGAGACTGGAAGAAGATAGCTGTTGTTAAAAGCTGAATCAAAACAAAGCAGCTAGGACAAAGGCACATCAGACTCTGCCATCTTCTTCAGCTTGTAGCTCAGCTGGCCATTGAAAGTGACTCAAAGCTTCCATCCCCATAGTACTATAAACAACCGACCAGATTGACAGCAATTATGCACCTGTCTCGTATAGATGTCTTCAAGGGAGGCAATCATATACTGGCTAGATCCTGAAACACGAGTACAGTGACTCAAACAATCTCTAGATTTATCAGTTCAATCATCAATCAATGGACATTGTATCCACAAAGTTTGTGAACTAATTCAGCATTCATGACATCTAACAAGATGTATTAACAGTAATTGAAACTTTAAATGTGAAGAATAGGTCACATGGGTTTTACCGGTTTGGTCAATTCGGTGTATGTTTCATCTTTGCATACTCTGAAGACATGCCAAGCCGAAGTGGTATCAGTTTGTTATCAGTACTTAAGAGAGGTAAATATTACATCCAATTCCAAGCATACAGAGTATTAATAATGGTAAAGGGATTGGATTGTAAAGGATAAAGGGAATAGAGTAGTGTACAGTGTAATGCAAATGAAACTCAACTCCAGAAAGAGATATATTTTTCATAAAAGATGACTTGACTTAACAAGAAACACAACTCGACCAGTAGCTCAATGAGAAAAAAAATACCAAATATGATATCTAACAACGATACCTAAAAGCACTACAGAAGAAAAAAGCTTGTGGAGGGTGGGAAAGATGAGAGAAGCAGAGCTTAGAATCATTTGCATTTGAAGCTAACCGGTATGAGACTGCCAATTACCAACGTTATTACTATATTGCAAAAATTCAGATGCATCTGTAACCTAAATTCCATCATTGTCCATCCTGCCAGTATTGATAACAACCCAGAAGCTTTCTCAATAGAGGAAGGAGCCCAACAATAGCTATCTGAAGCTGTTCTGAGCTGTTTAACCGAAAGCTGACTTGCCCTGCCCCCCTGTTATTCAGATTCACACGAGCAATCAGATTCGTCGATCGTCCTATGGGAACTTGAGATTGTACGTTGCAACCAATAGCAAGATCTCCATGCCAATCCATGACTGAGAGCCCAAGAGTTGAAAGTGAACGACCCAAAGGATAGTCTTTATCTCTCAATTGAGCCTCCAGGCTGCCACCATAAGCTACATCTCCCCTACCGGTCATTGCTCCCCCAGTCACAACTAATCGAAATCGCTTGTTAGCAATCAACTTGTCTTCAACTTTGAATCCGGCAGACAAGGCATCGCCTAATAGGGCAACTGACAGACCAGCAATTGCCTTGTTCTTCCTAAAATTAATAAATGTTGTCTCGCCACGTAATGTATAGGCCAAATCCTTCCCGACGGTCTGCATATCGAAACCAATGGAAGATGCTTTAGTTTCCCCATGCTTAATCGAACTGGTCATCTCTATTTGAACATTTGCATCCTTCTTATCCTTTGTAACTTGGCCACTAAAAGAGATGGGTATTGTGTCTTTGACGACAAACAACTTCTCTGCATTTATACCTTCATAACCAACATCATGATCCCATCCATGTGTTTCGAGTACAGGCCTGATTAGCCACTGGTTAGAGGAATCGAGATAACGATACCGGTGAGTGGGGTTATCAGAATCAAAGGAAGCAGGTAATGCCAAATCAGGCATGGGAACCGGTACTGAAGCAGCAGCACCAGGATCTTCTTCTACATTCTCACTCCCATCGCTGTGTTGATCTTTTGCCTCAGCTGCCATTTTCTTCATCATCTTCCTTCTCCTTTTCTCTTCTTTCAGTTGCTTCTTCATAAAAAGCTTTTCCCTGTATTCCAATTCGTCAAAGTAGGCCTTCTTCTGTGCTTTGGAGAGCTTTGCCACCTGTACTTTTGTCAGTCGTTTAAAAGGTGGCAATTCATCATATTCAGATTCATTTTCAGAATCTGATGATTCATCAAGGTCATCCTCAAGACCATCATCATCACCAAACTGTTCCTCCGGCAGTTTAACTTGAGGTCTGGACTGAAGCAGGGAAGAGAGAAGGAACGGTAAAGGTGGTGACTTCGACCTAGGAGTAAATGGCCTCCCAGGAGGACTATCTTGCAACTTCAGAAGAGTGTTAGCTTCGGCCAAAATTTTTGAGGCAAATGAGAGCAATAATAAATGAGGTTTCCAAACCTGTCCATTCGGCAATACCCGTTGCCCAGCTCGATTCGTTCTGCAAGCAGAGTGATTCTCCACTAATGAGACAGGATTCATAAGGCGCATATCCCCTGCAGCCTGGCGTATAGCTTGCTGTACAACATGAGACCGCTGAGTGACAAACATATCATAACTAGAAGCAGTACCATTTGGACCATCAGGTGGAGCAGATGCTGCATGAGTAAGAACCACAATCGCATTGAACCATATTGATGGTCCAAATATTTCAGTAATTGTACGCAAGAGTGGCATATCACTGAAATCCCGGGTTTGCATGTCCAACCTATCAAGATACAGAACAATATCTGGAGGCGTCTTTTTTATAAAACGCTTAACAGAGAGAAGGATCTTCTCATTTTGGCGCTGGTCAGACCAAGAGGAAAGAAGGCCAGGAGTGTCAATTACCCGTACTTTGATCCCCTGCACAGTTCCAACAACATCTTGAACCTTTTTTGTGCCCATTTGAAAAGCATCAGTACTGAATTTAACTTCATCAAATATGGAGTTGATGGTAGCACTTTTCCCCACACCTGTCTTTCCAAGAACCATGATTGTACAAGAGAAATCAAGTGGCTCTTGCCCAGCTGCCTCCAGCTGCTCGGCCATGGCACTGGCACGGTCAAAGCTGAAAGCACCAACCCGACCTCCATTTCTTCCTCGAAGTTGCTCAGCTAATCCAAGACGGTATAGCACTTGTGCCACAACAACATTGTGTGGAGTTTGCCCAAGCCTATGTGCAAGACGCAAAAATTTCACTCTTATCATCTGGAGTTGCTCACGAGTATCATCATTTTCCTCAGCATCCCCATTAACAGGATCATCAATTTGTTGCATTTGAACATGGGATACAGTACCATTAACTCGAGGCGGCTGCACCACCCGAGGGGCAGGTTCCAATAATGGAGCAGCACGCCCAAGACCAGCTGGACGGGCAGGAGGAGTGGGATTTGTAGATTTTCCAGATGATGAAGCAATGATTGATGCAGGTTGAATCTCTGTATCCCTGTTCACTTGAGTTTTGTCCTGTCCAACCTTATCTTTGCTCTCTGTCTTTTCAACCCCTAAAATGTCGGGGCCATTATTGGAACTATCAACAGGATGCTGATGTCTAGACGTGTTGTCTTCCCTCACCTTCACATCACTTTCACTGTCTTGGATCTTTTCAATTTTCTCATCTGCTATCTTTTCAGAAGCTGAGATATCCTTAACTGTCTCTAGAGAAATTTCATTTTCACCCATAGGTTCATGTTGGTCATCAGAAGTAGTACCGTTCAATTCACGGGATTCTCTGGACTGCTTTTCTGAATCTTTCCCAATAGAATCATTTTTCACTTCCTCCATCCGGTGATTCTCATCTGCAGTAGTCACTTCCTCATTCCTGTGATCCTGATTTGTGGTAGTCACTTCCTCAGTCCTGTGATCCTGATTTGTGGTAGTCATGCAGGCTGAAGAGCTTTCTTCATTTTTATTATCATCCTTCTTAGGCTCAATACTAGTTGTAGCCTCTTTTATGTCTTCACTGTCATTGTTTGGCAGTTCTAGATCCACGTGAAGAGAATCATCCCTTCGCTCAGCATTTGTAATATCCAGATTGTCCAAATCTACAACAGGTACATTTAATGGCTCCTCGGTCTCCTCAACGTGGTTTGAGAATTCTGTACCTAAGCTCTTCCCATTCAGTTCCACATGATCTCGATTTTCAGTAAGAAACTCACTGGTAGAATCCAGGTTAGTATCCCCTACCAAATCAGCACTCTTATTCACTAATTCATCATCTGAAGACGAAGTCACATTCAAATTGTTACTATCATTATTTTCAGACTTCGTACTCTTCGAACCATATTTCAAATCATCCTCATCCCCGTCCTTCAGCACTACAACCTCTGGGCTAGCACCGTTCTCTAATGTCTTAATTCTTGAATCATTTCTACTGAAATCCAACTCATCATCCTTCCTCTCGTTCAACTCGGAAGTCACTGCTTCCTCTTCAGTTCCTCTCTCATCAATAATAGAAGCCACAACTGCATTGTCGACCAATTTCCCATCCAAGCCTTCTGTCTCCTTATCAGAATTCACATCTTGCTCCTCCACCACCGGGTTCTCATTTACCCTACTTGCCTCTATTGCCTCTTCAAACTTCTCTTCATCGTGAGCACTGTTAGGATGGTTAGAAGTCACTCCAGACGTAAAACCATTGATTTCTTCTTCTTCTGCAATATTGCCATTCACCGAACCATATTTCGGGCTCTGCTCTATTAAATGATCTTTCCCATCTAATGCCTCCTCAAAAACATCTTCCCCTTCCGTATCCTTAGATTCATGAGAACCAACCACAACTGTTTCATCTACCCTATCTCGTGAAACACCATCTCCCACAAACTTCTTTTCTCCATCGTGCAATCCATCAACAACCTCAACCCCATTTTCCATCATAAATCTAGAACAACCTCAGCCTCAAAGTCCTATACGCACCAAAACCCAACAACAAAAGAAAAAACACATCAAACCAAAAACAACAACAATTAAAACAAATAATAATAATAATAATAATAATAATAATAAGGGCATATTCAACACCAATCAGAAAATCCAACACAAACCCAGAATTCCAAGAACCAAAAAATCGAAAACCCTAATGCCCAAATCCAGAAATGAACAAGTAATCCACATTCCCAATACCCACAACAAAAACACCCAATCCCACATCCTTTTAATTCAAAGCCATTAGATCCTCCTCAAGCAACAATGTTTCAAAACTGGGTTTCACATGAATCAAACCAAAAGCAGATAGAAACTAAAAGAAACACGAAACACAAACATCAAATAGCTATAATCAGCAAAAAGTTGAAGAAACTCACCAGATTTTGAAGGTGAGAAAGAGAAAGATAGAGAAATAGAGAGAGAAAACTTTTAGGTAGAGAAAAAAGGTGGGTTTCTAGAGAGAGAAAACAAGTCTGTGTGAATGTTCAAGTTTTATTAAGAAAAAATAAAAGAGAAGAAGAGAGTTTTCTCTCCCAAAATGCTTTCTTTCCTTACTCTTCATTCTCCATTGCTTATCTAACCTTCACTATATCAAAATACGAAGGAAATTAGAGATAAGACTTTCATCAACGGTGCATATTTCATCTAAGCGTTTTAATCCAACGGTGTAAAAGAAAGGATTAACAATCCAATTGTGATGACGTGGAATTATGGTGGAAAAATTACCTGTCCCGATACTACATTAAGTACGTGTTCAAATCCTTCACGTGGGGTGAATCTCAGCCGTTGTTGGTTTGTTTGGTATGCAAATTGAACGGTCCTCGTTACTCACGGGTGTTTCACGTGGCAGAATTTGCAAACCTTTTTGGGAAATAGATTTGGAAGGATGCATTATATTTATATTTTCACATTGAAAAATGAGCATTTTATGAATAAAATTAGGTTTTTTTTTTCATTGGGATAATAATTTGTGTTTTCAATAATAGAAAAAAAGTATTCTTTCTTCTTTCTACGTTTCTTTTCAATACTTATGCTAATACTTACTTACTGTAGTAAAGTAATAATAATCATTTTCATAAGTTGAGAGCTCAATCCTCCACCAAAAGTCTAGAAAAATTATAACTAGAGTTGTTAACTTTGTTCTTACTTTCATGTATATTGGATAAATGTTCGATGTAAAATGAGAAACTCAAGACAAATATAATGTTTTGATAATATTAAGATTTTTGACAATAATCTTTGAAGTCATGTCAATGCACTACACTGGTATATATAGTTCCTAATGACTTGGGTCTTTGACTCATGGCAAATGAACCAAAAAGTGTTGAGGGAAAAAGAAATTGTAGTTTGTTCAAACTGAAAAGTTTTTAAAACGGAAAAGGAGATTATATACAAAGCTTTTCTTGGGAGCTGCTAAATTATAGTTTGTTGAAATTTATGTCTTAATAATGGTAATTTGTAGTTTAAAACCATTATATTCAATAAAGTTGTTAATGATGAATTATTAGTGAAATTGAATACTATAATTTTGAATCCAATAAACTAAGGTTATAAGGCTATCTTGAGAAAATGTGAATTTTATGTTGAGACATAAACGTATATCAAGTTCGAGTATATAGCCCAAACGGTCTATGGTATATAAATGAGGTTGTGGTGCCTTATTATGGGAACACTATGGATGCGACCCGCTTTGTAATTAATACAAACGTTATGATCCTAAATTGTTCATGTGGAGACATGAAAATGGAGACATCCTATGTAAAAGAGTTTACACATGACTGGAACCTTGAAATAGTCATTTTTAGGTTATAGAATCGTTGACTGTATAAAACTGACTATTTCGATTATTGATCCCTAGGTAGCTTAATCTTAATCTTGAGCTAACTATAAATTTCTGTTAACATGAGATTATCATTAGATATGCATGGGTGAGGGTAGCTCAACAACACTGGCTCAATAAGTCTTCCATTTCAAGGGGTAAGACCAGGTGAATAGTTGGAGACCTAGGATGCAAGACGGAATTTACCCATGCCCATTATTTTTATTTTGAAAACTCAAACTTTGACCGATAATATATTCAAATGTGATTTGAATTTCAAAAAACTTAAAACTGTTTATTTCATGCTTATAAGGTCGAAATTAGTCAAAACAGGCAAAATGGTAAAAAATCAAAATGTTGACTTTTGAATTTGACTTAAAAGGTAAATTGACCATTTTACCTTTTGACTAAAATTAGTGAAAAAATCTAACATTTTAACAATCTCACTAACTCTTAGTGGTCTATGTGAAAGTTCATGGTGATGACACCAAGCCCACTAAGAGATAATGCGTTGTTGCATAATTCCGCTAACTCATTAGAGGCTAAGTCAAAGCTCATGGTGACAAGCCCACTAAAAGTTAATGGAATATAATGCGTTGGGCTTTGGTGAGTTTAGACATGCAATGGTTGCATATGTAATTTGTCTATTTAAAGAAGATTTTTTCAATGTGTAAAAGACTTTTTGCAATTTTGGTTTATTCTAAAAAAAAAAAAAACAACCCACCAAAATTCTCCCAACGGTAATCCAATTTCCATCCATATCTTTCGCTCAAATCCTTCCCTCATCGGATCCCACAACCCAGTTCTAAGTTGAAGAATAGCAGGCAACACTAGTGGTAGTTCAAATTGTGTTCATGTGGAGATTGGTGTGGTACGGAAGCTTCAAAGGTATGGTTTCTTAAAAATCCTAATTTAATTAAGTAAATGCATGCTAATGTCTAATAGAATTAGATCCAATTAAAGTCATATTGATTCTTATTTCGCTGCACATGTCTATCATATCCATCATAATTGTGGACTTGTTCACATAACTACACGAAACCACATTTTGGATTACAAAATAAGTATTTTTTTACTACTTTTCTCTTTCCTTCTTCAACATAGGGTGGTTGTTCAATTTTTGAAGGAAAAACACAAATACTACAATTTTGTCATGAGTTTGGAATTGTGCATTCAATCCTTAATGAAATTGATTGAAACATCCTTATTTTATGCAAAGTTTTTTTTTTTTTCCTGTAATAAAGAAGTCGTACATTTTAGTTGAAATTTAATTTCAGATATTAACTCACGTATTTTAAGTACAAAATTCAATTGGATAAAACAAAAAAAGATTTAGTGAAAAAGATTTGAACGAAATATTTTTTTTCTTCATTTATTAACTTCATAATTTTAAGCCTTTAAAAAACATTGAAAGTATGTTAATTTTTAGCAGCACATCAAAAAGAAGTTTTGACAACAACTTTATAATTGCACTTAGCCACTATCATCTTTGGGGTATATATTTTATTTACATATTTTCTTTCACTTTCACAAATTGCGTTTATTTAAATTAAAGTTGGCGTCACTTCTCACTTATCACTCATCACATGAAAGCAAAGCACACTATTGTATCAAATAATAATAATAAAAATAAAAATACAACAAGTCTTGATGACTTATAATAGAAATTAAACTAAGAACACCATCAAACTCTGTCACATTATTGCCGCACTCGTTTGAAGTCTCAACTTCCATTTAAAATTTTAATATATTACAACTCCAATGGTAGGTGTGAATAGTTTTTATATCTACATATATATATTGTTTAAAAACAAATGGCAAATTTCTAAATTTACCTTAACATTAGGCTGAGGCTCTAAAGGTAAGCATAGACTGACACGGATTACTACAGCATAACAAATTACAAACAGAAATCAGATAAAGTATCCATAGAAATAGTGAAAACAGAGAAGCATTTGCTCGACAAGGCAGGAGGGCAGGGAACAAAATGAAACAGAAACAGTGATTCAAGCAGAAATGTGAGTAACAAAGAAACAGTTTTCTACCAATGTGCTTGGTGAAAATCTACTACTGTTGTTCATGGGCAACGCATTGGATTAGCCACTATAAACTGGACTGTTCTTGCAGAAGACTAGAATTCAAGTCTCAAAAGATCAAAAAGTAACTGTCCTTGTTTTTCTAGACAAAAAAAAAAAAAAAAAAAATTTACCGCAATTACAAATTAACCTCCTCGTCACGAATGGTGAGAATGTTATGTAGAAAAACATTTTTCCAGATCAAAGAGCAGTTTTTGGAGGATGAAAAAGCCACAAAGACGTGTTGCTTTGTTCTCCTAAGGGAGATAACAAAAACAAAAGGCATTAACAAACTTGTCCGAAAGAAATGTTCTCAAACAAAATTTTCATATTTGAAATGGATGAATCCACCCTATTTATGAGATAAATCACCTCCAGCACTATCCTCAACAACTTAATCTTGTTAGTTGATATGATATGAGCAGAGCCAAAATGGTTGATACGAAGGATGAAAATTTTGTATGCTAACTTTCTGTATAAATGAACTTTTTACTTTAAAAGAGCAAGAAAGAATATCAAAGAAAAAATTACTCAACTTCCTTTCTTTGCTTCACCCCTGCATAGTAAGCAATACAACTGCCCTATCGTGTAGCTTTCACATAAACAGGATCTGGTTTACAAGTTGTACTACTGTGTCCTTGGATGCTGAGGGAGAGAAGGGATCTCCTATAACACCTTTTATTTACAAAATTCAGCTTTCAGAAACTCCTCTAATCGGTGGAAAATCAGTGAGAATAAGCCTGCAAGGGTATATACCATGGCCATAATGCTATTAGCCTATTTCATTGGATCATATATATTAAATAAATACAAAATCTAATTTTAATTCCTGACTGTTGAGTTTCGTCCTGTAACTCTTGAGAATATAATACTAGAAAAGTTAACGGAGCCAAATCCTTAAGCCACAAAAGAGTAGGAGGTTTTAAACTCACAAACCTTGCTGTGTTGGTCTCTCTACTACATAACAATTCTGGTGTTGTGTGAAAGTACTAAAAGGGGATATGTTGAGAATATTGGTAGGGTAAGCGTATAATAGCTAAGTGGTCTTGAGTATAATTTATAAAGACATTAGGGATCCTAGAGGAGAGGTCTACTTTGGTGAATCAGTCACTGATGGATTGTAGGAGAGATATAGTCCTCTCGAAAGACTATTGATATTGTAATAGTATATTGAATATGAATGTTAGATATTCTATTAAATTTACCCTCACCTATAAGCTTAAACTTTTGGGTGAATTGGTAATTTAAGATGGTAACAGAGTAGGTGGTCTAAAGCAGTCGTGTGCTCAAGCCTCTGCAATGTTATTTCCTCTCCATTTAATATTGATTTCCACTTGTTTGGACCTTTCTTTCATAATTCAAGCCAACAAGTAAAGGGAGTGTCAAATATTCTATTAAATTTACCTTCAGCTATAAACTTAAGTTTTTGGGTGAATTGATGATTAAGAATGAATATATATATATATATATATATTAATATTAAAGAAAGTGAAATGCATGAGTGAGTAGTACCTGCAGAAGGGTTGCTCTTCTGATGCAAGGAGCCTTTCACAAGAAGTGTGCCAGGGATCTGCTGAAAGACCTATAACAAAAAAGAAATAGTCATGATAAAAGAAAAGTTATGTGCCTAAGCATTTGCAATGGAGTCGCACAGCCATAAAATAGTAAGTGGAAAATACCGAAATTCGAAAACACAGATCAGTAGAGAGTTGAGTTTCTGAATTTTCCAAAGCTACACAACTGGCAACTTTGTCCTCTTCACATGCCCCATTCTCAAGAATTGCTTGGCAATGATCCTTAGATGCAGTAATCTACCAAAATATTAATTGTTAACTTGTAAGCATGAAACCATAACTTGCAACAATATAAAAGAAGCCAAGTGAACAACCATACATCTACTGTAAATGAAGAAGTGTTCAATTTACAAGAAGCTCCACCGGTGCTAAGAAAACGTTCAACTGATTGCAGTATACTCATGGCACTGACTTGTGAAAGGAGGCCCTGAGCAACAGAAACAAACAAAAACTGAGCTTATCCACAGAAAAGGAATGGTATCTCGAAAAACATAGGAAAGCCTAACATAAAATCAAAAAGCTCCAACATTGATACACCTCAAGCATGAAAGACAAGATACTCTTGTTAGTGACATGAGGAGATATAATCTTTCGTGCTGTGGACATAAAAGACCAAGCAAGTCCCCACCGACAAGTTTGGCCTTGAACAAATTCTGTAGTCTTGACAACTGTCACTCCAACTTTCCAAAGTTTAGATATCAAGAAGCTGAGATTTGATTTCTTCCCAATCATTGAAGTATACCACCTGCAGAAGTCAAAGAAGATAAAAAGATAAGATTCCAAAAAGGTATATAGAAGAATCAGAGGCAATTTTGCAGCATTAAAGTAAGGAATACCGAAAAGTCTGCTTCAAAACAATGCTGTCTTCAATCATACGACTGATAAATGCCCTCTCCCCACCTGGACAGACCATCTCTTGTGAAGTTCCACCACAAGAAGTCTTTGGATTCAATCCTGCTTCATCCATACTCTCAAAAAAGGGAGGATTGCACATGCAAAAGTCAAACTCCTCACCCTCTTTGACAACAGCAAGAAGAATGGGAGGACCATGATATCGCTTCTCCAAGTGGACTGCCTCCTTCGACAAGAATGAGGGCAGGGGTGGCCCTATTTCCCTACCATCCATCTCATTGAAAATCTTGCATTCACTATCGACTGCTACACTATCATGTAATTCTGTAGAAAGATCGCCTGAGGTATCATCCACCTTTCTAATTTCAATAAGTTCAGAAATATGTGGATTACTTGTAACGTTTCTTTCGGCCCACTCTAGTGCTACATCAGTCACATCTGCACCAACCCGAGTAGAACCCAAGACCTGGTCATTGTTAAAAATACAGATCAATGGGTAACATAGAAATTTGAGAACAAAACCAACTATAAGTAAAGGAAGTCACCTGTCCCAACGAAACTCCACCCGAGAAGAGACGCTCCAAGAAGTGGGTAAATGCAATTTGCTCCAGTTCCTATGTCAAAACCTCTAACACGGCCGCAATCACTATTTTTCTTTGCAACGATATCAGATGACAAAAGATCTTCAAGCCAATGAATATAATTCGATCTATTAGGTACTGTCGGGCAGAGCTGTCCATCAGGAATCCACCTGAGACGTAGATATCAAATTACACTTCAATCATAAAGACATCCTAATTTGACAAACAAAGCACCTTCATATTGCCAACAAAACCGACAGGCGCAACACAATCAAATCACTCTCAAAACATATAATTTCACAAATCAAACGACATGATTTGAAACAAGTAAAACTCTGACTAGTAAATGTAAAGAAAAGTGTACAGTATGGTTGGTCCTCTTCAACATAATAGCATGAATTGGGTCCTTGGGAATGTATTGATCCCACCATTAGGATGGATAGTTCGATTCCATTACATAATGAGTTACAAAGGGATAAAACCACCCATTACCCTATGAAAGCCATTTAAAAAAAAAAAAGAAAAGAAATGAATGAACCCCATCATGAGTTCAAAATGAAAGTCCAAATTTAACTTAGCCCACATAGTTTGAAGCAGAAAAGAAGACCAAAGAAAGCAAAAGAGCACTGTTCTCTTCTAATATGAACAGAAATTAAAACCTTCAGCTATGAGGAAGATAAAACAGTGAAACAGAAAATAGAGCAATGAAAAGCCAAAGGGGAGGAGAGATACCAATGAAGAGCATGGTCATGGAGAAGCAAAACACGGGTAAGTTCACGGGTGGCATTGAAGTCGGTCCAGTCGATTCTGGGTCGGGGATGAAGAGAGACGAAAGGTTGAAACGAAGGGTAAAGAGAACCTAAGAGAGCGAAATCTGGGGGATTTTCAGCATAATTATTTCTGGGATGGATTGTAGCTGCCTCTCTCGTCTTCCTCTTCTTTCTCGTCATCGCCAAATTCCTCGGCCTCGGGGCTCCCTGAGTTGTTGTTCGATGCTCGCTCCCGCTAATGCTTCAATTTGGCTAAACTTTCACCATCATTTTTTTGGTAAAGCGATGACGATTTGAATTCACTCCCAACTTATGATAGTTTTTACGTTAAAAAACATTTCTACGCGTTGTTCCCAATTTTATGCTAATCTTATCAATTGAAAGTTTAGTTCATTATCAACTATTGTAGATTAGAGTTTGAAATATTATTAGAACTTCATAACCTCTTCATCAATCTCAACTTTCTTGTCCTTTTGTTCTCTTTTTATGTTCGTTTTATCTTTTTTTTCTTCTAAATTTTATAACATGCTTTTAGCACGAGTCTCTATCACTTTTGTAAAAGTTTGTATTTCATGTTATAGATTTGTTGAAATTTTTTCAATAATTTTTTAGGTAGTTAGAATTTTCTTCAAATACACTGACTAGTGAGTATTTTAATTTTGGTGGTTTTGTCATACATATGTATTTGATTTATTCATCATTAATCTTCTTATTATCATCATCATTCATCTTTCTTGAATTTAAATATAAAGTTCAAAGAATTAGGGATACTTTATTTTAATCATATATGTAACTTATGTGTTTGCAAATTGATTGTTAAAATATATTTATATTAGATTTTACATTTGATCTAATCAAATTGTAAAACTCATAAAACATTTTATGTACGCATCCAAACTAAAATCTTGAGTAGTGACTTGAAAGACATATGTGAGTTTTTAAAGAAAAATCTTTTAGAATTATTACTTTTGTATTTAAGTGAATTAGACTATTTTTTGTCTCTAGATTTTTCAATCAAAACAAATACTTGTATTCCAAACCCCACTTTTTGAAAATTTAGAGTTTGTAATCAAACTTATTCACATACTGTATATGTGCATGAGTTTTCATTACAATCTTTCTATGTTGATGATAAATATTATCACGAATTATTGATTATATATATATATATATATATATATATATATTAAATTCTCTCATGACAAAGTTTATGAAAATTATGTATGATTTTGAAACTGAGCCCTGAGCTAAAAAACATATGCTAATGTAGTATGATCTTGAGCTAAGGTTGGTCTGAGATGTCCTCGAGAGAGACTGAAAAATTTCATTGAAATAGTTTTTAAATTTGGAAAGAATCTCGAGGTCGATCTCGATCGAGATTGACCCTGAGAATTTTTTTTTTTTAGTTATCCCAAATACACCCAGCGAGAGAGAATGGAACAATGTGTTTAAGATATTTCGACCTAAAATAAAGGGAGTAAAAGAACACTAATCTCTCTTTTGCTTAATCCATGCCCCAAACGTGGAGTTGGACTAAAATAGCAGAGTCCACTCCTCTCAAGTTTGCACCCCAAACGTCCGACTATAATAACAATTATAATAGTTTGCAGTACCTCACGCATACTATTATAATCCTCATACTATTATAATACCTAGATTATTATAATTCTTATACTATATTATAAGTTACTCCTCGCCCCAAACACTCTCAAAGTATCCTAGTCATGCTCTGGTAGTTTGTTTTTTTTCTTCTTCTTGTATTAGTATTTTGGGCCTGCAATTCACCCACTATATCAATGTTAGATAAGTTAGAAGATTTATATTACTGCTTGTTATAAATATAGATTATACAAACAACCTTTGAAATCACTCTAATTTTAAATCCTATGATACATTATTAAATATATAAAACACAAGGTTTCATTGTAAAATCAATCAATAATAAAATGAGTAACTCATTTATCTTATAAAAGTTATGATATATCTTCATATTTCAAACATATAGAATCTTCGACGTGCATCCTCCTAACACATCTCAATAATATCTCATTTTCATAGTAATTTGATTTAAAAAAACATTTACTAAAATAAGTGAGGAAGATAAAAGATGGAAAAACCATGTGTCCACTCCACACCATGCCGTCCATCAACATTATTGTACTCTCTATGTCTCAGATATTGGCGATGTTCATGAATCATGTATACCGATGGAGATCTGCCCATAACATGTATAAGAGAGAGAGAGATCAGCAGGATTCCTCGTTTAGATTAGGAATGGGGAGGAAGAGATGGGAAAAAAGACTTCCTTGTAGGCTAAACAAATAATAAGATTTTTAATGTTTTTGTTATGTTACTATATATTATTATATTTAATTTTCAAATTTTATTTACATATTTTAATAAGTTTTCTTTGGAATAGGTGCCTGTGGTAGTTGAAGTTTCAAACGAGGCATTTTGGTTCTTAAGTTTTCAATCACAGGTTTAAAAGGTCCTCTTTGTTAATGTAATCGTTAAAATTTGCAGATAATTATATTATTTAAAATGTTGATGTGACTTGCTCAATGAATTTGTGATTAGATTATTTGTTTTTAATTTGTTTGAAAGGAATAAGAAAAATCAGTTTGAGTCCTAAAACATCTCTTAACAAAACCCATGAAATCTTGTATCTCATTGTCCATTGATGCAATTATAAGAGGTGCACACGATCACACAACACGTTTGCTCGTTGTTCATCACTTGCCCACACTATGCACAAATGACTTCACATTGAATTTTTATAGTAGGTAAAAGTTAAAATTGGTCCATAATCATTGACATAATTGAGAAATTTGACAATATTATTGACATAATGCTTATGTAGTTGGATCTTGAGGCCATCTCGAAGCAACATTGGTCGGAGATCACTGACATAATGCTTATGTAATTTGATCTCTCGGTGATGCACTCGACTGAGAGAGACAGAGAAATTGAAGGAAACTCTTTGAAGGTCAATTTCGATGATGCACTCAGACAAGATTGACCCTGAAAAAAACAAAATTCAGAATTTTCTAAAAGTGTGCTACTTTTGAAATGTAAAACAAAAAAATGCTAGTTTTGTCAATTTCCCAAAAAAAAAAAAATACTCCTTGTTTTGTTGAGGTAAATATAGGATTATCGGTCAAACCTATGTAAGTACTCGTTTAAACTACTACTTCGAGGATTTGTTATGCTACCATTTTAAACTTGACGTAGCCTAAAAAGGAGAAGCATTATTGCATTTTCTGAAGAGGTTTTGAAATTTCGCATGCTGGAGAAGACTCGTTGGATTATTATTGTAATTTGAATGTGAATTTTCCAAAATTAGGAGCAAGATGAAGAAGATCAATTCATTGGATTATTGTTGTTGTAATTTTAATGATATTTGAATCGTATACCTTGAAGGTTGACAAAATGTACTGATTTTTTTTTCTTTTGAAGATGCACTGAACAAAGGTTTTCTTTAACAATATGAAACATTTCCTGCCATATTTGAATAATTTATCAAATATGTATTCTGAAATCATTTGCAAACTTAACTTTTTAAAGTTACTCTCTTGCTATGCTGGTGCTTTTCAATGATTTTATTCACCATTCTTAGATATAATAGGTAGTGGGGCTGATGTGGTAGGAGTATATTTTCATCACTGTCTTCCTACAATAAAACTAATACTAATGTGCAAATTCCTCTATTAGGGATGATCATCGATCGGTCGAAGTAAACTCCAATTGACCATAGTTTGGTCGATCAAAATATTAATGTGCAAATTGCCTAGTCGGTTTAGTAAAATGTCAAACCAACTTCGTCATGATGAGTAATGGTCGATTGGTTGGATCGGTTTAACACTTGAAGATACTTTTTGAAAATTCTTGATTTTAAACTTTTCGAAACCAACACCGACCAAACCCTCTTGCTTTTTCGACTGACCAAACTGATCTATCGGTTCAGTTTTTCGGTTTATCATGCTCACTCTTATCCTCTAGTGTTTTTTTTTTAATGTAATAGATGCTTTGTATCGCATAAACGTAAGGTATGTCGATGAAGTCCCATGATCTACAAGGCATGATTTTTTCATTCAAATCAACCTTATAGTGTGAACTACCTCTCTCTACCTCAGTAGAATAAAATAGAGCATTTAAATCTCTTACTAGCCTAAAGTGAAAGTTAACTATTATAACCTCTCTCTACCTCAAACATCATGTCTCCAACCCATGTGCTACACAATTTCTAGAATTGGTCTTAGATTTATCCAATTTTTAGCGAATCTAGACATAACCAATTTTCGAATAATCTCAAGCACTTGAATTATTGATATATCCCTTGCTTGCACATAATATAGGAATTAAAGCATTTTGACATATTGTTAAGCAAAAGATCACATTAACTTTTGTTAAAGAAGAATGCCTTAGACCAATAGCTCACCACTACAAGAAAGGAGGGCTCTTCTGACGCATAAAACCGTCGGGACATGCGTCGAGACAAATGTGTTGGGAGAGGAATTTCCGACACACAACTTGTTGTGCGTTGGAAATTCATAAACATCTCCCAACGTTGTATGAACGTCGAAGGATGCTGTCAATATGGCATTGGGAGATATCGCGGAGTTCCTATATATATATATATTTTAAAAAATACATTCCATTAATTCCTAAATTCAAATTGAAATTCAAACTCATCTTCAATCTCAATTTCAACACTTCAATCTAAACTTCAACACTTCAATCTCAACTAAACCACTTACCGACGACGACGGCAGTGGGGACGACAATGACGATGGCGATGGTAACGGGGACGACAACGGCGATGAATGCCTCCTCTTCTCGGTCTCCCTCTCCCTCTCTCGGTCTCCCTCACCCTCTCTCGGCTTTCTTTCTCTTTTCTGTTTCCATTCTGTAAATAATGGAGTTAGACGGAGAACTCCCGACGCATAACGAAAACGTCGGGAATAGCACCCTATTCCCGACGCGATTAGTGACACATCGGGAATCCCTAAATCTATTTCCAATACGATTAGTGACACGTCGGGAATCCCTAAACCTATTCTCGGCGTTGCTGACACCTCGTCGGAGGAAGGCGTAACGTACAATTAATGATTTGCCCTTCCTCCGACGCAACACTGTAGACGTCGGGAATAGGTGCACATTTTCCAACGCATCTGGCACCACGTCAGAGGAAGGCCAAACGATACAATTAATTGTCCACCCTCTTCAGACGCTACACTTTCCACGTCGGGAATAGTGGCCCATTTCCCGACGTACCTCGCACTGCGTCGGAGGAACCCTAAACTCATTACAGCCAGTTTCGACTCTAATGTGTCTGCGTTGGGAAAAATACCTTCCCCCTACATGCACCAAGCTGCGTCGGGAAACACTGACTTCTACCTACGTCATGTTTTCTGACGAGTTTTCCTGCATCGGAAAACTCCCGATTTCTTGTAGTGCACACCTATGTCGTTCAAATTATACTGGTAAGTATATGCATAACGATCAACTTACCCATTTTTGTCATAATATCATCAAACTTAGGCTTCGTAGTTCCCATTGCAGTATTCCAAAACATGTTTTTTAAAGCCACCCCCTTGAATTGATTTTGAAATCTTTTTGTATAAATGTGGCACAAAGTCTATAGTCTACATTTGAGAATATGTTGTTGAAAGTTAGAACAAAGGCCCTAAATAGGCATAGTATATAATTTGATAAATTGAAACAATATAATTATATCATAGTGCAAGGATAGACAAGATCAAAATATATATTTACCTTTTACTGGTCTGAAACGAAAGTAAATTCCTTAACGTGGAAAATCTCCTAAATCATTCTTGAAAGATAAAAATAAATCGTGTCCAACTGTGTTTTATATTTGCCTCAACCACATACCACGCAATGGGATATATACCATCATTATCATAAATTCTAACTACAACCATTAAATGTCCTTAGCATGGCTCTTTGTGATGACATGCACCTAATCCTATGAACAAATGACATCCACCAAGAAATCCTTCTTTACATGCTCGAAAACATATAAAAGATTTGTCTAAATATGAGGTTAGAATCCTCCACTACCCTATCACACAAGCTATTTTAATTGTCGACCTCACATTCGATAGTCTCATCATCTCTTCAGCATAGTCCTATAATATCTTTTATATAATTGTTAAAAGAGGTCCCCATTAATTTTTTTTCAAAGCCTTGCTTCTAGCCTTATTAGCTTGAGTCCTCGAAATAGCAACTTAGTAATCATTTTTTACCACTTCGATAAATTTTGTGAGACTCTAATTAGGTTGGGCTTCTAATGCAATAATCAATGAAAAATGCCAACTATGTTGAGCTCATATTTCTATTTTGAAACATTCATTGACATGTATGTTCAGTAATCAAACACTTACTTTGAAATGTATATTGTCTACCTCCACCATGCTTGCATGCAACGCCCATTTACACCTATCCTAACACACTAAAGTGATCCATTTTTTTAATCATTATTCTTTTAACTTCACATTGTGAAACTTCTTTAGTGCATAGTTCTTAAAGCATCTTTTAAAATTTTAGGATAGCAAAATTTTATACCAACCCAAAATGAAATATGATTCGTATGAGTCTCAACTCTAAACTTTGATACTCCATCCATTTTTTCACCATTAGAATTACATGGCTATTAATTAAAATGTCCTCTAACTCATAGATAAACACAACATATCCTCTTCAATCTTAACTTGCAAATGAAATTCCTCATTAAACAAAATATGCGTTCCATTGCTTAGGTTATTCTCACTAACCTCTAAATGGCAGGTTGCTTAGATTTTGATAAATTTTACTATATTTATCAATTTTTTAAAATGTTGCTATATAGTTTATTATTTTGAATTTAATTGTTATATTTGCAACTATTTTTTAATTTTTAAATAGTTATGTTAACACATAGGACTCTTTAAACCTATTATTGAAAATTTTAGGACCTAAATAACTTTAGAAACGAAAGGCAACTATTTAAAAGAAAAAAATAGTGTAGTAAAAGTTATTTTTTCAATTTATTAATTTTAGTAACCTCATTAGGTTAACTTCAGGCTTCAGCCTTGTACCATATACTTTACCAAATTACCGTATATTTTAACAAATTACCATTTGTCTTACCTTACCACCGTAAAAAGATAATAATAATAATAATAATAAACAAAAAAATTCGGAGAACGGAAAAGAAGATATTTTAGGAGGGAAATCCCAAAAGAACCCTTAGCCGTTAAAATTCCGTCACGAATCCCGACGGTGAGTTGCTCCATTCCAAAGCAAAGAAGCGGAAAAGCCCTGGCCGTCAGATCTCGTCGGAAACCACCCGCCGTCGCTTAGAATCGGACGGTCATCATCGAATAATGTGACCCCACAAAATCACAAATGGAAAAAGCGTCGTTTACGGATGACGGGGCGCTCTTCCCGTTTCCAAGCTTTTCGATTCACAAAGTACGTTTTTTTTCTTCGTATTTATTTAATATATATATATATATATAAAACCCCTTTATCTCTCAAATCTAGAGAGAGAAATTTTGGTGATTAGGGTTTTTCAGTTGTTGGGTTTTCTTTGTGAGAAGAGGAGATCGAGGAAATGGGTGAAAGGGTTAGTGGAAAAGTGAAGTGGTTCAGTGACCAGAAGGGTTACGGCTTCATTTCCCCCAACGATGGTGGTGAAGATCTTTTCGTTCATCAATCCTCTATCAGATCCGACGGTTTCCGGAGCCTTGGTGTTGGTGAGGATGTTGAGTTTCTGATCGAGGCTGAATCTGATGGCCGTTCCAAGGCTGTTGATGTTACTGGCCCAGGTGAAGCTTCTGTGCAGGGAAGTCGCGGCGGAGGAGGAGGCGGCGGCGGCGCTGGTGGTGGAGGTGGTTACTCCAGTGGAGGTGGTTATGGAGGAGGAGGCGGTGGTGGAAGGGGGAGACGTGGTGGTGGTGGATATGGGTTTAACGGTGGAAGTGGCGGTGGTGGCCGAGGTGGGTACGGCGGTGGTGGAGGCGGATATGGTGGTGGGGGTTATGGAGGTGGTGGCGGTGGTGGTGGAGGTGGTGCTTGTTTCAAATGTGGTGAGACTGGCCATATGGCGAGGGACTGCTACCAGAGTGGATCTCAAGGCGGTGGTGATAGGTACGGCGGAGGCGGCGGTGGTGGAAACTGCTATAGCTGTGGTGAATCTGGGCATTTCGCTAGAGAATGTCCAAGCAGTGGTCGTTGATCGTCGCGTAAATTGGTGACCAGCAAGTCAATTTACTTTTGTTTGCTTCAATCTGGGGGTGTTTTGTTCGGTTTTCCTTTACCTTTCTATCTCAGTTTTGATCTACTGAGATCTGTAAGGTCATCTTTTAATAGGATTTGAGTAGTAGCCTCTTTTTTTTTTTTTTTTTTTTGTCATCTATGGATTTCCAATCAGTTTAGTATCTATCTTTTGGTTGTTGGGTGTTGATGATTATGTTTGTTTGATGGATTTTAGGGTATTTTATCAGCTATCCTTAGAAAAAGAGATGATCTATGGAGGAAAGTTGAATATCTTCCTTTGATTTCTCTGTTTCTTTAACTGTTGATACAAGTATTTTCATATACAATGCCTTCTGGTTTTCAATGAGTGAATGGATCCATCGCTGATTTCTTCTGTAACTACACGACTTAAAATCCTTTTTCTTTCCAGTTCATTTCTATTGAAAATCTCTCTCTTGATTGAATCAATGACACTGCATTTCTCTGTATTGCTTCTTTCCTATTCAATTATTGTTGGATTGAGCAGAGACTGGGAAAGGGCAATGCAGGCTGGAAAGAAATAAAGTAATTTCACTTTTGTGAAAGAGCTCTTTGTCTAATGATGGAGATGTGTTCATGCAAACTGTGATAATAAATGAATTGGAATTAGAAACTTGTTTCCATTACTGCACCCTAAATGACCTTTCAAAAGCTGCCTGTTTGTAGCTGTATGCTTTATTATGACAGGTCCCATTACTCCTGATTACGAATTTGAATGAATCTTCATTACCATCTTGTTTAAAGGAAAAGAAAGAAACGGAGAGTGATTCACAGTTTCTTGTGTTTCTCACTTTGTCCAAGAAAACAACAGAACTAAACCAAGCAATGCAAGTTTCTTCTTTCCTCTGCCATACATTTACATTTTTTTGTGTTGATTTCCAATGGTCAATGTGATTTTGGGCAGCCTAATTACCAATGAAACGGTTGTCCATTCAAGTAGGATGATTGTGAGTGATCATGGAAAAACAGCTATTTGCATCACTGGGGACAAGCAGGATGTAAGTTTTTAGATACAAAAATTTCTCAGCTTTTTTCTTTTTTAGGTACCATTAAAGAAGAAAAGGCCCTACACCAAAGTTAAAAGGAAAAGAAAAGAGAGAGACAGAATAATAAGGATAATGTACTATTTTGGATGAAAAAGAGCGACATTCGCCAACTCTGAATTTACCCCTCTGTCTCTCTAATCAAACCAAAAGCTGCAATACAGAGCAAAGAAAACACATCTCAAATCATCCTCTTCCTTAACCCTAACATTTTATCATTTTTTCTCCCTTTACTCATCAATGGCTGCCAGGATGGTGGAGGTGATGCTGTGGAGGTGGTGCAGCTGTAGCATTGAACGATTGTGGTGGGAGAGCCGGCGTCTGCGGTGGGCATTGGTAACACTTGGTGAAAAGCCCGAATGTGTCGATTTGGTGTACGAAATTGGTTACACTAGCCCACCCACCAAATCCGAAGCCAACTACCAACACCCAAACCACTACAAATGCATTGATCACATAAGCTCCGACCCATCTTCCGGTGAACTTAGGTGGTTGCTCCACAGCATTCTGCAACAACAAATGGTTCTTTGATCAGTTCGTGATCATCACAAAACAGCCATTTGACATGTGGAAGGTGTAAAAAGACTGTCGCAAAACAGGGGTGGTGAGAATCAGAGTACGAACAGATACTCTGTCGCATCGCATGCTATGGCAGCAGCAAAGACAAAGAATCTCGTGCCTTTAATTTTCTTTTCTCCCTCTCATCGTATTATGAAATGAACTTTTCTAGGACAGGGCAATTCCAAAGACAATATCTTTTTCAAAAACCAATCAACTTTTTTAAACCAACACTAAACTACTAATTAATTAAACTAATACCAAAGACAAAGACATAGGAGAATGAGCCGTTTCCTTGTCTGCTAGACTGTGACCACACGTTACCAAAAAAACAATGCACACTGAGAGGGGTAGGGTAACATTCCAGTGCGGCATACCTCACGAGAAGCAGGCGATCGGAAGGTGAACATGTGAGCAAGAGCAGGAATGATGTAGACAGTGAAGCTAACAAGGAGCGATCCAACGGTGGAGTTGATGGGACCAAAGAAAGGGAAGATTATAGCCAAAAACCAAATGGGAATGACCACAGGCAATCTCGCAGCTGCCCTTTTGCACAAGCTCTTACATTCGTGCATACCAATGGCTTTCTCCCACACAAAGTAAAGAGGAGTACAAGCAAATCCAAATGTGATGAACTGCAAGAATTACAAACAAAGCATGTCAAACTCAATGGTAATTAGCATATACTTCTATCGAGGTTGGATGTTCAAATCTCGATATCCCATACTAAAAAAAGAAGTAAAGGAGATGGTAATTATGATGCCTGGTGGATGAGCATTAAAATGACAGCCATATCTCTGAGGGGAGATTTTGGGAGAAGGGAGAAGGCATTTGAGTGATTAAGAAGCATGTCTCCAAACGCCCAATACACGGCGGCTGCAGATGGGAGTGTCAGTGTTAGCACATACACAGTGGCCACTAAGTAAATTGCCTTGAATTTCTGAGGCTTCCACATTGCATGCATGATTTCCCTGAATTATCCCAACAACCAAAAAGCTTTAGTCAAAATTAATTAGAGTTTTATGTCTTGTTCAGATAACCCAGTTCATAACAATGATGAGTTAGTTTGATGGGCTTTTTTTTTTTTTCTAAATTGGGCCAATGGAGGATGGCCCATAGATGAATGAATACTAAGGTATGGAGACACTGGGACATTCTCCCTCATACTTTTTCAGATTCTGCATCAGGGTTTATGATAAAAGAGAGAGGCAATTAGATAGAGAAACTTCACTTTCAATGTCTATTAGACTATTACTAAACAGGATAAAGAAAAAGGGGTTTTTACCCAGGAAAAGAGGATATCTTTTTATGCTGATAAAGACAATACAATTCAAAAAGTGTAGTTACACACAATTACAAATATTAAATTCATAAAGGCAGAGAAAAGGGAAAAGATGAATATTTTCTACACTAGGGAGTGTAAAGAGAAGTTTAGCAAGACATTTTACCAAATTAATAATTGCACATTGATATTAACTTTTTATAACAATGGAATCCAACTAGCATTGAGATCTATAATGGCAACATCAACCAAAAAAAAAATTGAAGAGATCTTTCATAGATGACAACAAACAATGGAGTTTTGACATTTTTAATGGCACACAAACAACGGAGACAGCCAACAAACATATGCACACTCCGCAGCTAAAAATTTGAAGACAGTAGCAAAAACCAACAAGAAAACATTAATAACATAAAAAGATTTTGAGATTGTCTTACACTGTAACAGCATGCCCACCGAATGTGTAAAGAATGTTGGTGGCCCCAGTGAAGTAAAGGACCAACTTGGTTGGACCAGAGTGCTTAACTCCCTCCACCTAAAAACACATCATTAAAGATTAAACCACAAAAAACCTTCATCACTTACCACCACACCACACCCAAATCCATGTTTTTACTCAAATAGGTTCACTACAATTTAATGTTTTACAAAATGGCGTTTAGTATAATGGAAAATGTGATACCTGGCCATGGAGAATGGAAGCAATGGTGAGGTACCAAGCTGTGTAAGTGGTCATTAAGAGACCTAGAAAGGACCAGATTCTGTAGTTTCTGAAGGAAGGAATGAAGACAGTGGTAGCACAACAGGCTCCAAAGATGTATGTCCAAGTTCTCTTGTCTAGGTTGTCATTTATGTAATAAATATTACTGCATACCAGATTTTTAAAGCAAGGATAAGATTAACAATGCCAAGTTGAAGATGGTGAAGTTTGCAGTGGAATGGAATTAGGTAATGAAACAAAAACAAACAAACAAACAAGAAAGGAAAATACATAATACCTAGCACAAGCTATAAGTTGAATGACAGATCCAAACAGAAGAAAAGTGCAATTAAATGCCAAACCCACATTCCTCCAATGTTTCCCAAGCAACCCGTCAAGAACTTCAAACCACTGGAAACAAAAAAACATCAAACTCCATGAGAGACCAACACTCCTAAAAGGGGTTCTTCCAGTAATGGAAGTAAAATCACAGCAAGAAAAAGAAGATGAGTTAATGAACCTGAATAACATGGTTTCTAAAATCAACTTTTTCCCTTTCTTTTCTAGTTCTATATTCGATATAGAGTACACTAATCAAATAAGCAGTCCAGCTACCAAGCAAGCCATAGAAGAGCTGAAACAGAACTCCAGAGAGCATTCCCAGTTGAGAAAACGAATAGGGCAGAGTAAGCAAAACTTGAGCAACCTGAAATTTTGGGGGGGGAAAATGATCAAACTCCATAATGTCAAAGATGGATTAAAACAAAAAGGGGTGAAAAGAAAGACCTGATTTGAAGCACAGCTAAACCAGGCATCATAAACGGAGCCGCCATGCCAGAAGAGTTTGGAGAGCTTGGTTTTGACATTGGGAGCGTTTCCGTCGGCTTCCATTTCAACGTAATTTCCGGCGATCACTGTCTCCACCACTTTATCTGTTGCTGTGGTGGCCATAATGGGTGTGAAGCTGTAGATTCTGTGCGTATGAAGAAGGGGTTTTAGGGAAGAAGAAGAAGAAAAAGAAGGGAACTTTGCTGAAGGAATTACAAAGGTGTGTGGATATATTTATACACTAACATGTGGGGTCTCTTCAAGTGTGGGAAAAGCCTGTGTTTTCAAGTTCGAGAGGAATTTTGGAGACCCTCCTATTAAATTAATCTCTCTACTTTCTATAAACTTTTTTCTTTTGCTTCTTCAACCTTCTACTAATTTAATACTTTAAACCCAAACATTAGACCAGACAATAAATAGCTACAACATTTATTACCATTTTAACCATTTTTTAAGAAGAAAAAAAAGTTAATGTGTTAATATGAAAGTGTATCTCTACAAACAATTACATTCAATTATGGAGAAAGCTCATCCATTTAGACAAGAGAAATGTTTGCATGACAAACCAGGTAATGTGTTGCATTGTTTCCATTCATTGGACAAAGAACAAACTTGAAAAGTTGGAATGTGATGACAAAATTAGAATCCTACTAGTTTTGGTTCTTCAATCTTGCATTTGTCAAACTAAAAAAAAAAAGTTGTTTGTGTCAAAGTTTTACCAGACATATTCAAGGTTTAAAAAACAACAGAATTTACAAGTTGACAAGTGGTTAAATTCTAACTTGAATGCTACAAATTTACCCGACAAAAATAACTACACTCAAGAGAGAATTATTAATTTTAAAAGATGCCTTTACTCTTTTATTTGCAATTCAATCAAAATGAGGCTAAATTTATAATTTGTTGTCCATCTTTAGTGATTTTCAACATTAATATATATATATATATATAGCATAAATTTGAGAGGATTCGAGCCACTTTGAAACAATACTAAATTTGTCAGTGTATAGTATCGTTCCTACTATCAAATACACATCTTTTTACTAACGAAGTTTATTGTTTTATGAAAGTGGAAGTATTTTTTTTTCCTATTTTAGTTCTACACATAATTTAAATATTCAAATATCCGATCTCTTAAAACTTAAGGTATATATCTATAAACCAATCAAGCTTTGAATGAATTCGACTAATTTTTCTTTTCTTACTAAAAAACATATAGTTTTGATTTTTTTTCGAACGATAAAAGAAGATTTGAAATACAAACTAACTAGTCATTAGATAATGATTTTCTCCCCATAGTTTTGAACTAAACAACGCCGGTGACTAGAATATGGTCAAAAAATTGAAACCTATAACATGTTGGTCAACAACATATATATTTGTCTAAATTAATAGAGGTATATATGTTTGGATTACGAGGTTGGAGGATATTACATTACACATATTTGTTCATGATGATTCATATGTAAAAGCAGTAGTGTGCAACACATCTATAAATAGGCTGTTGATGGATTGATAGTTTACCTGTACTAATCTTTAAGGATGACAAATATGTAAGGTAGGTGAAAATTTGTGCTTGAAATGACATATACATATATATATGTAAAATGTGATGTGGGTCTTGAAGCAATTTAACAAATTTTGAGGTCCCTAATTGTTATTCAATATATAAAACATAGGGAGTGTTAAAAAAAGAAAAACAGGGAGGGGGTGTTATATAATTAGAGTGAGTGGGTTTTTTGCACGAGTGGTTCAATTAATTTCTTGGGTTCCCTTCCCAAGCAGATTAGTGTATTATTTTAGTTAAAACCTTGATTAATGTTCCTAATCACTACAATGCCAATATCCTCTTTTTTCTTTTTCCAAACAACTCCTCCATCTAATTTTTTTTAAATATAACATAAAAATAAATATATATTTTTTGAGCCAATTTTTGATTTGAATATAACTCAGACTAGTTATAGTTTTAATACAACATTTTTTAGAAATCACTCATGTAGCTTACAAAAATGAATCGAAAGATGATTTTGAAATTTTAAGCTTTATCGAGAATTGAAGTATGAAGTCAAACACATTTTTGGATGTTTGAAAATCTTTTGATTATTTACGATACTATTCTATTAGCATTTTGTTAGTCCCTTTTTAACTTTTTTTTTTTTAATAACTTTTCGTTCCATTATAGATCTGAATTTTTTTTCTTCTAATTTTAAAATGTTATGTTTATTGTTCTTAATTCATTTATATTATATTTAGATGATTACTTAAGTATTACTCAATTGATTATGGTATATGTTACCGATCAAGTTGAACAATTTAAATTATCTGCATTTCAAATATTATATCAAACCTAAAATGAGGGATATTATGTTACATTATTTATAGGTTAAATTTAAAACTCAGTAACATAGAGTAATTGCAAAAGTTGAGATTTATGTAACCTATAGAATAATACCAAGACCAAGACAAAAAGAAAAGTTTACATGAGAGAGAGAAAAGATAAGCTAAAGAAAAAAAAAGATCACATGATACATATATTTTAAATATTAACGTAAACGTAAATATCAAAGTCCTAATTTTATTGAAAGTTAAATTACATCCAAATATACTTATAAATTCAAGGAACGTTGTTTAAATTTCTCTTCTCTAAATAATGTATAGAAAAATTATTTATTAAAATATCAATGATAAAATACTAATAAATTTAATGAACATTGAACTTTAATATTGATAACGTTTTTTTTTTTATGGTGTAATGAAAATATGGATTTAATATCAATACTAGGAAAGAAAGGAGAGAGAAGAAAAAGGAAATGAAAGAGGTGTTTGAGAAGAAGAAATAATAAAAAAGAAGACCACATGATTACAAACCCAAATTCACTTTTCTCACATGCCCCTATCTCTCTCTCTCTTTTTCAAAAAACACCCTAATTCTTTTATCTTTTTTTCTTTTTTAAAAGCCAAACAAAAGTGTAAGAACAAAAAATATTGTGATTGGATTTTGGGAGACACCCAAAAAACAAAACTTTTTATTTATTTATTATGTATTTTTACTTACTTTGCTTTTGTTTTTTCTTTACTTCAACTCTCTGCCAAATTCACACACACCCCATTTTCAACCATTTCATTTGCTTTAACGAAACCTACAATTATCACTAATCTCCTTAACTCTTAACCAATAATCATCACTTTTTTTACACTAATCTTTCTTTTTATTTGTGTTTTCTATTTTTCTATTATTATTTTTTTTTAGTTTTTTATTTTCACTTTCTTTGCCTTATATTCTACACTTCATTTCACTCTCTTATAACCAGAGATCTCATTATTATGTTTTTTTTGTGATGCATTTGGTGACCATTTTGAGGCTATAATTATTAGTTCTTTTTTTCCTTCAACTTGGGGTTTTGTCCATTTGCATCCTAATTAACTTCTGATATTGTTGACAATAAAACAATATATATATATATATATATAAAAGCTTGTAACAATGTTGAGACACATTATTCCCTTTTTTTTGACATGTGTTTCCCTGGTTGGACCTCAAGATTTTTGAATTCAAAAGTGGTCAATTTTCATATTTTTTTGATTTCTTTGGGTTATTATTACTGTTCTTATTATTATTATTTTACTTATGACTAAAATATGGGTTTCTTCTTCATTCAATTTCACTTAATTATCAACATAAAACCAATGATTCACTTTAAATCACCAGCAAATAAAACCCATATGAAACAGTTTTAGTTATTAAAAAAAAAAGTAGTGATTGTTAAGAAAAAAGCTCGAGTTTAGTCAATATAGTTTACAATTAAAATTTAGTCTTTATAGTTTAATATCATTCTTATAAATATTTTATATGATATTAGAAGCTAGGTATAGAATTGAATTAAGTATTGGCGAAGTTTTTATCAAATTATATTTATACTAAATTCTAACTTTTAAAATTATAGAGATTAAATTCTAATTTTTTCCTAACTATAAGAACTAAATTTGTAACCAAACTAAACAATATTGACTTAAAAGAATGCTACCAAATTATATCTTTTACAAAGTTTTACCAAGGTTTAATTTAACTAATTTTGGAGTATACCCTAATTAATAATAGATTAGAGTTTCAAATTGTTTAGCCTCTAGATATAGTTGGGTCAAAAAAGAAAAAAAAAATCCTCAAATTCAAATACTCTTCTATAACAAAAAGTTGAAATAATGAGCATTTTCAAATACTAAAAGGAAAATTCATCATAACAACCCATATGGTTTACCCTTCAATATTACCCACTCTAAAATTTCATTTTCCATGCCATTTTCTATTAAAATGATTCCCTATCTCTTGTGTACTCATATGGAGTGATTATTTCTTCCAAAAAGTTTTTTTTAAAAAAAAAAACAATATCATGACAATTTTGGTATATGATGAAAAATAATGAACAAAAATCCATCTACTAATCATATTACACAATATATATAGACATATATAGCTATATTGTACACTATACATAGGTAGAGAATTTAAAGGGTTTGAATTCTATTTTGGAGTGTATATAGTAGTAGACAAAAAGGGCAAAAATAAAAGGATATTAAACTTGAAAGTGATTGGATTTGGTTTATATTTTTTGGCCCCAAAAAGAGTAACCTCTTTCATCTTTCCAAAGTATCATTGTCAAGCTATTAAGAAACCAAAATAACAAAAGCTAACTTATATATAAAACATATAACATGGCAAAAAGAAAGGATATATTGACATTTTAATGAGCATGCCTAGTTATGGCCTATGTGTTATAATTACCCATTATTTCTTAAGACTATGTAACACTAAAAACCCATATGGCCATATATAATGTATATATGTATATTAACAAACAACTTTCTATATATATATATAGTGATAAAGAGGAGTTATATCATTTGATATAATCATTATTCAACTCATCAAACTTTCCTTTCATCTAAAGAATATGATGTTGAACAAGATAGATTTTGTTATAATCATAGGATAGATTATAGAATAATATAGAGTGAATCTAGGCTGAAGTTTTAAGCGATTATATAGTCTTTTACACAATTTGTATGTGTATGTATTTGCTAGGAAGTAATTCTTGTTAATAGTGTTATTGAAATTGAGTTTCTTCCTTCGATCCCACCACTTATACCAAGTTACTATATGGGGATTAATGAGTTTATTTCGAGTTTTTTTTATTTGTTTGTTTTTTACTTTATTATTATTTATTTATTTATTATTAGTGTGAAGTGTCTAATTAATGTAGTTACTGGATGGTTTTGTAACGATAAATTTTTTATTAAAAAATCATTTTAAAAAAGAATGAATGGAAAATCTAAGATGCTAGAAGGTTTTTGGAATTAAAAAGAATAGAGTGCAATTAATATCTAATTAATGTATTTAGATTTTAATTGATAATTAACTTAACAACTTATGTGACTTTACTAATTTCTTTTAAATTTTTATTTAACAAGTTTTTAAAATTGATAAAATTACAATTAATGTTATACTTAGAATTATTTAAATGAAAGGAGTAAAATGGGGAGAGAAAGTATTGATGTATTTAGATTTTAATTGTTAATTAACTTAACAACTTATATGTGACCTTACAAATTTCTTTTGAATTTTTATTTAACAAATTTTAAAATTGACAAAATTACTATTAATGATATACTCAGAATTACTTAAATGAAATGGACAAAATGAAGAGAGAAAGTTTCTCCCTATAGGCCATTTTATATATGTATATACATACATACATATATATGTATGTATGTATGTATGTATGTATGTATGTATGTATGTATGTAT
>CM046883.1:4745693-5024229 GCA_025688845.1 Cucumis hystrix | reverse complement strand
CCTGTTTAAATTTAGCAAATAGCATTTCTGATGTCTCTCTCAAGAATTCAGTGGCGTATCAAGAAATCATATGTATGGGGCACTATAACAAAAAAAATAATTGTAGTAAATGAGATTTGAACATAGGACCTCGAAGTTTTAAAAGGGACACAACCACTATATCAAAGGCAGAATATAATAAAAATGAAACATTATTTAACATATATTATAACTTAACACTTCAAAATTAATATTAAAATACAAAAATCGAGAATGTGAAGGGGAACACGTGCCCCTAATCCCTTAATAGATCTGCCCTTACTCAAGATGATAGTTAAAAATATTTGAACTTCTTTTGTTTAAATTATAATTGTATTATTCTTTCTAAAAAAATCAAGTCAATTAGGTTGAAATAGATATCGTTAGTGGATTGGGCACCACTAAAATATGCTCCAAATTACATTCTAAATAATCAATGGGAATTTATAATAGAAGTAGAACTAGACTAAACATTTTCCCCAACTTGGAAGGTAATTTTGTTGGTTTTTTGGGCAAAAATATGAGAATTACAATTTGTCCAACATAAAAAGGTTCGAAAGTGTCCTAGTTAGAATCAGTTTAAGTTTAAGTGTGTTAACTCTAGTTAAATTCTCTTATTGTATTCTCTAGTTTGAGAGTCTGAAGAGAGTGTGTGAATAGTACTATAAAAGCTTTAAGAGAGTGCTTTTATAATTGGGATCAATTGTTTTGTGTGATTATACCAATTTTTTACACAATGAGTTTATTTTGGTGGACTATAGTTTTTTTTCTAGTTAGGAGTTTCTTCACGTAAATGATCTCCTTATTTCACTGTTGTAGAAGTGAGGATTTTTTTCCCAACAAGTGGTGGTATAAGAGCGTCGGGTTTGAGTATATAGCTTCTTGAATTTTCTAAATATGTTCTATGGTTGCAGTAGTGTCTGACCTTTCATATTAGAAAAGAATTTTTTAAGTGAGTTGTGATATTGCCTATAGTGTGGGTTGCTCACTATTTGTTATTTTGCTAGGAAGAAAAACAAATATGTCAAGTTTTATGAGTTAAGTAAAGTTTAATGTGGAGAAATGTGATGAAATGATCAACTTTGGCTTATGGCAAGTTCAAGTCCAGGATGTGCTGATACAAAGCGGGATTATACAAGGCCTTGAAGGAAGACCATACAATGGTACTTCCAACAATGATGGTAGTCCATGAGATCAGTCCAGTGGTGATTCCAGTGAAGGTTCTAAGACGTCCAAAATGAAAGATAAAGATTGAGAGAAAATTAAATGGACTTGAGAGCACTACAAGTGCAATCAAACTAATTTGGCTAAAAATATTGTTGCAAGCGTGCATGAAATTTCAACAGTCAAAGATCTTTGGGAGAAGCATGAAGCATTGAATCAAACATTAAAAAAAAAAAAAAAAACTCCAATTTGGAGGAGCAAGCTTCCAACGTTGTGAATGGTGGAAGATACAAAAATATAAGATCACTTGACTAATCTCAATGACACCGTTTCTGAGCTAGGAGGTGGTAAAAGTGAAGATAGATCAAGTTGATCAAGATAAGACACTCCAACACTTCTGATCACTTCCTCCTTCTTTTGTACACATGAAGTCAATCTTAATGTACAAGAAGAAAACTTTAGTTTTTGCTAAGATTACTAGTAAACTTTTTCTAGATAAAAAATAAGATTGAAGAGTTAGCTAAGGGCATACTTCACGAGAGGATTCGGTATTGGTAGCTTGCAAAGAAGAAGAAAGAGTTCGTGCGAAGAAAGGTTTACTAGAAATGTAGACAGTCTGAACATATGAAAAATGATTATCTTAACAAAGCAAGTTCGTCAAAAAGCTCTGAGTTAGATGCTAGTAATCTCCATTGTTAAAGAAGATGACAATCTCTTCCATTGAAACAAGACAATATTCATCCTCGTGGTATATGTTCGTTTTGTCATAATAGAGGATGTGATGTTAGTGGTTTTACAAATTTGCACACAAGCATTGACTTGTCGGTTATATAAGGTGTGTGGTGGAAGCATGTCAATGACTGAATGACTTTTAGGTGAGCCAAGTGAAAGTTTCACCATAAATATAAACAAAGTTTATTGACGCGTGACGAAAAAGAAAATTCTTGGAATTAGGTGGTATTTCAAGTGGTCTACTTTTTATGGTGAAGTAGATTATAATTGTATGAGATAAGAACTATGATTGTCGGTGAAGAGATAATTAATGTTGCAGAAGTTGTACTGGATTCTTCAACTATCTTGTCAAAGTGAAATTTGTTGGGTTTTTTTAGTAAAGTATTAGAAATGCAGTTGTCTAATATATAAAAAGTTTGAGAGTTTTGCACGTAAATTTTTGTGTTTTAAGTTTATTTATGTGATAGAAGTGAGATGTTTTTGCAACAATTAATTCATGGTTGTGCACGATGTGCCGTTTGCAAGCAACTTGTTTTTATTAAATTTTGATTATTCAATTAGCCTTGAATGTTTTATCCTTACAACTAATAAAATTCAATTCAAGCCTTTATGTTTTATGCATTCCTAAAACTTAAAATTCTCAAATATATTCTTTCAAAACTTTCTATTATGGTTTATTAGTCTCCATGGGTTATTGCATTTTTCATTTCAAAATAACATATCAATTAAAATTAAATTTTATGATCAATAATAAATTTATAAACATTACAAAGTCAATAAAATCTTAGCTCAATTGACACCAATGTTAATTGAGGATAAAAAAATTTGTGGTTCAAATCTCTCAACTTATTTATATTTTTAAAAAAATTCATTGACTTCGTCATTATTATTAGATACAATATAAAATTCGTATATTTACGGAAAAAACTTTTCAAAGCATAATTAAACGCAGTTGAAAATTAAAAAATATAATGGTAATTTAATCTACTAAAAAGTAGAGGGAAGTTTCAAACTCTCACAACCTTTTTATTTGTAGTCTACATAACATAATATTTTTCAAAACAGTAATGATTAACTGTTTCAAGACTTCAAGAATTAAGGAAAAGGAAAAAAAAAATAATAATAACAATAAACAAAGACATTGCTGTAAAGACCAAAGACCAATGACCTTGTCACCTTCATCTCTTTAGGGCCCTCATTTTGGAGTACAATCTTTTGGTTCTAAAGGCCAAAAACAAGTCCATGGCAAACCCAATCGCACATGAACAAGCCATTACAACAAACACAAGCCTATAACAATGCGCACCCACGCACGTATTGCCACCCGTCTTCGTTGTTGTCGCCTCCATGTCATAGAGTATCCCAGCCAAGAGCCCTGAGAAAAGGAACGAACCAAGAGGGAGGTTGAGGATTAGAACGTTGTAGATCATGCCATAGTTCTTGAGACCAAAGACTTCAGAGGCCATCGGGACGGTGATGGCGAGACGGACGCCGTAGCAAATACCGACTACGATGGAGCCAATGTATAAGGAACCGGGGATGGCAATGGCTAAGAGAATGTAGCCAAGTGCCATTAGAATTTGGGAAGCTGCATTCCATAGTGGCCTTGGCATCCCTGCTTTCCTGTTTGTGTTTGTATATGATCATCGAGTGCCCAAAATAATATTCTTCAGAAAAAGAAAAAGAAAAAATCTAACAAAATATTTAACTTTTTTTTGTTAAATGAAATAATTTATCTTCTTTTTCTATTCTTTTAAATTTACTTTCATTGAGACAAACAGAAACATTTTCTTTCTTTAATTTTGAAAATATAAGCTTATGAAACACAACTTAATGTCATCTAACAATGTTTTCAAAATTCATGTCAAATTTTAAAAAATGAGCTTTAGTTTTTAAAACTTGATTAAGAATGTTTTCAAAATTCATGTCAAATTTTAGCTTTAGTTTTTAAAGCTTGATTAAGAACTTTAAATGTTAAATTATGAACGTAATAAAAAAGAAAACAAAGATATTTAAAAAAAATCAATAGAATATTGAGCAAGATCGTATCTATGGAACACTCTCATTTAATAAAACATTTGAATTCATGTTTTTGAATTCAGATACAAATTCTAAAAAACAAACATCCTATAAAGTTACAAATATATTAGGTAAATTATAGTTTAAATCTTATTTTCTTTTGAAGTTAGAGGTTGATTCTCCCCTCTCCGATATTGACAAAAAAAAGTTATTAAAAGTTTCGTTGACAAAAAAACCTCTTATTTTCAACTTTATTAAGTTCAATTAATATGCCTTTTGTTTATAGAATCAATTCTACTATTGAAAATTGTTTTTAATATATTTTCAATGCATTAACATTTAAATTCAAAATTTTAAAATGAATAATTATTATTAACAATAGATTAAAATAAAATATATAGAGAGAGAGTTTCATGTTATAAACTCAATTAGTTCTGTTAAATTAAAATATGTTATATATAATATATTTTATTGAAAATTTTTCAAAAATAGAACATTTACAAAATATTTATCTTTATATAAAAATCAAAATCAAGTGTAATAAATACAATTTTTTAGTAGTTTTGTTCCGTAAAATATAAATAGTTTATCAATTTTTTCTTTTGTAAAAGCTCCTATATTATATGAAATTACAAAATAATAATTATGCAAAATTTTTAAAATAAAAACTTTAAATTAATTAATAATAATTTATATTTAAATATAATAACTAATTCTCATATACGAATTTATTTTGGTAATTTCACTCGAACTTGACATCAACAAAAATTCTTTGACATTTATTTTTATATTTCTTTTAAAGTGTAAGTCAATACGATATTTTTGGCCAAAAAAAATGGACTATCCATACAACTTTTACCAAGATATTTGCCTTTCAATTGCATTTTGGAAGTATTTAAATTTTAAAAAAAATAAGTTGTTTTTTTTTTAAAAAAAAGTATGTGTGTTTGGCAACTACCAAAAATAAATTTGGAAAAAATGAGTTTATTAAATAATGTGATTTAAGATAAACACTTAAAATCAACTTTAGAAAAAAGAATTTTGAGTGTTTAATGGTTAATTTTCCTAATTTATGTTTCACTCACCTTTAGCTATCCTTGACAGTCAACCTTCAACAATCGTCTCCACTAGTTGTCGTTGACGACAGCCAACAATTGTTCCTTGTGAACCTCCGACCATTGTTTTTCATGTGATCATTAACAACAATTTTTTTTACCATTTTGCCTACACGAGCTGCTTATGGCTAACCTTTGATGATCACTTTTCGACAATCATTGCTAACCAAACTTCGAGTGACCGTTTTTTAGAAATTGTCGTAGAACAACTACCAACTACTATTCACTGTCGTTGTCGAACCTCTGATAATTGTTTCTTTGTTAATGTTTTTCATCAGCCTTTGACGATCAACTTTCATCTATTGTTTTTTTACAATCGTTGTCGGTCAACCTCCGCAAATTAATGTCGACCAATCTATGACACATTTTTTTATGTTTGCCACTTAACTTTTAGCAAACTTTTTCAACGATTGCAGCTCATCATTTTGTCATCGTTTTTCCATGATCACTTTCTGACAATCATTGCCAACCAACCCTCAATGACATTTTTTTATGATTGTTCTTTGGTAATTGTCTTCGACGCCCCATCGACCATTGTCGATTGTCATTTGTGAATCTCCAATCATCGTTTTTTTGTTACTATTTTTTGTCTACCGTTGATAGTCGTTTTTCGTGTATTGTTTTTCCACAACAACTATCGACCAACCTCCAACAACTATTTTTTTATGACCGTTTTCAACCAAATTTCCTCGATGTTTTTTGGTCAACCGTCGTCGATCATTTTCGTTGACCATTGTTAATCAACTTTCTTCAACTGTTTTTTGAGCTAGCCAACTACCAAGCATGGTTATTCATCGATCGTTGTCGGTTAACTTTAGTCGACTGTTATTTAGAGACCGTTGTCGTCTAACTTTCATCGATTGTTGTTTGATGATCGTTGTTGGCCAACTTCTGTCAACTGTTTTTTATCATCATTGGCGATCAACTTTCGTCAATCGGTCGGTCAACTTTCATGGTTTTTTTTCGATAATAGTTGTTGCACAACTATCGACAATAATTTTTTAGTGATTGTTGTTGACCAACTATTGTTGGGTGCTGTTTGGTGGCCATTGTCTGGCAACTCGTTGATTATTTTTTTTGTGATCGTGTTTTGTCAATTTTCGTTGATCGTTTATGGGACCATCGTCTGCTTACTTTCATCGATTGTTTTTCGATGACTATTATCAGCCAACTTTCTTCGAACGTTGTTTGTTATGTTGTCGGTCAACGTTTGTTGACTATTTTTTGTGACAATTGTTGGCCAACTTTCATCCATCATTTTCTCAATAGTACTTATTAGCCAACTACCATGAGTGTTTTTTGGTGACTGTTACCAACTAACTTTTGTCAATTTTTGTTCGACGACCACTGTTGTTTAACTTTCGATAACTATTGTTTGTCGACTTTGATCCACGGTTTTTTGGTGACTGTTGCTAGATAACTTTCGTCGACTATTTTTTTGGTAACCATTATCGGCCAACTACCAACAACCATATTTCAATGACTGCTATCAACTGACTTTTGACAATCGTTATCGTCAATCTCAAGTTATTGTTTTACGGTAACCGTTACCGACAACCTCCGAACACCATTCTCGATAGTCATTAGCCAAATTCTATGAAAACCACCATGGACAATTGTTTTATTATAGTTTGAAATTATAAAAAATACTTTTGCTATATAACAAATCAAACAAATTTGGGCCTAACCACCTTCTTGAAAAGAGAAAAAAGGTTGGCAAGAACATGTGTTTGTATATTTTAAATAGTTTTTTAAATTTGTTTTAAAAGTGTATGTGAATCTTTTAAAAACATTTTAATTTGTAAAGTTATTACAAACATACCTTGAATCATTTACCGGTATTCATACTTACTTGATGAAATGCTCCGATGCCGATCCCGATAAAATCCGGCCAAAAAACCCCCAAATGCTCATCAACGATATGAAGATCGAAACGTCGTCGTACCCAAGAGCCAATCCAATCTGTCCCATATTGTTCATCACTGCCAATCCCGTACCCACTCCACACAAAAACGACACAAACATAATCCAAAATTCAACCGTCTTCATCGCCTCAACAATCGTGTGATCTTCTCCGATCACCGGCTTACCCTCCACTGCATCACCTGCCGCACTCTCACCCGCCAGCAGCGCCTCTGCAACTTCACCAGACCCACCCCTGCTTTTCAAGAACGAGTGAAGTGGGATTACCAGAGGTGAAACCAGCAAACTCAGCAAAACGATGGAGAAGATTCTCGATAGGAATGAGTTGGGATTTGGAATCGAATCAAATACCAAGAGAGTGACGGCAACGGCGACGGAAACGGCGTTGAGTACCCAGAAGTATTTGAACTCCTTTGTTTCATCATCGGCGGAACGGGGGACTTCACGAAGGAAGAGAATAGCAGCAAGGCAAACGGCCAAGGGGACAAGGGAGAGAAGGGCGAGAAAAGAAGAGGGGTTATCAGAGAAAAGAGCGGAACAAAAATCTGTAAAAATGGCGGTACTGAGGGCGATGTAGCCTTTGAGAATACCAGAAACAGTTCCTCTGTTTTTCCGGAAGTTTCTTAAGCAAGTAACAAGCACGCCGGTGTTCATCCAAGTCGTGCTATTCCCTCCCATACACAGAAAGATACACATCTACACATTTAAAACCAACCCAAATCAACAAAACGCCAGATAAAATTTCATTTTTGTGAAGTGAGATTTAGAACAGAGTACCTGCCAGTAAGGGAGGGGTTTGATTTTTTGACTGACAACGAGCCATTGAGCGCCGTAGCCAACAAGGCCTTCAATGGAGCCGATGACGAGGAGGAGAGAAGTGGAGAGGCGGTCGGAGGCGAGACCGGCGAGGAGACCGAATGCTTTTCCGAGGTCTTTGGCGACGGAGAGATTGTTGAGTTGGAGCTGAGAGAGATTCATGAGGGATTTAAGAGCGGCGGAGTAGTTGGAGAAGGTGTAGTTGTTACCAGAGATGGATTGGACCCAGATAGCGGTAACTAAGCCGAGCCATTTGAGGGCGGAGGAAGACGGCGGAGAGCGGCGGAAGATGTTCATTGAAATTAGAAAAGGAGGGAAAAAGTAGAGAAGGCAGTTTGTTTTTTGGGAAATTGTGCAAAGCAAAACATTTAAAATGGAGGGAAGTTACACGTGTAAGTTTAAGTTTTAGCTTGTCTTTACACGTGGGAAGAATAATACTTAAATTCTTAAATTAATGTGTTGATAAAATTTTTAAAATGTTTCTAATAAGTTCTCTCTTCAAATAATGGTACCAATAAGTTTTATTATATGACTTTTCAAATTGATGTTGGTGAAACTAAAAGTTTTTCTTATACATTGTTGTTACATGATAAAAATTTAATAATTTTGGAACTCTTAATAAAAATAGTGTTGTTAGTGAACTTTTATTTTTATTTTTATTTTTATTTTTATTTTTATTTTTATTAAAAGGCCATATTAAAAATAAAATGGTACCTAATGATTTTTTTAATATATAGTACATATCATAATAAATATGGAGGAGTAAAATTCCTTCAAAAATAGACTAAAGATCGAGCATGAAGAATTCTTAATTTTTTTTACTATCTTCTCTATTTAATGGATGGAAGTGCGATTTGAAATCATCTCTCATATATCCTTCTCAAATATATACTTTAACAAGAATAAAATGAAACATCAGAAAGTAGATTATATATGGTTGGTTTTGAGAATGAATTGAAAGGAATATTATTCAAAATTTCATTGAGCAAAGAGTTTATTTTTTCATTCTTTTGTGTTTGGCATATTTAAGTGCATGAATTTAGCCCTAAACCATCCTTTCAAGCCATGATATTTAAAATGTTAATTTTTTTCTCAAATGAACAATATCGTTATTTTTTTAAAATTGATACACTTTGAAATAAAATACAAGAAATGGTACCTATTTTGACAAATATTTATATATTTTCAATGAACTTAATTCATGAAAGAATTCAATATATACATATATGTGTGTGTATCGTTCATATATACACTTTGTGACTCATCTTTTATATCTTCTAAATGAAATTAAACACGGCATTAACAATAATATCAACATCCAACAAATGATGAAAACTTTGTATCAAAATAAAAATGACATACCAATAGTGACTTAACGTACCTCTAATTTTCATACTTTTTGAAATTCTTAGTGTTTCTATGATTTCATTTCAACGTATAAAAGATAGGTAAATTATTATAAATGACATAAGTCTATTCATATCTATTCATGTCTTTTATTGATATAATATGAAATTTTGCCGTATTTTAATTCATTAGGCTATATTTGAAAATGTCCCTAAAAACCAGTCGGTTGAATATTTATTTAATAATTGTAAGTTAAAATATCATTTTGTCCTTAAACTTAGTCCGTTTAATTTTATTTTCTATTTTTAAAATTTTTTAATTTTAATCACTTTACTTTCAATAAATCTTAAATTTAGTTTCTCAAAATTAATTAGTAATAGTAATTATAATAATTTTTATCAAAGAAAATACCCAATATGCAAACTTGTAATAAAAATTAAATGTTATAGATAAGGGAAAAAAAACTATAAACCAGCATTAAAGACTGAATTTAAGATTTATTGAAAAATAGAGACTAAAATTGAACATTAAAAATATATAAAATAAAATTAAACAAATTTCAAAGTATAAAAACCAAAATAGTAATTTAACTAAAAATATATCTATGTAATCATATTTGAATGTATGAGACCTAATTAACTGTAAAAAAAGAAAAAAAAAAGCATATTGAATCACTTAACATATACAAGTATTAAAATTAGGCTCTCAAACTTAATATGGTTGTGTCAATTCAACGTAATCGATAAAAATTGAATCTTCAAACTTCCACCATTATTATAGGTTATATAATTTGGTTCAGTGTGAGATTCAATTCAAAATCCATATAAGTAAGTTTGAGTGATAATTTTTTTAATTTAGAATTTAAAGATATAATTGTAACTATTAAAAGGGTGGTTATCAAATTTTCCAAAGAAAATTATTTGAAAAACAACTTTTTATTTTAACTATTTTTGGAAATTGTGTATGGAGAGTGAGAAGTCATCTTTTGTAAACACAATAAAAATATGAAAAGATGTTATTATTCTAAGACAAAAACATCACATCTTTTTTGGAAGAATTTTATTCTAAAGAAGGATATAAAGTTGTTTTGAATTAAATTTCCATCTTTAGTAGTTGATTGATATTGAAGTAGGGGTTAAGAATGGTTTGAAAAACAAAATGAAAACCAAAAAACCAAAATCAAACACATCATTCTTGAGAATATTGTTTTTTTTTTCTTAGAAAAATAAGTTTTTTCGTCCTAATTTTATCTCTAAATTTTCAATTTAGTTTTCATTTGGCCTTTAAATTTCAAAATGGTACACTTTTATATATAAGTTTAGTTATTTATGGTGCACTCCATAAATATAGGACGCTTTGAATTTTTTAAATAAGTGTGTATGTCTCAAAGATTTTGATTTTGAGTGTAGGAAGAGAATAGTAAGAAGTCATGAACTTCATTCCTTGTTTGGCTCAAGGAGTTTTACTACTAAAAAAAGATTACATTATATCTTATCAACTTCTTATCATGTGTGTCTAAAAGTTCACAACTCCTTACTTCTCATTATTTCACTCCTTAGAGAGATGAACTCTCCTTGTTTGGTTATAGACTTTGCTTAATACATTCTTCGTTGCCACTCACGAAGGCACGTAGGGTGAGGGTACGTGCTTCTAATCTTCTCAAGTATTTTAAATATAAATTTGAGTAGAATGAAGAGGTGGCTTTCAATATTTGAATGACTAGGCTTTAGTTCATCATTTTAATTAAATTGATATATAACCAATAAGTTTTTCTAATTTATTCTATAAATCTTTTATGCCAACACAAAAACACAATCAACACACTTAATCAAATAAACCAAAAATTAAATTTGTTCTTTTTTCTTTCTTTCCTCCACACTCTTCACTATTATTATTTTTTTTAAAAAAAAAAAAATTGAAATCTTGAAGCAAATCATTAAAAACATTGAGTAAAAAAACAAAACTCGTATATTGGTTTTAACATCCATGAAAAGAAATTAATTTATTTTCACAATTAATTAAATTATAAAAACAAATAAAAACAAAAACAACCAATATAGAAAATAAATTCTATAGATTTGTAGATAAATATTTTTCCATTTAATCAATTTAATTAATATGATGAACCTAAAGCCTAGTAATCCAAATATAGAAATCACATGAACGTTCAATTTTATTATTTTACGGAATTCTAAAGATAAGGACTAAACTAAGCTATTTTAAAAAGTTGGAGAACTAAAACCTGACGTTTAAAAAAATTTAGGAAGAGAAATAAAAACAAGATACAACTTAAGAATCAAAAATAAGATTTAAATCTAAAAATATATGCTTAACTAAAAAAAGAAAGAAAAAAAAACTACCAAATAGTTATCAAAGAAGTTTTAACAATTCATGATAATTTAAAAATTCGAAAAATAGAATGGTTATAGACTTTGAAGATTTATAGTCTATGGGCCTTGAGGCCCTCATCATTTGGGCCTGCCCCATAAAATAAGTTTTGTTTGTATAAAAATTGAAACTGATTCCTACCCTCGTTCAAGAAATAAAAAGAGATATAACAACGATTTTAAGAACCATTCTAAAAAATAGCAAAACCACTCTTTCTTTTGAATTTTAGCAAATAACTTTTTTTTTTTTTTTATACGTACATGATATTTTATAAAATACCAAAATACCCACCAAATATCCACATTCTCCAACTGTAATTATTTTTTATATGGAAAAGATATAGCAATCCATATCATAACTTTTTTCTTAATATCTCATAAATCAACTAATTTAACATTTTAATAACTTTATTCAATCTTACTAATTTCAAAATAACCAAATTGAATTTGAATTTCAAAATAACATCTCTTATTTTTTATTATTATTATTTGAAAATTAAATCTCAACTTTTTTTATTTTAAAATAAGTTGAATCTTTAAACCCTTAATAATTTAAAAATTAAAATTAGTTGTCGTATTAGATCTTAATTTATTTTTTCCAATAAAATAGGCTAAGATATTGTGTTTTGATAAAATCTCCTTAATTTCATATACATTTTAATAAATAAATAATATTAATTAAAAAAATCAGCTGAAATTCCTCTACGGAAGATAACTTTTGTAACTTTTTGTTTTTAGTTAAGGTTTTTGTTTTTCCACCCCAAGCGTTTACAGGTTGTAGACTTGAAAATCAAATATGGAAGATGGAAAATGAAGATAGTGTTTGCGTGCTTCAAATGTTTATATTCTTCTTCTTGAAAATGCATGATGAAGAAGATGAAATTTAAACTTCAAATGGAAGAGGGTGGAGATTGGGGTTTGCCAGCTCGAAGAAGATGAGATCAAAAAAATAAAATGGCAAGTGAAAACGAAGGAAGATTTTCAAAATGGAAGATGAGAAACAAAAAACAAAAATGAAGCATGAAGATCGTTGCAACAGATATGGGAAATGAAGAGAAAATGTTCTAATTTTGATTGGACAAGTATGTATTCAATATTTATTAAATTGTATTTATTATATTTTAGCTGTAAAAAAGTAGCTTATACTTTATGTATAGGGGTATTTTGGGTTTTTTCAAATTCTTATTTATTGTATTTTTTATTCATTTTGTCATTTTTGAAAAAAATAAGCGATTTTGCTATTTTTCAAAATGACAACTTTAAAATTGCTATTCTTCTAGTTGACCCTTCAAATAAACAAAAATTCAATCACTAGATTTATAAATTTTTAGACAAAATATACTTATTTTGGTAGGTATCTATTTGATCCCTCAAATTTTATAACGAGTATTTTTAGTCCTTGAAATTTAAACAATGATTCTAAAGAGTCCGTAGGTCCATTTTATAGTCAGTTGATTTAAGAAAAATTGTAATTGATGACCATTTTAGGAATAATAATTAAGAATCTAGCAATATTTTTAAAAAATTGCAAATATAGCTAAACTATCGTTGATAGACTTGTATGATCTATCATTCATAGACCAATATTTGGAACATGGTCTATCGGTGATAGACTTTTATCATTGATAGAATTTGACAAATTTTACTATATTTGCAAATTTTTTAAAATGTTGCTATATAATTAATTATTTTGAATCTAATTGCTAAATTTGCTACTATCCCTTGATTTAATCGCTCGTTGATTATGTTGTTAAATGATGATGTATAATGTTTGTTTGTCAATTTTTATTTTAAAATTACATTTTATTAAGTTAAAATGATAGATGGTTTGAAAAGGTAAAGAATAGAAAGAAAAAAAAGGAAAGAAACAAAGAAACAAATCTATTATGATATTTGTATCTCTATGGATATCGAGAATCTCTATCAACAAAAATCTTTTAACTTTGACAACATTGATTTTGGACGTGAATTTCTAAGTGAGTAGTCATGTATGTCTCTAGACCCACAACAACAAGATTTTTATTCGTTCTCTACAAGTGTACTCAAAATTCGGTTTTTTGATTTTTTTTTCCTTTTTTTAAACTTGCTTAGAATTGGTTGATAAACAACCCTAACTCTTTGCTTTGCAGTTGTTTGAGTAATGATGAATTTTAACTTTGTTTCTTTCTTTCTTGATAATCCCTGCATTTAGAAGTTAAATAGATCTCAGAATTAAAACTCTCTCTCTCACCATTTTTATTTCTCAAATCAAAAGAAAAATAGTATGATATTGGTGGTGATTTTTTCAATGGCATTTTATTTGAAGCATTCTTTTGATAATTCTTTCTCACTTAATCAAATTTGATTAATTTAAATTTAAATGTTTTATGGGATGGTTAAATAATATTTTTAACTTAACGAATTTAGAAAGAGATTTGTTAGATTCAGTTTGGAATAAACCTATATTAAAGAAGAAATGCAATTAAAAGAAATGAACGTTTAAATTTACAAATATTTTTAAAAAGTTGTCATTTAAAATAATTTCTTGTCATATAATTTTTTCAAAACATTTTCTCATATATTTTGAATGTAATTTTGGTTTGTATTTATTTAAGGTAGGATATATTTAATTAACTTTCTTTAATTTTAGAAGACTTTATTTATATTCTTTTATATTCCTAGTTAAAAATTGACCACCAACTCCACAGTAAGATTTCAAGTATATGTCAAAAAAATACTGAAAAAAATGTAAATATACATCACAAATATCATAGTTTATTTTTTGTTTGTATGTTTATAAATATCATAGAAAAATAAATATATATCGCATATATGATTCAGTATATAAGACAATATGTTTTACAAATTGTCTTCTCTTTGCACTTGTCAAATATATTATAGTTTATATTTTAGTAAAATCAAAATGCATAATGTATATATATCAAATATACCTTCGTATTTGGTTAAAAAAGAACTGTCTTACTTGTGTAGTTTATTTTGTAGAAAAACTATTTTGAATGCATGAATTGAAATCTTGGAGTTAGAGAATCTTCTGATCGTAGAAAATTCTCTCTATGTCTGCGCCTCCTTTATTTGTACCGACTTTATGGGCTTGGGCTTCGTTGGTTTATGAACCTGACCCTTGAGCTCAAATAGTTGGGTTTGAACCTTAATTAACATTTTGGGTTAAATTAAGCTTGGTTTTTGTGTTTAAATGAACTCTTTAATCAAAAATATTAATGTTTAATTGGACAAAATTATTTTATTGAATCCAACGGTCAAGACAAAAACATCATCGATATTAGCCACTTAATGTCTTTAATTTCAGTTTGGAACACATATCAACTTTTAATTAGTCCCAAATCTGATGAATTGTAATTTCTCCATAAATCTAAATATTGACGTGACAATTTATGAACCTAAATCAACCATCCTTCTAAATAATAATTTTAAATTAAAAACAAGTTTGTTATAAGTTTATTTTAGTTATTATATCTAATATAAGATGTTTTATTTTTATTTACAAAGCATTACTTTTTCGAGTTTAAGCTGAAATTTACTAAAACACTATCTTTTCAACAAAGTCGAACTTTCCAGAATTAAAATTCGTAACAATTATTATAAAAGTTACAACAATACCAAACGAAACCTAAATGCAAAACTCTTGAATGGTTTGTGTTAAGAGAAAAGTTGAATATTTGAACTAATATTTTTTCTTCTTTTAAGAAATGGAATTTGGAAGCAAAATTAAATGAATGGTTAGAAAATAGGAAAGAGCAAATAATTATAATTGTTCAATTAATGAAATGTTTCGAATTTTGATAACAATTATTCAACTCTTTGCCTCCTCTTCTTTCTTATATTTTAGAGAGACCCATCGTATATTCAAATGTCAACAACTTCACATACCAAACTATATTACAATATTTTAATGCTCAAACTAATTAAAAAAACTCAATGAAGCTCAAATTCAAGCACCATCTTTTCTTTAATAGCTTTATAAATTCATTATTGGTTGTTATACATTAAACAAACCAATATATATTATCTAAGAGTAGTGAATATTATTGAAATAAAAAAAAATCAAATACGAACTATCTAAACATTTTCAAATATCATCTTCAAACATTTTTTTTGCTAAACGTCTATATTTTTAGTCTTTTATGAAGAATTTTGTTATCGTGATTAAAAAGACAAAGGTCCACAAAGAGTTTTTTGGAATTCTATACATATTTGGAAAAAAAATGTTCAGAATAAAAGATTCTTAATTATGTTTGCTTATGATGCAATGGAAGTTAGTTTAGGTTTATAGAGAAGAAATTATATTTAATATTGTAAAATCATAGATTAATTAATAATTTAAAATATCATTGTAATGAATCATATGTGGTAATTGTGCATAATTTCTTTTTTTTTTCCTCTACCAACTTTTAGTTCAAAAAATAAATTTGGTGATGGTTGTTGGTTTTAATGGATTTCTTTTTTAAAATAGTTGTTATCTATTTATTTTGTTTATAGTAATGTGCCCCTAGGAATCTTTGGATATTTGTTTTTTCAACTTAATGATTACATTTGAATTTGACCAAAATATACTATTCATTCTTTTGGGCCTTGTTAGGTGTGACTCCTTATATAAACAATCTTATACTTTGTTTTCTTTGTAATTTCTAGTTTGATTTGGCAAACTATTTCAATATGGAATTTGTTAATTTATAGAAGATTACAAATTTGATTGAACCATGTGGACTCTTTTCAAATTTTCACTTATCTTGGATTAAAATCGGGTTACAATACAATTTTATTTGTACGGTCGGAGTAATCCTATTGTTTTGAGTTTCATTGCCAAATGTCTACAAATAACGGTGAGTGCTAAAATATTAGTATAATATTTAATTTATCATAACCAATCAACTTAGACTATACATATATCGGGTTAAATATCATTTTGGTCTCTATATTTTGAAGTTTGTTCAATTTTAGTTTTTGTACTTTTGATATTTCGATTTAGACTTTGAAGTTAAATTTTTTAATCCAAATTTGTTAAATATTAACAATAATATTCATGCCAAAAAAATTCCTAAAGTTACAAAATGTTTTTTTCTTAAAAAAATCAATAAAATAAACTAACAATAGTGACTAAATTTAAGATTTATTTAGAAATGTAAGGATTAAAATTGAAAAATCATCCAAATATAGAAATCAAAATGATATTTTTAAGGAAATGGATTGGAAATATTTTCAAATAGGTAAATAATTAAGTTGACTCATTTCTCCATATTTGAAAATATTCATATTCATATCTTTAGGAAAATACAAAATCATGTATTGATTTATGATTATTAAATTAAAAAGCATGTGGTAAGAAAAGGAGAAATCATATCTTGAATGTTGATATTCAACTTATATTTTTCCTATGGGAAAGAAAGTTCTAAGAAACTATATATCATGAAAATGCAAACACGAAAAGATTAATCAATCTCTCTTTGTTGAAATATAATTTCAAAAACTATATATAATATATTAATGTGATGTGGGTTTGGTTTTATTTTATTTCAGTGGGCTATATATTGTTTTTTTTCTCCCTTAACTAAAGAATAAAAAATGATTTTCTTTTTCAATTAGTTTATTATTATTCTAAGAAACAATTAACATGTTTAGACTCCCATGAATGTGTGTTTTTTTAAAAAAATTTCAAATACAATAGGCAAAAATCTCCAACCAACCACATGGTTTGAATATCTTAAATTAATTAATTGACTTTTAATATACCAACCTTTAGGTAGTTTGTTTTGTTTTGTTTATTAAAAAAAAAAAAGTTGACTTAGAGATATGGTTTGATGCATATATATATATATATATATCTTATGTATATGAATAATTTGCTAAATGATTCTTTTTAAAGAAATTAAAAAGAAAAAACAAGTCTATAAAATCCATTTTTTTAGTCTATAAAGCTTGACTTCTTTTTTAAAATATTGATAAAAAGTAGAGAACAAAGAAGAAAATATAGAGATAGAAGAGTACATGTTTAGGTAAATACTTCTCAAAAATTTAAAACTAAGAACTTAGGTCTTGTTTGATCACTATTTGATTTTTTGTTTTAACCAAATAGTTAAGTCTATAAGCACCTATTCCATTTCGAAATTTCTTTCTTTGGAATATTTTTTTTACCTATGTACAAAAACGTAAAGTAAAAATTTGAAAAAAACCTAGTTTTTAAATTCTCGTTTTTGTTTCTTTTAGAATTTGGATAAGATTTGACTCTTAAACAACGTAATGATCCATATATTTGTAAATATGCTTAATTTTCAAAAACAAAAAGCAAAAAATCAAAATGATTATAAAATGAAAAACAAATAATTAACAAATAAACATTTTATATTTGATATTAAAATAATTTGAAAAAGAATATTTTAACGTTCTTTAATTTTGATAAAATAATCTAAACAGCTTATTTATTTATTTATTGACTAATCCTAAATGTTCTTCATGAACATCTAGAATCAGTAATATTCTTTTGAAAAATATTAAGTTTGAAGATAGAGTAATATTTTAATTAGAATTATAACGCTGAATGTTTTTTCTTTTTTTTTTTTTAAATTTCAAAACATGAATAATACTAGATCATATATTACTTCACTATTTTAAAATTAATATTTAATATTTAATTTATTGGGAGATAATTATTTAAAATTGATATGATTTAATCGAGTTTAAGAAAAACAATTGTTAAACAAACGATAACAATCCATTTTCTTATATACAGAACATAAATAGATAGTGAAGAAAATATAAGAATATGATAAAAAATTTAGAAAAGTTAAATCCAATATATCTATGTGCGGTTTTACACCTCAAAGTAATTGAAAAATGTTGTCAAATAATAGTCTTGGAAAGTTAATAATTGCATTTTAGTCCTTGGAAAACAAAAACAGCAAACAGAGGCAAAGACTAAGAGCCAAGAGGGGCCTTATAAAATAAATAGGGATGGAAAGAAAACAAGATATTGTAAAGATGAGAGGACCATTTGGCAATATGCCATTAATGAATGGCTTTTGCCCTTTTCCTTTTGCACCATAATACCACTCTCTCTCTCTCTTGAACAATTGGACAACCACTTCTTTTTCTTTCTTTTAACACATAATCATACCCAATCACTCCTACCCTCCGTCCAGCAATGTTAGTTAAACTTACAAGTTTACAACATTCAACCTTCAACTTTGATTTCTTATACATCTTTAATTTAACTTTGAATGTTATTTAATTTGGTCAAATGTCAAAATTTGTTTTTTTTTTTTTTATTGATGTACATGTAATTGTTTTATAAGTATTGTTATACTTATGCTTCCTTTAATTTCAACACCAAACATATACACCAAACATAAATATGAACTTCCATATATAACAATAGAGTTTCTAGCGTTTATACAATAAAGCTATAAACAATAAAACTTGTTACCAAACTTTGGTTTTAGTTATTTACAAAAATAGAGTAATTACAATTAATATATTGACATTACCAATAAAAGAAACATATATAAATAACTTGCTTGGTGGATTTCCTTGCTCGAACAACTTGTACAAACCTAAGTCAACAAACAAAAAAGACATTCACTTTAGATTATACCCAATGCACAAACATTAACTTTTGACTATATTTACACTCAAACGTTTAAGAACATACTTTTAAACTCTTATTGAATCACAATAGTCAAATTTCAATTTTGGATGGGATATAGAAACTACTTGCAGTCTGCCCACCTCCGAAACTTACAAAATATTTCAAATACCTTCAGAAAGGGTCTAAAGTGTACTTTAAAACTTAAAACAACCAACCTAATTGCATGAATTGAGCTATCATAACTGCAGGATAACCATGAGATATTAATAATACACTTGTGTGAAAAATTTTGACTACTTGAAATTTATCAAATCTTAGATAAACAAACCAATAAAGTGTTGTTACCTTCGAAGTAGTCTAATATGCTTAGCCAACTTTGATTTGATAACCTACACAACTAGTCGATGCAAATTTGCCCAAAAATAAGTACATTAAAACTCAGAAGGCAAAAGAACAATACAACCCATTAACATTCAAGGATCAAAACACGCAAAGAAAAATAAAGATGGAAGTGAAATAAAATGTGCCTCCAAAAATCCAAACAGCTTAAGAATTTAACCTAATATAATCATGCTTAGTGTTGAAATAAGCAAGAAAAACTAGGGAGAAACTTACTTGTAATGGGGCCAACTTACCTAAGTGAGAAAAAAGGACGTGACATGAATAAATTAAGCTAAGAGAGCAGTATGAATCGAGCTTAAAACAATTTAAACTATTACCCAGATCAACTCAATATGAATCACCAGCTCTGATGATAACAACTAGTTGTGCGATAGCGAACAACTAGCATGCAACAAAGGCCTTCGTCATGAGAGAGGAGGCGTAGCTGACATTTTTTAGGGAGGCGGAAGACACGTTTTGTGAGAGTTTGAAATAGGTTAAAAGATAGAGAAAAGAGAGAGACATTTTGCCGTCAAATGAAAGATGCAAAGAAATGAAACCTCACTGTCGATTCCCACTTGAAACCTTCACCCTACCGACGAAGTTGTTGGCCTCCACCAATCGAAACCCTCAATGTCGAAATTCTCCACGCATACGGTTCATACTCTTAAATTGTAATCAAAATTAGCATATGTGTGAGATATTTACTTGTATATTTGACCTTGAAATTTTCGTTCATATTCATGGGTTGAAAAATTGAACAATACAAAATTTCTCTCTTTGATTGTTTTTTAATGACAATACATTGCGGATTCATATATTGATGTCACTAAATTGCACTTAAGAATCCAAAAACTTGAAGTAAATATTGTTTTCCACCAAAAGTGATGTTTACAACTTAGTGACTTTGATGAAGTGTCACTATTTAATGACTTTTTTAATAATCGTTAAATGATGACACAATAAACATTTTATAACTTTGGAAAAGCTCATAATTTTTCATATATCTTTTCTGTCAAAAATCGTCGCCTTTCTCATTTTAGTACATTCCACGACTCTTTTTTATAGTCATAAATTGATGTCACAAAAAATAGTCATGTTCAACCAAAAGTCCGAAAAACTCAGCTTTTCTTTCGGCAAAAAATAGATGAAATGAGTTTTTATGACTCATTTTTTAGTCTTCTATCCATTTTTGCTACTATTCGTATGAGTCATGGAAGCCCATATTTGTTGTAGTGTAAACACAATGTGATTACTTAAGATATTAAAAAAATTGTATTGGTTGTACATTAAGCAAGTGAGTTGCTTACACTCAATTGGCGATAATAAATGAGCCATTAGAAAGACTACATCATACAGAAGTGAATAGTCATTTGGACTAACAACTGGTCACTATTGACCAAGTTTTCTGAAAACCTAACCACTATATAAATAAAAGAATCTTGTCTTGTTATATGAACGATAATTGAAATCTTACCATTATTAAAGGCTGATTAAAGAACTTAGTTTGAAATGCTCAATAAAAGAAGACAAAAGAAGGATATGAGAAAAAGATGACCATCAAATTTATATGAACAACCACATTTGTCTTATTAGGTAAATATCTTATAAAGAAGGATAATTACTCATTAATCAATACTCCTTATAAATAGACAATTTAAAAAGGTTGATACTTGATAGGTATGATATAAATGTTTTGTAATCGACTTACATTTTTCCACCTAAATTGAAACAATAACATGTAACTCCTATACGATTAAATTGAAAAAAAAAATCAATTTGTTTTAAAGTTAGGTGTGAAAAAACTTTTAAAAATTAGAATTGAAATTTTATTATTTGAATTACCTACTTTTTTATGTAGGTTTGAATTTTTAAAATTATCTAAATAATATTATTTCTTTTTGTCAAATCGATTTTTTAAACTTTTTTCTTTTTTAGGTAGGTTAACTTTTTAATTCTGTGTCTTATTAAATCCTTTTATAATTTAAGATCAAATTAAATATGAAAATTAATGTTAAATTTATTAATTTTAAAGCAATTGAAAAGTTGAATAATTATCAACCACAAAATTGGGAAAACAATTAGATACAATTTTTTTTTAAAAAAAAAGTAGAAACTAAATATAGCCTCAATTTTAGATGGTTTTGGAAGAAATTTATATTAAACTATAAACTTAGTCAACTTGAAACTTTTGTCTATTTAATTTTGATATGTTGGGAGTGAGTTCCATTATTAATTTTGATAAAAAGAGATTTAATATAATTAATTTTATAAAATTTATTTTTAAACAATCAAATATACATGTATACCAAAGTAAAAATGATTTTTATATATTTATAATTGATTTTTAATTATCATGTTTGGTTTTAAAAATTAATTTAGAGTTATCCAAACACTAATTGTATTTCCGATTTTTAGAAATAATTATTTAACTAAATGATTATGATACATCTCTCATGAAAGCATGAATTTAGGTTAATAAAGTTAAGGGTGCTAAGCATGATTTTTTAAGCAAGATTCAAATATGTTATCTTGTAATATTTTTCCTAATTTCTAATTTAAATTTAATTAATTAATCATTCTCAAGTTACAACAAACAAAAAAAATCATCGTTGAAGTTTAAAATCAATATATGGACTGATATTATAGTAACATAGATATGAAAGTTATGCATGAACGTAATGCTCACAACTTAACTCAAAAACCGAACGGCAGTTGAAGTTTTAGATTTACGAATGAACAAGGGTTCTATTTAAGTGGTTACGAGTTGTTGAAAGTAAAGAGGTGAAAAGATTGAGAGGGAAAGGAATGTGAAATAATTAGTTGTGTGGGGATGGGAGAAATGACATTTGGAGGCTACAACTGCCGCCGTGGGGGCCGCGGTATTGTTAGAAGGACGGCGGCTTCCACCAACCACACCGACCATAAAAGTTGGTACCTAATTGACCAAAATGCCCCTCCACTTTCATTTCTATTACAAGACTCTCTCTTTTACTCATGTCCCTTCCATGTAATTTGATAATGACTATCCTTCTCATCTTTTCTCTTTTTTAAGTATGGATTGTCTCACCAATGTTAATTTCTACTTTCAATTCAATTAAATTGTTTTAAGGGTTTATTTTGTTTGTTTTTCACCTTAATCTCATATATATACGTTTAAAGAATCAATGTATGTATCTAATTCAATTTGTGTAACCACTTTCGTTCCTAAACAAACACATTCATATATTGCATTCTATCTTGAAGAGCTTGGTCGCATTAACATTAATTGTACTAAAAATATCACTTCTACTATCTTACAAATGCAAATCTACTTTCGAAAAGTCACAATCACTCGACGAAGAACAACACTTGAAAAGGCAAAACTATTTGACAATAGACAATATGGAAATTCATATATATATAAGAGCAAAAGAGGCATGTAGAGATTCTTCATACAAAGGAGCCTCTTTTAATATAGTAGCTAGAAATATAGTAAAATGACTAACTTATTTACAAATAAAGAAAAATTGGTAAAAAATTTGCATTTAAAAAAAATTTAGTATTTTTTTTGTTTAAAATAATCTCTCTTTTCCCTTACTCTAATATTTACAAAAAAAAAAAAACTAGCAACGACAAGAACATGCATGTAAATTACTTTTAAAAGTGTAGAATAAAAAATTACAATGATCCTAAAATTATTCTATAGATCACTCATAAATGAGTTTATGTTCATTCAAATCACTTCCAAAACATATACTCTAGTTGATCAAAGTAATCATGTATTACCTTTAATGTTGTTGGAATGTCTTAAAGCTATTGTCTGACACTTCAAACAATTAATCATATATATTGTACAAGTTCTAAAATCTAGGTTGTATTTATAGTTATGTTATTTACATTTTATTTACGATTATGGCTCTATAGTAAAATCTCTAACGTGTCTCTACAATAGATGTTGAATATATCCGTAATATGATATTTTTTTTATAATAATAACCATCCCTTCTCTCCCTCGAAGTAGTCAACATACTATTATTATTCAACACATAAGTTTCTTCATTCCTAAAGTTTCCCTTTTGTTTACATTTAATTGTAGATTTCTTTAACTAAAGTTATACATATATAAAGTAATTAGTTGAGAACACTAAAGCATAATCGAGTTAGGAATGGTAGGAATGATGAAACTGACAGAGAAGAGAGAACCCTACACTATGAGGATCATACAAGTGATGGATATATATGTGGCCATGTGAGAGGTTGGAAAATCAACCCTTCTTTTTCCTTCTTTTTTATCCAATAATTCTCCAACTAATTGATTGAAAAAGGATAAGAAAAAATAATTCCAAGACTACACACACACATACACACATATGTGTGTGTATGGGAAGTAATAAATAATGATTCTATTTTAGGTAAAAAGTTAGTTGGGTTATGGCTTTCAAGAACTTTTATTTTCAATACAAATGTACGAGTCATAGAAAAATCAATGAAAATTAAAACTTTAGACCTAATGTGAATATAGAATTAATTAATTTTGAGAGTTTATATATCTTTTTTCTAACCTATCTTGAGCCATATAAATGAATTGTGAAATTTGGAGAAAGGGGAAAAGAAGAAGACGACCACAACTAGATCAAGAATGCTTTGTTTGGCAACTTGGCTTTTTAATTAGAAACATAAGTTTTCTAATTTATATATACATGCATACATTATGTTGTTAAACATTTGAAATCATTCTAATACTCATTCGGTTAATCCTTATACTTTTGATTTTTTAGTTTATTTTAATCTCTATTATATTTTTAAAATGTTCATTTTGGTCAATTACACATTTAATTTTTGATCATTTGTGTGTTTATGTACTTTAAAATGTTCATTTTAGTCTTTTAATTAAAAAAATGACCATTTTAACATTACTTTTTTAAAAACCATGATTAATGATTAATGATGAGACCATAGTTTAAAATAAATTATTAATGAACTAACATGGTTTATGTTGAAAGTACGTCGACTATGAAATAATGAATCGAAATCAAAAGTATTATTTAAATTTATATTTTAATTAAAATTTTGTTTAGAAAAAGAAGAATATAATATAGATGAAAGTGGAGGATGGTGATGTAATTGAAGAGAGAGAAAAAGATGAAAATGAAAATGGAAGGTTCTTACTTAGCAATTAATGTTTCCTACCTAACTCCATTTAGACAAAGAGAGAAATGGGAAAGACAGATGAAAAAGAAAAGTTTAAAAACGTAATGAACTTTTTCCTCAAAAAAGAAAATCTTACCATTAGATATTCCCAACTTTAAGAGGGTTCCATTTGAAGTATTATGCAATTGCTCTCTCTCTTTTCCACACTTTATTTATTGCCTAAATATATATATATACCCACTCAAACTTGAAGATTCAATTTGATCAATAAGAAAAAAACCAACAAAAAAAGTAAACTTCAAGATTTTGTTTATATATATATATATATCCAATTAACTAAAGGGTATTATTGCAAATTATGAAATATAGGTATATATACCTCCTACGTCATGCCACCACTATTATTTAATCTAACAATTTATATACAATAAGACCATATATAACATATAGAGTTCATTATCTTACATAAATGTTGACGAAAATATTTCAACTTCAGCCATATATTTTATTTAGTATTGTGTAAAAATGAAAATTTATAGTTTGTTTTACACCACAAATATAAATATATAATAATATAAATGTATGTAATTTATTGTTTCAACTATTTTGGTAGCAGATTGATTTTCATTCTAAATAACATTATCAAATTTATTTGTGTTTTGAAATACAAATAATAAATCATACTATAATTTATTTTCTTATAACAACTTCTTATAATATTTTTTTGAAAATTAATATTATTGTCGTTTCAAACGTTAGAATATATTTCAATATTGGTATGTTTTTTGATCTACGTATAATTTAATTGATTAATATTATGTGCAATGTACTTTTAAATTATAGTTCAAAAGATTAAATCATTGCGTTTGTGAGAAAAGTGTACTTTTCAAAACTAATATTAAGAGAAGTTATTATAAGGAAAGCTCAACCTATAATAGTGTTTTAATGTGAAAACTACACTTAATAAAATCTCAACCCTAACACTTTTTTTGTTTTTGGAAATATTTTATGTTCATTAAAAATCTTAGGTTGGTTTTTTAAACTTGTAATAAAGTATAAGCATATATTGATCAAGGATTATATTTATCGTAGGCAACACCCAAAGATCGGTGGATCCAAGTCTAAGAGAAATTGGGAGGAGATATAAAAAAACACATGTTCCAAAAGAAAAAGGTTAGAGTACGTCTCAATTTTCGAGTATGCCAATTGAACTCGTTAATATATACCAATAGGAAAATAATGGAGTTGTTTTCGGGTCTAACACCCTGCAACTTCGACATTGGAACTACCTATACACCTTGCTAAAGTTACCTGTAACCAATTGCATGTGTTAGAGGACATATGATATTATAAATAATAGTGCAACTCGACGACCTTAAATAAATAACATCCGAAGGAGATATCATCAACGGATTCTTTCGTTTGAGTGTATAACATTTAGTGTCCATGTAATTCACTCCATGTTTGTCAAATCACTTACAAATAATGGCATTTGGTGAGTTTTATAAGATATACATATATTGATTGAAATTTCAAAGAAAATGGAGATAATCGAGATTTAAGAGAATAATTTTTCTATTTTATTTATATATTTTAGTATCATGTTTTTCATTTATATTTTCATTGTACCTCACTTTTTACAACAAACGTCCATTTTTTTTTTTTTTATGATACTAATCTTCTATACCATACTTAAATGGAGAGAATCTCTCTCCCCTTTTTGCCCTTTATTGTTTTTTTTCCAAACAACTCTCTTATGAAGAGACATAAAAGGAGAGGTTATTAGAGGGAAAAACATAAAAGAGTAAAGAGACCAATAAATAAAAATATATAAATAATATAAATTAATTAATTAAGAAAATTAAAGAAAATAACTTTTCTCCACTAACTTCAATTAATTTAAAATTTTAGCCAATATGTGTCACTTACAAACTGACATCTATTTATAGGCAAGATGACAAGTAGGTGGTGGATTACATTAACACTAATGATGTGTCAAAACATGAACAACAAATGGAGTAGTTACAAATTGCCACTTGACAATAGATACCAAGATAATATTTAGAATAATTACAAGCATTTACACCTATTTAAAATTAAAAATAATTTTACTTTTATCATTTGGATTCTCCCTAGCAAATTAAAATTTTTTATTTCAATTATATATATCATATGTATTTTAATTGTATTAATTTATATATTTTTTATTAATTTTTTTCAAGGGTTATTATCCGGTATAAGAAAATTAACCAAAATATTTATAAAATATACAAAATATTACTGCATGTCTACCATAAGTTGCAACAAATCAAGATAGACTACAATTTGTGTTTATGACGTAGGTAGTACTTAATCTATTTTGATCTATCACAAATAAATTATGATATTTGGTTATATTTTTAGAAATTCTTTTATTTAAGATAATTTTTTTCCTATCTACTTATACTCATAGATAAATATTTAAAAATTAAAACTCAATTATAAGTATATTTATTTTTTAACAAAATATTTTCCCATTTGTCTAAAAGTTTTCTGCCACATATCCAACAAAATTCATGTTTACATTGTGAATTAATTTTTTTTTAATAAAAAATATAACAAACTAGTAAAATATTTGCACTTTATAGAATAATTTCGAAAATAGAAAAAGTCCACAGATCCACAATGAAAAATACAAAAAATACAATAGTCAACGCGATCAATTGGTCACACACGCACGTGAGTAATCTTCTTTTCTAAAGAATCATTTACTACACGAATGATCTACGATCATTTAGGTTATGATACACGATCGTGTAGTTCTTTTGAACGATAAAAAAATGCTTCAATTTTAAAAGATCGTATTGACTGATACAAAACGATCGTGTTGACTATGGTAACTGATTGTTTTAATATATTTTTCAAAATTTTGTACTGGCTTCATGCGCTTTTGCTTTTTGTTAGACGGTCGTAAATATTTTTGTATTTTGTTTCATTTATAAAAATTAACCTTTAACTTAATGTAATTATTAAAAAATATTTTGTTTTTACTGTTAAAAGTATGTCTTTCAAATCCAACGCTACATTTTCTTTACATTAATTGTAGTAAATGAACTAAAATCAATAAATACAGTTTTAGATATGATTTTTTTTAATTACTTATTTTCACAATACACAAATACCAAACTAAACTCAATAAAAAATTAATTAAAATTAAAATTTAAACTTCTTCATAACACTAAGTTAAAAACATTTTAAGCCACATGCAATACACACTTTATCTTCTAACAAAAATATAACCATAGTTCAATTTCAACGTGATATATAATTTGGATAAAGTAAAATGATTAAATTGAAAAAAAAATATATAGTAAAGATATTTTTAGAAAATATAAAAAATTGACAAACTGTTTACAATTCAGAACCACTAAAAGACAATGTATTACTCATGAAGCGTAAATATTGTCAAATGTTCAATTTTTTACTATTTTTTTTTATAATAAATGTGTTTTAATATAATTGTGACAAAAAAAAAATGGTCAAAACTAAAAAATACACATATATATATAGTTTTGAAAATTGCACCTACTTGCAATTAGAAACAATCAAAGCCTACAAGGGAAAGTTCATGCATTTATATTCATAAATTTTAAAGTTTTAAATGAACACAACCACAACCAAATCAAAGTCAACCAAAAATACCTAAAAGATGAAATGCAAATGCATGCATATGGTATACATAACATACATAAGATACATATAGAAATTAATAAAGTTGCAATTAATATTGGAAATAAATGGTAGGTTGGAGGGTAATGGAACTATACACACCTAATTTTAATTAAGGAGGTTTGGTTGAAATATGGTACTAGTTTGGAGAGTTGTTAGTTCTTCCAATTTATATTTATTTAATTTTCCAAACTTTATATTTTTCTAAAATAAATAAATAAATAAATATATATATATATATATATATTCTATTGTTAATTATTATCAGAGATGATTACATCGTCATCTTTCATTCAAACTTGTGAAAAAATCTGGCAAAAGAACTGGCTTGAACCGAACTGAACCAACTAGTTCGGTTTGGTTATTTTAGAGAAAACAAAATTGGCATTTCACAAACATAAGAAAATCAAGTTGTTTGGTTCGGTCCTTGGTTCACAACGGTTAAAAATCATGAAAAACCGAATCGAACTAGATATTTATTATATTAACAATATATTCGCTATTAAATATAATGATATTATATAGTTCACACATCTTCTCTCGCACTCGCTCATTTCTTCAGATCCACCCAATTTTCCAACAACCAGAATCTAAATTTGTTTTTGTTAAATAAAGAGTTTGGAACCAAACTACCTAAACCGAATTAGGTTGGTTTGATTCATAAACTAAAACTAAGATCGAAATTCGATTTTCGATGATTCACCATACGTGTAAACCAAAAAAGGCTTTAGTTTGGTTCTTAGTTTAACCCAAAAATCGAACTAAACCAGTAACGCTTCGAAAATTAATATAATTTTTTAAGTTAATTATTTTAGTTTTGTTTAATTATATTTAATATATTGAGAATAATTTGAATTTGTAGACAATAAAACTAATTAGATATTTATTGAATGAATATTTAATTAAAATCAAAGTGTGCAGACCCATTTTATCATGTATTCTCCTAACTTATTTAATGGAAGTTGTAACAATTTTTTTTTCTTCTATCTATATATATATTCAAATGGATCGTTCTTGTTGTGTGAGAGAAAGGCTAAAAAAGGAAAATTGATAATTGATAGTTAAATTGAAAAAAAGAAATAGAAATGAACCTAATAGTTAGGAAAAGAAAGTTGAAACCTAAATTTAGGAAAGGGATGTGAGACAATTACCTACATTATATTATATGAATGAAACATATTTAAATGTAATGAAATATAATATAATACTACTACGAATAACACTACTCCTCAACAAAGAAATATAAATAATTAGGCAAACCAAACATATTTAATTAAAAAAATAATTAGGCAAACCAAACACACATATAAAAATAGCTTCTTTTTCTTAAAAATAAAATATTTTAGCATTAAAGAATAAATACTAATTAACTAAAGCTTTTAATAAAAGAAAAAAAAAACTTTAGACTTTAGAAACGGCTTTCTAAATGAACATGATTTAACGATAATTAACCATGATATTACTCGTTAAAGACCCAAAGTTATAATACAAATTTGATTAACAGTTCATTGTTATTATCATTTTATTATGAATGTAAAATAAGTGATAAACTAATATATATATATATATATATATATCATAATTGATTAAATAGTCCAATTATTTCTAATTGTCAAACCCAATGTTTAAGGCTTTTCTTAGGAAGAAACAAATTTTTTGGACAAATATTGAGTAAAGAACAAAAAATTGCAATTTTTCATGAATATTTTTGTTAACTTTATCATTTTTAATCATTTTCGAATGTTTAAATCTCCCTTTATGTTTTGAAAATTTATTTTTCAAAAAGATCTTATTATTTATTAATATTTTTAATTTATTTTATTTACCACACTTGAATCTTAGGCTAAAAGGTTGAGAAATGTAATTTTAAGTTTATTTTATTCTAGCATCCCTAAATTTTCACTTTAACTTTGAATATCTAGATTTGTTTTATATTTTGTTCTATTTTATTTTGTTTTAACCTAATTTTCACTTGACCCAATAATGTCTCACGCCTCTAAATTTATATGTTAATAAAATATGTTGTCCACTTTACTACTTAAATTTTGGGAAACTAAACCAAAACTTTAAAACTAAAAGAAAAAACAAAACTTCTTTTCATTATTTTAGATTTTAACTAAAAATTCAAATGATTTTTTTTGTAAGAAAATGAAAATTTTAATAAAATATTATAAATCTCTACCCATATATATATAGAAACTAATAAAGTCTTGATCTACCAACACTGTATAAATCTATGGATTGTCTATAATTGGTAGAATTTGAAATTGTTGAAATGGTCTATCATACGTTTATAAAATCTAAATGTCTCTAAAAATGAAAAAACAAACCATGAATTTGACAAAAATAAAAATGAAACAATTCACAAATTTGATGGTTTTTTTTTTTTTTTTTTCATTTCATCAATCCAAGGGACATTTTCTAATTTAAAAGTTCTCAAAATGGAAACTTGAAGAAAAATTCCTTGAAAACATACAAACAATGGATCGATCATCAACAACATTTTTTTTTCTCATTTATATATATTTTCTTAACTACATATATATTATCATAAATAAATGAAAGAAGAACAAAAGAAAGAAAGAAAAAAAAAATCAAGTGTCATTTAATCTCCAAACTTCTACAATCCAAAACACAACTTTTTAATCCCAAAAAATCATACCCATTACCATTGCCATCACTAGAAGCAATAATTTTACCATTTCCACAGCTGCAATTCTTACTGTTCTCAAACCCCAAACTGCAAAAAAAGCAAAGACTATTTCTCACTTCATTCTTTATCGTCACCCCCGCCGGGTACGGTGGCGGGCTAATTCTAAGGTCGAGATTCAAATCAACTTCTTCTTTTGGAGGAGAAAAGTTATTGTTAACTGGTTTCTTTCTATCTTCCTGATCCTCCAAGGCAGAATTGGAGGCAAAGGATATGGTGGTTGCCGGAGTTTTCACTGAGGATGAGTCAGAGATGGGTCGATGAGTTGTTGGGTCGATTCCCCGACTTAAGAGCTTTCGTTTTATATGAGTGTTCCAGTAGTTCTTTATCTCATTATCAGTTCTTCCCGGTAATCTTCCCGCTATCAAAGACCATCTGTGTCGATGAAATAAAAAGTACACATTAATCAATTGAAGAAAATAAAATCTTCTGCAGATTTTGAACACTCCTGAATCTTAAAAATAAATGGTTTCTTTTACTCCGTTTTTGTTTTCGTAAAATCAAAGTTCTTAGAAATTGAAATATAAAAACAACCTAAAATTTTTATTATTTTCCTCTATTTTTTCAGAACATAAATTAAAATCAAGCACTAATTCATCAATTTTTACTTCCGAAAATATCTACTACTACTACATCTAAAACTAAATATATAACATCCTCTCTCTTTCTTTTTTTTTTTTTTTTCCTATTCAATTTTAACAACTTACTTCTAAAGCAAAATTTTTACTGCTTAGATTTTAAAAAGTTCAAAAGATTAGAAATAAAAAATAGTTACATTTAAACTAGTTATATTTTATACTCAATTTTATGTTTTCAGAAAAAACCATAAAACAAAAAACGTTACCCAATAACTTTCAAATTGAAATGCAAATCAAAAGGTTCAAAATTTAAAAGGTGTATTGTAAAGATAAATAGGTAAGTAATTAAAGCAAACCTATTTCCAAGGAGGCTATGGAGTTTGATGATAAGGTCATCTTCATGTTGAGTGAAATTGCCACGCTTAAGATCAGGGCGTAGATAATTAATCCACCGGAGGCGGCAACTCTTACCGCAACGGAGGAGACCGGCGGCCTTAGGAAGTGAGCGCCAGCAGCCCTCGCCGTGAGCTTTGATATAAGCAATAAGACGGTCATCTTCTTCCTTTGTCCATGCCCCTTTGTTTGTATGAGCCTTCTCACAACAAGGAGATCTTCCCATGGGAAAACAAAAACCAAAAAGAAAAAGGAAAAAAAGTAATGGTTTATCCTTATGGGTTTTGGAAATCTTGAAATGGGTTGATTTGGTTTTCTAAAATAAAAGAGAAATATGTTTATATAAGTATGAGAAATAGAGCAAATAATTAAAGGAGGAGGAGGAGTTTGTTGAAATTTTGGAAGTTTATTGTGAGGGAAGGGAGAAAGGGGCATATGGGGGTTTTAATAGAGTTTTGACTCATTTGAGAGTTTATTAAGAGAGAGAGAGAGATTTTGATAAAGCTTCTAGATGTGAGTTGGTAAGATAGGTTTAATTAGGGAGTGGCAAGTGGGACCTTTCTTAATTAATTAATTAATTTTTTTTTTTAATTAAAAATTGGCATTACTCTTTATACTCTATATTTCATTAAATCATGGGGTAAACTTAAGGTAGGTATAAAGTTTGAGAGGTTTATATATATATATATATCAATATATGTGTACTACTCTCTTTCTCTCTCTTTCTAACTTTATCCTTTTTTTCTTCTCTTTCTTTTTCTTTTTTTGTGAACTCAAAAACAGAGAACTAGACATGAACTTGAGGAAATAAATATTATATAATATCAAACATATGGGTAATTGTTTGAACATATTTATAAATATTATAAAATATTATCGTCTATTAATAATAGATATTGATAAACATCTTTCACAGTCTTATTGGTCTAATTGATATATGTTCATCGGTGATAAATGATAATAATTTATCAATGTTTATCACTATCTATCACCATTTAACTATATATTTTGGTTTATTTTGCTATATTTGAAATCAACCATAAAGTGTTTAGTTTAGCCTTTGAACTTTTAGGTTCAGGTTGATTTTGTATTTAAAGTTTAAAAGTGTTTAAAAAAAATTACCTTATTAATCCTTATTTTATAAATAACAGCAAGTGTGTTTGGTCATTCATTTAACCTCCAAAATCTAACTTTGTAGCTATCAAATTTTAAAATAATTATATGTCATTTTTAAGTTAGGAAAATTACTTTTACAAAATGAAACTCGTCTCCCCAAAAATTATTCTTTTAATTTAGATTTTAAATATCATATAATTATTTAAACGTTTCAAACATATTCTAATTCAAAACTTGAAACTAAGAAGATACCTTTAGAAAACTTTGGAAACCAAAATGCGCCTATTTTTCAAAACTCGAAGATTTAAAAGGTAAGATTTTCAATTATTTATTAAGTTTTCAAACTTTCAACTACAAATGCTTGAACTTCCACTTTTTATGTTTAATAATATTGATGTATTCAACATTTTAAAGAACTTACAAAGTCAACAAAAAAAAAAACTTATAAGTTAATCAAAACATTATTATAGGAAATTTTAGGGAGATAAAATATGGTTTTGGAATTTTAGGGATCAAATAGAGAATTTACAAACTAAACTTGTAAGTTAATCAAAACATTATTATAAATATAGTGTTAGTTGCATGTCCAAATGATAATTATTTTTATTGATCTAAAGTACAAATATAATAATAAAATGAACCACACATAAATATATTTATAATAAAAAAATTTCCCTTTCTTTTTTGTTGATGGAAGTTAAAAAAAGAAAGGTTTCCAAGAAGGTGCAATTGGTGATATTATGAAAGGGTAAATCAGATTTGGTAACATTAGTTAGCTGAATTTTGTTATGTTGTGAGAAAATGTCACAAAGAGTGGTTTTGAGGGTATTTTATTATTATGAATCTTTGTTGAGCAAAAAAAGAAGTGTTAGTTGTGAAGTTTTTTATTCTTTAGGTATCATATCATAGAAAACCCAAATGCACAGAAAAAGGTTTCTAGAAAAAGTTGGCAGTTTGGTACCAAAAGTAAGATTAGATGATGTGTTTGTGTGTATATATATATTATATGATGGAAGGTTAAAAGATATGTATATAAAACAATATTTTATACGTATATAAATATATGATTGTGGCCTGTTTCTTTTCGGTTTTGTGGGGGGTTTTTGATCCAACTTCCCTTCATTTTTCAAATATCTATCTCGGATTATAAATTTAATTCATATCGTTTGTTATCATTTCAATTTGGTATTCATGTATGTTTCATAACTGATTTTATTTTCTGTTTTTTAAAAACAAAAATGTATTTTTTTTATTAAAAAATCATTTTAAAATTTTCTTCATAGTTTTAATTAAGAACAAATTTCTTGTTTAGAAAACAAAAAAAACGAGTTACTCGCTAAACACACTTGTTTTGTTTTAAAAAAAATTAAGAAACAAGAAATAAAAATAAATAAGTTGCCAAACATGCCTTGAACTTTTAGAGGGAGAACACCAACTATAATAGTGCAAAACTTCTCACGAACACTCTGAGGCACCAACTTGAAATTGTTAGAATGGATTATCATAGTATGCGTCATATGTTTGGGACACTAACTATAGTAGTAGTGTGTGTTCAACTCTTTATAACCTACAATTATAAAATTCTATGTACTCCAAATATTAAATATTAGAATCAATCCACCAATTATTATTACTTGTCGACTATAATAACCAACCTAACATCCCAAATGCCTCTAAGAGAAACTAAGGGAGTTTAGTTTAGAAAGAAAAAAACTTCCGTTTTGATTCATCCTTAAAACTAAAACCCACTATCTACTGTGTTCCATAATGTCCTTTCTTCTTCTTAAACTATCAACTCAAACTTACTGCTGCTGTTCATTACCTGCTCTCACTCTCACTTGAAAATGAAACATTTTCACAGCCTTTATTATGATTTGATTCCACACTTGCAAAAAGGAAGTTAAATTAATCAATTGTTGAATCATTATGAGCCCATCCACTCATTTTAAGAGAAGGAAGAAAAAAAATTGGATGCAATCATACCCTACCCAAATATTTAATTATAATTTGACATGTGACAATCTTTCTAAGAAAATATTATATGCAAAAAAAAATTAAAATTAAATATTTGAAAGTATGAATAATTAAAATTTAGTTAAGGAACCAAAACAAACTTTTAACGTAAATATAATTTGCAAAAGAAAAAAAAAAAAGGTGTCCTTTGGAGATAAAGAGACTAGGAAAATGGGTGACGGTGAGAAACAGCATAGAAGCACTTATGGGGGTAATTTGGTAATGAAAAATATAATACATACATATGTATGTATGTATGAGTAATCACGTGTTTGGGTATTTGAATAAGACACACTCGTGGGCCTCTCTCAAAAAAGCACTTACCTAACTCTCTACTGCTATTCTATCTTTCTTTCTCTTTTCTCTCTCTCTCTCTCTCTCATGTCAAAAACTGGTGGTCTTAATGTTCTCTACTACCAACTACCGACTACTGCTACCCTTTGGGCTTTGATACTAACTTAATCAATAATACTTTCCCTTCTCGTCGGTCGATAACATAGGAATCTTCTTCTACCGATGACTATTAAAAATTTAACAGCTGTTTACCTTACCAATGAGACGAGAGAGAAATGGTACGATGGATGGATGGATGGATGGATGGATGGTCGGTGTATGTTGACCTGCTGAAATCTTTTTGTACTATGACAACATATCTTATAATGTATAAATAATGTTGATGTGATTGACAATTCGCATTGAAAATTTTATGGTTAGAGCGAAGAATGTACTTTGCGATAATGAAAAGAGGAATGGAATGGCAGGCAAGTTGGGCAAGTTGGAGTATTTGATGTTGATTAAGAGAGTAAAGTTTTAAATTTTTTGCTTTCTGGATAGGCTTCATAGAATCCTTCTAGTTGAAGATATGAGTAACAAAAAATTACCTAACTAGGTTAGTAGATTAATATTCTAGTTTTTGTTTACGTTAGTAAAAAAGACTAACAATTTCTTAATGCAAAATTTTAAATCAAATCTAACTTAATAATAGATAGGGCATCGATTAATGTTCGATTCCTCACTTTAGTTATACGTTTTTTTTTTTTTTTTTTTTTTGAGTATCAACAATGGAAGGGGTGAAGAATTAAACCATTTAACCATCTAGATAAGTTTTTTTTTTTCATAATTCTTCAATATGTTTCAATTTTATTAAAAGAAATAATTGAATTCTCCACCAAATACTAAAATAAAAATAAGTAACAAAAATATCAAAACTATTTCACGACTTAGATCTTGAAATAAATGTTTGTAAGAAGATTACCACCACAAAAATACAAAAACAAAAGCTTAGAGTATTTGAATTATATCTAAATGATCAAAAAAAAAATTACAAAAGAAAAGTTGTTAACAATCAATAAAAATTTACAGAAAAAGAAGAGAATAATCTACACAAAGGGCTTCTAGAGAGATGGAAAGTGGAATATTTGACATAATGTGTAATCTTAACATTTATTCTTTTACTTTCTTGTGTTTGGTTTGGTTGTAGGATTTGATGAAATAGTCTAGTCTAAATCTACAAAAAAGAGAATAGACCAAATAGACTATGTTATATAAATATTTCTTTTCCTCTGGGTTTGGTGTGGGTGTGGTTGTGGGTGTGGGGAGAGCAGAAAAAGGTACATAAACAAAAAAAGAAAAAATTCAAATCCAACAAAACACAAATACTAAAGAGCTAAAGATGAAGATTTTAATGTTGAATCAAAAGGCTACAGTCTGTTGGCTCTACAAATTAAAGTGTTTTCTAGAATCAATGAAACTTTTCTTTTTGGTTGGTAAGGAAAAGGATTGGGAGTGGGTTGGAAGATGATAAAAGAAACAAAACAGAGAGATTCCACAATTCAACAAAAGGCAGCTGTTTGTTATTGTGTGGATACCCACCACCACCCACAAGCCCCTCCTTGTAAATACCAAAAGGAAAAGGGCTCTAAAATCATTCTGTTTATGGTGTCAATTCCATCTACTGGATATCTTTTCTAAAATAGTTACTTAAGTTGTCCATCTTTTCGTGCATTTCATTTTGCCTGTTTTTGACCACCTTCATTCAATATTTTATCATTTTATATCATCTCACCACTCTCATCTTATTCCTTCATCAAATTCAAGGATTAATACTATTCCTCGAGCTTCAATATAAGACCAAAAAAAAATCTTTTTTTGGTGAAGGATACTATATATATAATAGTACTAAAGAAGAGAGAACATAGTTAGAGTGAAAAAAAAAAGGGACGACTCTAAACAATTTCATTAGTTAATAAAGAAGGATCCCAACTATTAATATGTTTTAAAAATAATCAAAGCCCAAGGCTTTAAGTCAAAGAAAGGCGCACACTTGAATCACACCTTATATTATGAATCTCACCTTTTCAAGGTCGGGACCCAGACAGTCAGCTTGAGCTTAGGCAGGTGCCCCGGAGGGCTTATAAAAACACTGCCAACATATAAGGGAAAAAAAAAGGTGCTCTAATAATTGTTTGTTGAATCTGACTGCAACAACGGCCAATTTATCCTAAAGTGAACTTTAGGATTTGTATACAAGTTAGAAATTACCTGAAATAAATCATCAGATATGAGGTCACGATCTGAAAAATGGGCAACAAGAAATTTCACAACGGATTAAACATATAAGGCAAGACATATATTTTTTATGTTATGATAATAGTCTTGCAGAGTGATTGTGTTTATAAAGCTAATACATACATCAGTATATAAAGTATCAGATCAAGTGCATAACTTTCCAGGTCTAGAAATGAACTCAATAGTGAATGCTATATAGACAACTAGTCGACCTTGCTACTGTAATTACTTCGATTTTTTGCGGACTTCATATAAGTAGCTCAGAATTACCACAGCAGCTGCAACCGCAACTCCAACGGCACCCTGTGCTAATACGATGCTGTCTTTCACAATCGCCTTAGCAGAACCTGGAGTGAACCCAAGCTCCGAAAGTTTCTTGTGTGATGCAGCATAATCTTTGAAGAATGCATCTTCATCCTGTACAAATTGGCAAAAACATAATAAGAAATTACTCAATATATATGGTAACTCAATAGAAGAATGGCTTAGTCATATTCATTACTTCCTTAAACTATGGCATAAATTTCAAATGGATCTTAATTTCCAGTTGTTAACAATTATATTAGTATTAGAACTATCATTTAATTGTTGGATCGCTTCTTTAAAATTGTCGTGTCACAAATGTGACATTGATACAATGTACCATAATCATAATCATTAATTCTAAAGACCCATATAGCCTACCAAGTTTTCAACAAATACATGATCGCTCATTGGTATTGACATGAGTTCAGTCTCTAGAGGTCAGAGGCTCAATCCTCCACCCTGCAGTTTTACTAAAAAAAAATGAAAGACCTAAACCCCTACCCACAGTTGTACTAAAAAAATCCACGCTCCCATGACCTTCTGAGAAACTATTCACACCGGCCAGTTCTAAAGTTCTAATTGGTGGTATTCTTTTAACTAGTTCCTCTATTTAGGTCACTTCAAAGTCCAAACCAAGCCGATTCTTTATTTAAAGATTGAATTAATTAGACTACAGAACTTTTAATTTCCTCTTATGGTGGCAAAATAGCATATTTTCCCGCTTTTCCATAATGCATAAAAGAAGACCTTACTTTGGCATACAATTCCACATATTGGCGGAACTCAGGATCTTCAAGTAAAGCCTTGTCCGTAGGAAGTTTTAATAATCCCTCTGCTTCTCCTTTCAACAGTTCCCTATCAACATCAAATTGCAAACAATTAAAAATAACATTATGCATGGCCTATTAAAATGATACAGGGATTAGTCTGAGATGTAGCTCAAGTCCTACACAAAGTATGAGTTATCAAACTTCAGAGGATCCTCTGTCCAGGGTCCATCAAAACCAGATCTCTCCAAATGTGCTCTTCCCTATAACATCAAAATTCACAACATATGATTCAATTAGTAAAACAAAAATAAACCAATGCAAGAATAAGATGTGTGAAGAAATTACCAAAGTGTGACCCCCGGATAATGCAACAATATCCTTGTCAGACAGGCCCATCCTATAAAAGATGTCACGCAGATGCGGTGCACCTATCACCAAAATTAGAAAAAGGCTAATATTTAAGAAATCAAATTTGATAAGTGACAATTTCATAACAAAACTTAAGCACGACAGCAAAAATGCACAAAACTTATAGATATAAGTTTTGAATGTATCTTTATCATAAAACCCCGGGAGAAAATAAGAAGCAACTTCCAGTAAAGTACAAATAAATAGGACAAAATATTTTATTAAAAAAGCAGTCTAAACATGAATTATCATGTTGAAAAGCATATAGGACATTTTAAAAAACTACTGAGGTTTACGCCTTGAGACTTGCCTCGAGGCAAGACACTACGTTTTAGCCTTGAGACTTACGGCTTTGTTGGATCATATGAGGCTTACACCTTCGTGAAAAGGCACTTAGGCTTAAAACCTCTATGTCTCGCCTAGTGATTAGAAAAATAATAGTCATTTGCCTAATTTTTAAAAAATAGTAAGGTTTGAGTTGTGACAATTTGAACTGGGACTATTTTTATTGCTGTGAACTTAAGAATGCTGAGAGCAGACATATATAGTATAAATAAATCCTATTACTAATAATAGCATTATTAATGATGATGGAAGATGTCCTTTTAAAATTTAGTATTACGTGAAAATTATGCGGGAGAAGTTTCGTTCTACACTTTTATATGATTATCATGTTTAGCAATACTTGATTATACCAATTTAGGTTTTGTAAAGTGTATTTAATTCATTATTTGAGGCTTATGCTTCATACCGCCTTGAGGCTTACGCCTCCCTCTTGAAGAGGAAAAGCTTCAAGGCTGCCTTTAGCCTTTTAAAACATTGGCATATACTGTGATAGTATTAACAATATCAACATGATTAAATCACATTCTAGGTTGCGGCACAGGCACCTTAAGATTCCATATAGAACCTCTAAGCCGTCCAAACATCTACGACTTACTTTACTTTCATCTTAAACATAAGAGCCACAATTTTACGGAAAATTGTGTAACTAATTAAAACACGATAAACAATTGCAGATCTTCTTCCTTTTCTCTCTTTGACAAATGATTATAAAATAAAATAAACAAAATAAACCAGTTAGCTCGAAACTCAACCATAATAGTTTTCATTCACACTAGATGCCGAGAAGATATTCAGATATCATTCAATTTGCAGGACTGCAGGAAACTACATACAAGATAAAGGAATTATTATACCTTTTTTAGCATCAGGAAGTCGGCCTTCCGTAGGACAAATGTTTGAATCCTGAGAACAAAGAATTTAGTTATTACTGGAACAAATAAGATAACCAGCAGCTGCTACATTCACAAAGTAAACAAATAAATTACTGTACCTTTCTACCGGGAACAAAGTCAATGGTGGGGCCTCCAGTGACCTCAACAGCAACAACGCCAGCTAGCTGAATTGAGTACATTTTAAACACTATCAGACCTTAGTCAATTGTACAAAGCTCTATAGCATTGATGAATTGAGAAAGCTTGATAATCTCATTGTTCTTGCCATAGTAGATGCATTGTAATGGATAACAATCTCTAAGTATGCCTTGGTAAATAATAATTAAAAAATTATTGATGCTAAGATCAGGTAAAAATGATTTCCTGAAACTCTTGTATCTGCATTTGCCTAAAGTTTACATCGTCACTAGGTACTGCTCCATGACTGGCACCACCTTTTGGTCAGGAAGGCTTTAGGAACAAATATATGAAAATACACATCCCATTTTTATTTCGGAGTGAGATGGGGAGCAAATGTGAACAGCGTTTGTGGCCAATTTCTCCCCAACTCCAAATGCAACTTATAACAAAATAGTTTATCATTGCCAAAAAGATTCAACAATACTGATTACAGTACATGACATTTATACTTTTAAAGTTAATTCAACGACTTTGTCAGTGTTATACAATCTTCCTATTACAATTTGCACTTTTTATCAAGCTTTTATCTAGGAGTTAAGAAAAATTATATGTAAAATTGGTTCTTAAAATACAAACTTAGGCACATATAGCATATGAACGCATGAATCTTTTCCACTATATAAAAATAAAAAAATTACAGTACGTGCAACTATGCTAATAAAATTTCAATAACATATTTCTCACGTTAAGATTAACAAAAAAGCAAAATTCAAACACGCTGAAGCAGCATAATCTTCTATAACATATATATCAACCCCATAAACAAAAACGGTAGACCTGTTCACCTAATCTCAATTTATATATTGTTGATAAAAAAAACATATTTCTCATGCTAAGATTTAAAACACATATGATTCCTTTAATGCAGATTCCATTCAATTCCACATAAAATAAGGTGAAACCAAGAGTCGTAGAATTACAAAAATGTAGGCATATCAATAGTACCATAACAGTTGCAATTACCTGGTACAGGTCTGCATAAGTAATCTTCGGATGTTTAGACTTCACTTCCTCTGTTATTAAAGAAAGAAGCAATCATCAACATCAAGAAATATCAGTTGTCAACAATCATTAGGAGAGACAAAAACACTGTAGAATTTCCTATACTTGAAGTGCAAGTCAAATATGTTAATTTGCAATACTTAGTGAACATTCACGCTAAATAAGAAAAAATCTTGAAACGACCCCATTATAATTTTGAATCTAACAACAGTGGGGATACTTCGAACGTTACTGAGATAAATTATTAGATTGACTTTCGGTTTGCATGATCCACAACGCAAAGAAGAAAAAACTAAAGGAGTAAAAAAAAGCATACCACAAAAATCAATAGCTTTTTTCAGTCCATTATTAGAACCATGAGAAAACTCCTCCTCGTTCCTAATCGATCCATTAGGTCCACCAATTTTCGTAACCACATCGTAAGTGCCAGCGTCATGCCAACTACAAAAGACGGAACAGTGCTTGAAACATTAGAAAACAAAATTGCTACAATCATCCATCATCAAAATCAAAGAGAAAGCAAAGCTTCATTCAACAGAAATGAGAAAAACAGCGAAATGAAAGAATTCCTAATAATCTCATCCATGCAATTCCAGCAAAAGAAAAAGAAAAAAACGCAGCAGAAATCAACAACAACAAACTAAATCAACAAAAGTCAACTGTCCGTCTATTTTCATTCAATCAACCGAAGTGGATAGAGAAATGAAATAACAATCCAAGACATATAAAACGAGTATTCCTGATAATAATTGAAAATAGTCAATGAAAGTCAATGTAAAGAGAGCATACGCCAAACGAAGCATGATCGGAGCACAATTCCGATTAGCAATGAGAGCGCGAAGGTCACGGCGAGCCTTGTCGATCTCCTTGAGGTATTCTGTGTCTACGACGGGCAAGGCCATGGGAGGAGGCTAGAGAGGACCAAAAGGGAAGGCGTTTGATTCGTAGAGAAGAGAGATAAGCTAAGGAAGAAGATGAAGAATTATTGATGGAGGAAAGGAAATTGTAGTTAGTATAAAGAGAAAGGAGAGTGAAGGAGAGTACCTCGAAGTTAGCAAAAATCTGCTTCCCCAAATTGTTCTGATAATGCGACCTTCAAAGCTCATCCTTTGGGCCACGAACCGCCACGAAGATTTTCAGTGAACCAAAATTATTTTGCTTTTTTTTTTCTTTTTAATATTTGGTTATTATTATTTGATTGGAAATTGGAATTCCCACTGCCACATCAGCCTCCCGGTCTTCTATTGTCAGGCCGCCCGTCTTCTTCTTTATTAATATAATTTTTTAACTTAAAATTTATCGTCTTTTCTTCAAAAATTGAATTACATCATACAAATATTTAGAAAAAAATATTCAATGACATTTTTTTTTATATGGTGAATATGACAAGCATTTAGTGATTGTTGAGCAAGAAATTTTGAGCAATTAAATTATGTCACACCATCACAGTAAATATGGTCCAATAAACAAATAGGCTCAAGTCCAAGTCCAAGTCCAAGAAATGAATGAGCCCAAGTCCAAACCCAACTTGCAAATGGACTCAAGTCCAAACCCAACAAGCAAATGAGCCCAAGCTCACCTAAAGCCCATAAAATTTCTCTATAAATAGAGACCATTGTCCTTCATTTTTAGGGTTCTTTTGTTGAAGGAAGAATTGAAGCTCTGAAGCTCTGAAGAATTGAAGATTCAAACTTCTACAAGCTCTCAAGGCGTGCAAGTTCGTATCAACAAGTGACATCGGCAAGCAGCCAAATACTCGCAGCCGCTTAAGGGAGACTCAATCATCTGAAGAAATGCCATCCTTTGAGGTCGCAAAGAACATTTGGGAGCAACTATCCAAGCCACCAAAATGTGGAATTATAATCAAAGAAAATCTTGTGATCGATGAACAAATTTCTTCCTGTGAACGCTCGAATGAGGAGATGCCTCATCCAAATATCATGTCGGTTATGGTAACTGGCGTGGATACAAGTGAAGACAGAATGACTGAGCTTAAAAAGAAGATCAACATGTTCATAAAGGCCGTTGAAGAAAAGAATAATGAGATTGCATCTCTCAAGAATCACATCGAACGTCGTGATGCTGCTGAATCAAGCCATACACATACTATAAAAATACTGACAAAGGGAAGACAGTTATGCAAGAAAGTCAACCACAAAATTCGACATCAATTGCAGCGTTGTCTGTTCAGCAGTTACAAGAAATGATTGCAAACTCCATCAAAACTCAATGTGGTGGACCTGCTCAAACTCTCTCTCTGTATTCCAAACCATATACGAAGAGGATCGACAATCTCAGAATGCTGAATGGATACCAACCACCAAAGTTCCAACAGTTTGATGGAAAGGGTAACCCAAGACAACATGTTGCTCACCTCATTGAAACATGTGATACTGCTGGCACGAGAGGAGATTTGTTGGTAAAACAGTTCGTTCGAACTCTGAAAGGAAACGCCTTCGACTAGTACATCGACCTGAAACATGAATCCATTGACAGTTGGGAGCAGCTTGAGGGGGACTTTCTCAATCGCTTCTACAGCACCCGATGCATAGTTAGCATGAAAGAGTTGACAAATACCAAATAACGAAAGGGGGAGCAGTCATCGACTCCATAAATCGATGGAGAGCTCTAAGCTTGGATTGCAAAGACAAGCTCACATAAATGTCTGCAGTTGAGATGTGCACCCAAGGCATGCATTGGGAACTTCTCTATATTTTGCAGGGGATAAAACCACGCACGTTTGAAGAGTTGGCGACTCGTGCCCATGATATGGAACTAAGTATCACTCGTAGAGAAGCAAAAGATTTCTTGGTTCCAAAAATGAGGAGTGACAAGAATGAAATTGATGACACTAAAATGATTGCAAATAGTGTCATAAATGAGTCTATGGTTGTTCATGCAACCCCTTTGAAATCTTTCTCTAAAAGAAAAGAAACAAAAATTGAAGGAAAGCATGATAGCGAGAAAAAGCGACGCCCAACTCTTAAAGAAAGACAAGAAAAAGTTTATCCATTTTCTGATTCTGATGTTGCAGACATGTTAGAGCAGCTGTTAGAGAAGCAACTTATTCAACTGCCAGAATGCAAACGACCGAAACAAGCAGAAAAAGTAGATGATCCTAAATACTGTAAATACCATAGGGTCATTAGTCACCTTGTTGGAAAGTGTTTCGTGTTGAATGAGTTGATTCTAAAGTTAGCTCGTGAAAAGAAGATCGAGCTGGATATTGATGAATTAGCTGAGACGAATCATGTTGCGGTTGAGACGACTTCAAGTGTTCCACCATCAATGCAACTTTATGATAAAAGGAAAAGCTTAATTCAGTTTGGGACTTTTGAACCTATAGTTGTTCAATTACACCAAAGGATCGTGACGACAAACTCCCAAAACAAAGAAGAGCCTGTTGGAGATGATCACAAATGATGGATAGTTGTGACTCGTCGTAAATGAAGACAACCAAATTGCATTCAAAAAGAGTCGTCATTCTGTCAAAAGCATGCAAAAGGAAGCATCTCCCATAAAAAAAAAAAGGGAAAAAGAAAGAAGAAGATGTGGAAACCTAAGCCTGTCAAAGGAAAAGACGAGGACTTCTTTCGGCCTCGACGATGGATAACTTTGAGAGAATTCCTCCCAAGAAGCCTCCTTGATGTTCATCCCAAGGAAGTATTAGACGTCATTGCATGTCATGCTGTCAATATAATAGAAGTCGACAACAATTATGCATCTGTTGAAGAAGTCGACAATTCAAATGAAATTAAGCAAAGGACTTCTATCTTTGATCGTATCAAGCCTTCAACTACTCGATCTTCAATCTTTCAAAGATTGAGTATGGCCATGAAAGAAGAAAAAAATCAATGTCCAACGTCTACTTCCACTCGAACTTCAGCTTTCAAAAGGCTAAGTATCTTCACATCGAATAAATATCAACCTTCAACATCTGTTTTTGATCGACTAAAGATGACAAACGATCAACATGAAAAAGAGATGAAAACTTTGAAGGTAAAATCACTTCATGAAGAAAACAATGACGAGAAGATTCACAGTCGTGTCCCATCACGCATGAAGAGGAAGTTGTTTGTTGACATAAACACAGAAGGTCCCTTGATCGTGAAGTCAAGACTTGTTATATTCACCAATTCTACAAATGAAGAAGGTGAACAAATATTTGATGAAAATATAAGTTGTTAAATGTGCGAAGCTCCTTCTCGCAAGAGCCTAAACTGCATGATTCTTCTAATCCACAAAGCTTAAAAGGTGAATGACAAAAAAAAAAAAAAAAAAAAACTCAATTGAACTACGCTATGACTTAATCCCTATGTTATAAAAAGGGTACGTAGGCAACTTAAAGTTTACTTGAAGTTCAGTCGCACTAAAAAAAAAGGTATTATATTTCACTGTGATGATGTAATCTCAATAGAGAATGAAATTCATGAAGAGTTACAACAGAAAAGAAAGGGGGCAAAGTCAAATTAGCGAGCTCTATCTTTTCTCCCAAGTGTTGTGGCTGAGAGCAGAGTATCTTCTTCTCTCACGTGTTGCAGTAGTTGTCATCATCTGCATCTTCGACGTGATGCAGTAGTTGTCATCATCTGCATCTTCGACGTGATGCAGTTGTTGTCATCATCTTCATTCTCACATATGTTGCAGCCGAGAGGATTTATCTTCATTCTCACATATGTTGCAACCAAGAGGATTTATCTTCATTTTCTTCGATATGTTGCAGCTGAGAGGATTCATCTTCATCTTATTCGATATGTTGCAGCTGAGAGGATTCATCTCCATCTTCTTCGACGTGTTACAGCATCCGTCATCATCTGCATCTTCGACGTGTTGCAGCAGCTGTCATCATCTTCATTCTCATAGGTGTTGCAGCCGAGATGATTCATCTTCATTCTCACAGGTGTTGCAGCCGAGAGGATTCATCTTCATTCTCACATATGTTGCAGTCGAGAGGATTCATCTCCATCTTCTTCAATGTGTTGCAGCAGCCGTCATCATCTGCATCTTCAACGTACAGCCATTAGCATCAACATCTTCGACTTGCAGCCATCAGCAGCTGCATCTTCGACGTGCAGCCATCATCGTTTGCATCTCCAACGTGCGATCTTCATCTGCTTCTTTAACGTGTTGCAGTGCTCATCATCTGCATCTTCGACGTGCCATAGCCGATTGGATCTTCATCTCCATCTTCGATGTGCCGCAACCAAGAGAATCATCATCAGCATATTCATCATCAATGTGTTGTAGAAGAAGTAGTAGGTGCCATGATAGAGTTGGATTGTTTATCATGTACAAACCCAAGAAGTCGTAGCAGCAGTGGGCTCGTGGATTGCCTATCATGTACAAACCCAAGAAGTCGCAGAAGCAGTGGACGTCATGATAGAGTTGGATCGTCTATCATGTACAAACTCAAGAAGTCGCAGCAGCAGTGGGCGCCATGATAGAGTTGGATCGTCTATCATGTACAAACCCAATAAACAGAAGCCGAAGAAGCAGTGAGCGTCATGATAGAGTTGCATCGTCTATCATGTACAAACCGAATAAGCAGAAGTCGAAGAAACAATGGGGGCCATGATATAGTTGCATCGTCTATCATGTACAAACCCATGAAGTCAAGATGCTTGCATAGAGCCTTCAAGGAATGGCTGGAAAAAAAAGGTCAAAGTGAAAGTCAGTTAAAAAAATAAATTAAAAGAAAAAGTAAAAAGAAAAGTTAAGAAAAATAAAGTATTTGAAAAATAAAAAAGAATAAAACAAAAAAAAAACAAAAAAAAAACAAAAATAGAAAAGAAAAACAAAAGAAAGAAAGAAAAACCGAAAAAAAAAAACTTTGAAGAAGGCAAATACATAAGGAAGGGTGATAAGCAACTAAGGGGAATGATTTTTGCTCTAACTTTCTTCTCCAGAGGAAGAAAGATGTCAAATCTCCAACTTTTCCTCCAAGTCCTCAACAAATGTGTTAAGATTGAGTTAGTAGTTGGGATTAGTTCCTAATCTTTTTCTTTATTAAAAAAAAACAAATAAGTTAATTCTTTAAATTTTTGTTTTTCTAAATAAATCTAGGATTGAAAAAAAATTGAAAAAATAAAATCCAAATCATTTTTGTTTTTCTTCTATTGCAAAGAAAAAAAAATCAAATTAGGGAATAAAAAAAATCAAAACTTTGACTTAAATTCACATTTTGATAAGTTGACAATATTCTAATTTTATCAATTTTTTTAAGTCTCAATTATCCCATTAAATTCATGGGTTAAAAAAAAAATTCTCTTGGCCATATTCCAAAGGATTTTTATTAAAATCAAAATTCACTTTAAAATTGACATTGGGTTGTATTCCAAACTTCATATAACATTTTAACTACACTTATGCAAAAATGCATAGTGTAATTAATTTGACATATTAACTGAAGTCAAAGTCAAGAACAAATCACTTGTATTTTTAGTTTCAGCTTATCGTTTTCGAGACTCGCCCACCCATACACGTGCACTAATATCGAAAAGGGGGCATTTGTTGAGCAATTAAATTATGGGTCTCTTTAACTCATATAGCCTAATTTACCATAGGATATTACAAAAAAAACACAAATAGCTAATATTTTACACAAATGTACCAAATGGACCACAATATTACACAAAAATAGGCCCAAATTACCAATATGCCCATATGGTATTTTTTATTGTTTTAAAATATACAGAAATATTAATTATAATGAGAAGATCGTGGGTCATTAAAATAGGAAAGTGATTGAACAGTTTTCTCACTTCCATATTCAAAAAAATCAAATCCATTTCGAAAGTGAAGAAGTTATTCGACGATTTCGTTTTTGACAGTGAAGAAGAAGGGTTTCATCGATTTCGACAGTGAAGAAGTTATTTGACGACCGACCAGTTCCTCTGTTTTCCGACGGCAGAAAAATACGAAGTTAGGTTGTATATATTCAATACATAGTAGACATTTGGTATATTACATATATTCAAGATATTAGACTGAATAGGCAACGAAACAAAAAATGAAAATTTTGCATGTGTTATATCCTAGGGTTTATTGAGGTTTCGGAGTGAAGAAGACATTTTTTAGGACCATCGCATGAGAGTTTTCCCTATAGATATTGGGTATATCTTAAATGTTCATTGGGTATATCTTGAATTTTCTAATTGTTGAGCAAATGCCAAAAAGTAATTTTTATTGTGACATACTCTCGTGTTTATTGAGATTATGAGTTTTAGGGTTCAATTGAAATGTAGTTTGAGTTTCTTTTAACTTACAACTAAAATTCCCATTTGGTACTCTGAGTTTCTTTAACTTATTTGACAATGCAATGTGCTTTACATATGTTAAATGTTGGCAGTGTAGAAAATGGTAAGCCGAAGTGAAAGATGTCTTGGGTCTAGGATGAAAAAAGTAAGATCAAACGAAGATAATCCAATCCTTCTCGATGATTCTGAGGAATATTTAAAATTAATTGTTATAATTTGTTACTTTGTTGATGTTTGATATGCAAATATATTTTAATTATATTGTATTCATCTATATCATAGGATGAAAAGATATCAAGTTCTCAAGAGACTTATGAAGAAAATCAAATGGATTACAAAACTATACAAACAGTGTGTCTAGGTGAGGATGAATATGATATAACAGGACCAAATGGCACTCAAATTGTTCTGTACGATGAAAACTTAGCTAGTAAAAGAAAAATAAAGGTAGAAACTCCAGTTCAGAAATTGGATGCACAAGGAGCAGAGGTTAGTTAATTGTTGTATATATTTTATATATTGAGATGTGCCATGGATGACCTGGTATTTCATATTGTTGACTGGATTGACCTACATAGATAATTACATGTAGAAGATAATTAGGTATATATTAGATAATAATATGTATATATTAACATTCAATTTAGATTATAAGTTAAATATACCTGCATAGATCGAATATTTTCAATTTGTTCCCTTATAATACCTTCAACCGTTTTTGTAAAATCTGTAACTTGATAGGCTGCTTCATTTCTACATTCAAAAAACCACATCTGCAACATCATTCTCAATACCTCAAGCATTGAACATATTGGCAACTCCCTAGCCTTGATAATTGCATGACTCGTAGATATGTTGGTAGTCATGGCATTATATCTACTAAGGGGTGAGTAGGCACGAGACCACCTTGAAAATTCAATCGATTGTAACTCCTCAAGTATACCAGGTGCATTAGATTCCAACAAACGCATTTGTTGTTCAAAATCAGCAACATTGTAAGCCTTGCCACATGCATGGAACATGGTATGATCTATACTTCAACTTCAAGTTCCTAAGTAAATGAACCATACACATGCAATGTAGAACATTGGGAAATACTACCTCTATCGCTTTGTGTATACTTTTACGTCGGTCAGATATTATCACAATGTCATTCCTACAACCAATGATTCGCTTCAGTTGATTGCAAAACCACGTCCAAGAGGCATCATTTTCAGAATCAACAACATAAAATGCTAGTGGTAAAATTTGATCATTGGCATCAGAACTTGAAGCAGTTAAAAGAGTACCCTCATACTTATTCTTCATGCTTGTTCCATCAATAGATATGACTAGACGACAATGTTGCCAAGCAGCAATAGAAGCATATAATGCCATGAAGAAATATAGAAATCAACCATCCGGATCAACTCGGTATTCAACAATAGAACCTATGAACATAACAAATATTGACATTAAACAACAATCTGTTAATGACAAATATATTACATAGGTCGTTAGGTATATTATTAATATACCTGGATTGTTAAGATTCAACATGTATGCAAATTTGGCGACCATCTTAAGGAATCCTCCGGAGAACCTCTAATCTCATCCAACGCAGCCTCACGTGCACACCATGCTTTTTGGTAAGATATGCTTAAGTCATGTTCAACACGAACATAATGAACTATATCTTTAGGAGTGGACAATTTTGAACCAGCTAAACTTATTTTGTTCTTTATCAAGTCCTTAATAACCGTAAAGGTAGCTTGTCTATGGTCTGTAAGTGGAACATCGACTGAACATATATGTTCAGAATCGAACCTAGTAAGAACCCATAATGTCCTATCACCATGATAGCAACAAGAAGCCCGCAATGATCATTGGCAATCTTCAATTACGCACTGCAGAATCAAGATCTGCTTGTTTGATTTGACTGTAACGTATTGAAAGTTATCTCTAAGGGCAATGGCTTGAACAGAATTTTCAATAAAGATTTGGTTGAAAACATGTCTTGGTTTTTTAGTGAAAAGTTGGAAGCTATCTTAGACATATCTATGGTTTCAAAAAAATGACCCCCATCTGAATGGATTTCAGTTTGAAATGAACTTGAGAACGATGAACCTAAAGAAATAGCTAAAAGGCCAACACAATGAACAATAAGGGCAATATGTTGTTCAACGTTCGATGTTATTATATGGTAAACCCATTTAACATCGTTGTCATTCTTTATTCCCATATCTTTCTTAAGACATTCTATAGGACCTAAGCAAAGGTATATCTCAAAATTGTTCATATCAATAATACTACCTAACTTGGATCTAAAGACATTGGATAATTCAGTATATGACATATGTTCATAAACTACTATTTCAGACACACTATAACTAACGTAATTGTTAGTTTCGTTGAAAAAACCATCGAAATAGACTACAATACTAGTCATCCTGACAAACAAATATGACAACTATAGGTTATTATAAAGTATAATTGTAAATAATATATGGTATATATTTTATAAAACATCAACTAAAAGTATTATATATCACGGGTAATATATAAAACTAATATAAATGTAAATAATATGTGGTATATATATAATAAATCACATATACAAAGTATTATATATTACGATAATATTATAAAATTAGTATAATTGTAAATAATATATGGTATATATATTATAAAACATCAACTAAAAAGTATTATATCTTACGGGTAATTTATAAAACTAATATAAATGTAAACAAGATGTGGTATATATATATATAATAAATCACATATACAAACTATTATATATTGCGATAATATTATAAAACTAGTATAATTATAAATAATATGTGGTATATATTTACTAAATCACATCAGACAAACATTAAAATGAGGGGTATATCGTTAAAGTATACGATATATACGCAGATGATATACTCTCAATGATCTAATCATGTAGTTTTGGTGTTTAACTATTTAATTTTAAACGGGTAAAAGAACAAATGACTTACTGTGGAAATTATCTTAGCTTCAGATGATGAAGAATTGTAAATGCCGACGACTTGTAAAGAAGATGCAGCTTACGGTTATTACAAAATTGAATACAAATTTGGCTGTCCAAAAATTGTGAAAACAGGGTAATAAGAAATTAGAAATTTATGATTGAATTTTTAAAAGCTTCAAGTGATGGACAATAATAGCTGCCGGCGATGGAGAATAATAGGTAAAAAGATGGTATTGGAAAGAAGATATCATACGATTATTACAAATTATAATAAAATTACCCATATTATAATATATTTTGATTTATAGTTAATTGAAAAGATACTTAAAATTTATTACCATATTCATTAATCACATTAAATTAAGGAAGTTATGGAATTCATATTAAATTCAAATCGTTTCCAATAAGGAAATATTTCAAATAATATTATGAATAAAATATCTAATTAATAATCCTAATATCTAATTAATAATTATTGAAAGGTTAGAATTGTACATAAAATATTATCTTTCCTATTTAAGAAAATAATTTTTAAATTAGGACATTTGTGAAATTTCTTATTCAATTAATGCCTTTTGCTAAATCTTTCTTAAATTATGTCACACCATCACAGTAAATATGGTCCAATAAACAAATAGGCTCAAGCCCAAGTCTAAGAAGTGAATGAGCCCAAGTCTAAGAAGTGAATGAGCCCAAGTCCAAGCCCAACTCGCAAATGGGCTCAAGTCCAAACCCAACAAGCAAATGAGCCCAAGCTCACCTAAAGCCCATAAAATTTCTCTATAAATAGATATCATTATCATTCATTTTTGGGGGTCTTTTGTTGAAGGAAGAATTGAAGCTCTGAAGAATTGAAGATTCAAACTTCTACAAGCTCTCAAGACGTACAAGTTCGTATCAACCTCGAGATCAACAACTTATGAAAGATTGAAGACTCGAAAGATTAAACTTTTCTTGGATTCCAGAAGATCGAAGTTCAAATCGACTTGCAACTACAACATCCTAAAGACCGATGATCAAGAAGTTCTAAGTTTTAACTTGTATTCGAGAGAAAGCATCAAATGAGTAAATACTAGAGATTGTATTCACAATATTCATCAATATATCAAAGTTCAATTCCACGAAATACATTTCTTCGAAATCTCGTGTGAACAGTGATATTAAACAATTATCATATAAATATTAGAGGTTTATCATAGAGTTATTAGAGGTTATTGACTTTTAAATTTGCTATTTTTACAATTTAAACAAGGAAATTGTCAAAAATAGTAAATTTGACAAAATATTTAAAAATTATAGTAAAATTTCAGATTCTATTAATAAACAAACATTTGATAGCCAATGATACAAGTCTAATATCTATCATTGATAGAATAAAAAAAATTGTTATAACTTGTAAATATTTTAATTTATTTTGATATTTTTGCGAGTGTCCCTTTTTTCTATCACTTTACTTCTTCTTCGAGAAAATATTATGTAAAATATATAAATAGGACAAATACCAAATGTAATAATTTGGAATTATTATTAGGAAAATAGTAAAAAATAACAAATTTGACAAAATATTTATAACATATAGCAGAAATTTCAAATTCTATACATAATAAACATTAATACACACTAATATGCTTCTATCCGTGACATTGATAGACAGTGATAGAAGTCTATCAATTTCTATAATTGATAGAATCCAAAAATTTGATATAACTTGTAAATCTTTTAATTTATTTTGCTATTTTAAAAAATGTCTCTTATTATTATTACTTTGGAATCTAATGCATCATTTTTCTGTCCTTAAGTTTGTAGTTCACACGAAGATTTTACATTGAGATATGTGATTGGGGCAAGAGTTGCTTAGTGCATAGTTACTTATTACTTTGTATGAAAAATTATACCGCTTCATGGATGATATGAATCAGAAAAACTATTAGTAGATGTAAGGACAAAAAGAAAAGGTAAAAGATTTTTTCCTCACTTCATTTATATATATAGTATAGATATAGATATTAATTCTTATTTCAAACTTCTATCTTGGAGATTGTCCATTTGTCCCAGAGTTTCATGTGTAGTTTTCTTTTTATCTATATTTTTCAAAGTTTTACACATTTATAACTTTACTTCTATGTTTTGAATTTGACATACATTTTGTCTCAATTTCAAGCTACTTTTAGTCTGTTGTGTATAATTTTCTAGAACTGATTAATTGACTTTTGCTTAATTAAAAATGTAAAATGTTTAATTGTAATTATTTTAATTTCATTAATGTTTAACTTGGAGGACAAAAGGTGAACAAGATTTTAATTTAGAAGTACGGTACAAGAAATTAATCAACCATATATACTCAAAGTATTTAAAATTTAGAGATTAAATGGTAATTATGTTAAAAAAAAAACTTAAAGTAAAAGGTTTGTTTTTATAAAAATAAAAATAAAATTATGTGTCAATGTCTAAATTGAAGAAAATATAAAAATCGCAATCCCACAACGATATTTATAAGTGTATGCTACTCTAGCTATGCTCATGTGCGGCGGCCACTCTCTCACTTTTTGACTCAAAAGATAATGAACAAAAAAGAATCAACATTTCAAGTAACATTATGATGACCTAAATTAGGAAAAGGATTTAAATGCCTCTTTATTCATATGAACAATGAAAGAATAAGAAAGGAATTTGCATCAGAAAATGAGGGAGAAAAATGTCTTTCTGGTCTCCTGCTGTATTCCCCACTTGATCCATAGAAGAGAAGATTGAAAACTAACGAAGAAAAATGAGCAGTTCAGGATGAAGTCCTCCATTGCAACTCAATCTGAATCCTTCCGTTCTTTGAGTCTATAAGGTGATACTTTTCGTTTATCCTTTTGTTTGTAACAACGTCAGAAAGACTGATCTCTACGTATCCCAATGATTCCTGTTTCGAAATATTCATAATTAAGATATTCAACATTAATTAAAATTTCTTTGTTTTATAGTTTTATCTATTGATAAATTGATACGTTATCCATATATAGAAGTGAAATCTCAATATTGATATTTTTAATAATAACTTTTACAATCTCGACTTGACCTCTTGGTCCAAGCCATCACTTTCAAAGCTAGAAGAAAGAATTTCATCTATAACTATTTTGTTATTTTTTATTTTTTATTTTTATAATCTCAGTTAGTTACATATTTAAAAAGTAGAGAAGGGTTTTAAAAGGTAAAAGGTATTTGTAGCCAATACAAAACATTAAAAGCACTTTTAAGGGAAAAACAAAATTAATGTTTTTAAGTGAAAGAAATGTTTTCAAAAAGTTATTCCAAACTCACTTAAAAGAGTTTATTGATAAGTTACTAGCCAGAGGGTTTGAACAACCTTAGAAACCAATGGTAACTAAAAACTATTACAAGTTGTTTGGTCCAAGAAATTGGAGTTGGAGAAGTCTCACTCCTTGTATGGTCTAAGGAGTTCATGAACCTCAACTAAACACATTAATTTTATGCTTTATTAACTTTTTTTACTCTGTAAACCCAACGACTTCACAAGTATCCAAACTTTGCAACTCATTGTTTGTTCCAAATCAATTCAGTAATTTTAATTTCATGTTCTTCAAAAACATAAAACATGATATGTTCTTCCACGTAAAGATGATAGCTAAGTATTTGTACCCACATATAACAAAATATCGAGGTTTACTTGTTTTATTTTGCAAGTAATACACGCATAACCTCTATATCATAAAATGTTGTGAATTTTTTGTCATTTCGATATTGTTCTTTTGTTTGAGTTTATAACACATGTGGAAGTAGAGACTCAAACTTTTGTTACTTCTATCTAAACTTGAATAGACTTGACGAAGAAAAGCAGTTGAGTTAGTTAACTACATACCTTCGGATGCAAGAGGCCCATTCTTGATGAGGAGCTGAGAACTTCCACAAATAATCTGTCGTTTGTGGGTGGTTCTTCAAGCATAAATTCAAACTCTTCTTCCCACCTAGGGTCTCTGTTCTTCTTCAAACGCTGCAAATGTCAAAGGATAATTTATTATCCGCAATGCAAAGGGTGAGAGCCTCAAGAGCAAAACTCTTAAACATTATAAAAGAAATGACAAGTGAACAAAGAAACATTGATCTCTAGAAACTCTCACTTGTTATATGGACAATTCCTGTTGTTTATCTCAATACGTTTCTTATTTGTCATTTCTATGTCTCATTAACAAGAAGAGAGGACAAGTAAGAAATCTCAATAGGTTTCTTAGCTCTCTGGTCGTCATTTGATTTTCTTGTTTAATTTTTAGATTTTGAAAATTAAGCCTATTAATACTCTTTCCAACTTTAAATTGTTTGGTTTTATAAAATTACTTTTAAAAGACATGTTTTTGTTTTTGAAATTTGACTGAAAATTCAACTCTTTTACTTAATAAAGATGCAAACTATTGTAAAAATAGAAAGGAAATAGATTTATTATTCGACAATCGAAAACCAAAAACCAAACAGTTAGGAACTAAGCAATATACCTTAGTTCTTTTCTCTTCCCCTTTAAACATAAGCCTCACATACGGATTGTTGTGGTGCTTGCCTTCAATATCTTGAGCTTCGTGAACGATAACTACGAGTAGACCTCCATTTTCTGGGGTTCCTTCCGGAGCATCCATTACTTTGTGTGGATCATCCAAATCTCCAGTTAATTCATCTTCCTTAAATGGTTTATAAGTCAATTCAACCACAATCTGCCCCCTGTTTTTCTCATTTTGAACATCATTCAAGTCCATGTTCTTCAGCAGGTCAAGGGTGAAGACTTTTGACTCTTCAGGAGGAAGATCTTTCAAAGGAACTAGATTCATGCCCATCTTGTCATGCTTACCAACCTTTGAACATTAACTAAATCATTCAGAAAAATAAATTATAGACTAAATAGAGAAGAATCAAGAAAGGACATCAAAATTACTGACCTGTTCCCAGTCGTAAACTTGGAACTCTATGACTTGGGAATTTGGATCTTTAACCACCAAACTGAACTCCTCATTCCATTCAGGATTTAAATTCTTATGTTTCACAGTGGTCTTTTTTGAAGGTAGATTGTTCTCAGTTAGCTTCAGTTTCACATAAGGATCTGATGAACCTAACAGGTCTTTCTTTTTCAGCCTCATTGCTTTTACAATCTTCACATCTAGAATTCCGACTGGCTTCCTTAGAGCTCTATGAAAGTCAATTATGTTAGCACATAAAAGAACACAGCATAAACACAAGTTTAATAACATTGAACCAAGAATATAAGAACATACGTTGATGGATCCATAACTGTTATATCCAGGGTTTTAGGCCATAGATACATGTTGCCAACCTGATCTTTAATAGTCTCCTGCGGTTAAAGTTTTCAATGCAATCAGGAACATGATTTACAGATGTCGGCCTCAAACAGAAGGTGAACCAAACTCATTCGAATACGACTTGGAGATTATCTGTCCTAATGACACATCTTATTGAAATGGATTGGCATTCTTTGAGCAATCGATCTCAAACCAAGGAAGATCAAAGCCAAATATAGCTATCATCTTCAGAGTGAATTACGATAGAGGCTGATATATGTTACAACTTTAGAGAGTTAACTTCACTTTAAATGCTGTACTATATTAACTCGCAATTGAACGTTTAACCCACATCCGTTCAGCTTATGATTATAGTTTCTATGTCACTCATATTTGTGAAAAGGAAAGCAGAATGTAAGGAGAGTTTATAATGCCTGGACAAACTGGTGGAGACCCGGAATTGACATCAAGTCAGCCCCAACAAGCTTCAGCCCAAAATCAACGTGTGGCTGCAAAACCAACGGCAGAATCTAGTCCATCAACATAAATATACGATAAGTTGTCTAAAACCTTAACTAGATGGATCTTTCATAAATGTTAGAGAGAATGAGACCAAATTCTAGCCTGCTGGATTAATATCAGCATTAATTAGAACTTTCCTCCAATAGTATAGTTTAAGTTATCAGAAAAATTGAATATGATATGAACATCTTATCTAATTTTTTTTCTATATAGTTAACAGAAAATTTAGTTTCTTCAACCCATTGTGGGATATTGCAAATTGGCAAGGGTCAGACACTAAAAGTTCCCAGTCACAAAACTTGAGTAAATTCCAACAACAAATGCAATGCTGACTCGTGATCACAAAACCTTTTCCATGAGCGAGACAAAGATATTTGCGAAACAAGGAAAGCTTGGAACCAATGGCTTCAAGGTAATGCGTGGAGCCGCAAAAACTTGCAAATCTAGGATCTGTGGTTGTCACACAAAGAAGAATGAAAAAACAGACAAGGGTTCTGTCTCATTATCCAAAAATCATCTAAAATTTTATCCATATAATAAAAGAAAATGCATCTCACGTTCTCACCTGAACACTTGCTTTCAGTCCAAATGCTTTGGCTACAACCAAGACATTTGGATTTCCAGCCCATTTTATTGAAGGTTCCATTATCAGCTCCTTCTCATCGGTAGAATAGACTTTCATGCCTAGCAAGAACAATGATCATAAGAAATAATATCAGTGGTTATCTTCAATAGAAATAATGATATAGAGAATTAAAATCTCCGATGCAACAGATAAAATGCAAAATAAAAAGACGAAAAATATTGGTTTGTTCAACTCTGATAAGCTCCCAACAGATTTTTGGTCCACACGATGCAATGTAGCAGAGTCCTATTTCCCTAGTCTTGTATTGAGCTCTTTTCCTTTTTTCAAGACATTCTAAAGTGCAGAAAGTAGCATTTATCACAACTTACAATGTGAAGATGCCAACATAACTATAAAATAGATAACTAATATACTGTAAGAGTACTTTCTTCTTCTCTTATAGAATGCTTTCCCTAAATTCACAAAACAGAAGATGCAATGAAAGATTTCTTTAAAATTAACTCCAGCGTGTAAATGCATTAAATGGAGAAGCTAATATACTGAACCAGGAAGAGTTGAATCACATCAGTACCTTGAAAAGTTGGCGGCAAGGACCCCAATGTGAGTTCTTCAAATTCAACAGAATCAATCTTAAATTTGGGGATTTGCTCTGCAATTATAGGTTTGGTAGTATTTCTTGCTGTTTTGCATATTGCCTGTGTCAAGAAAAAACAAAAAATTTCTGAACAGATGCATAAGAAATGGAGAAGCTACGAAAGGAGGGGGGAAATCGAAAAGTAAAGTAAAGGTCAAATAAAATATGCGGCAGCATGACAGTGGAATTAACATAGTTAACAAACAAAAAAGTTGATAGAATAACTTAAGAATGAGTACTGCTGATGAAACAGATGACTAAACCTTATCAAGATATGGCCACATATATTCAATAAACCTGTTAAGCCAGTCAACCTACAAAAAAGTTTATAAACTAGCTATAAGATAATTCAGTCGAAAGAACAAAAGATAATAGGACAAGACGAATTAAAAGTAAGTTATACATACACGATCATAGTCTGGACATTTCACCCACAGAGGTATCTCAGGAAGCATTTGTTGCAACCTTATTGTGTCCTCTTCGAGAAGTGGACGAATTTCATGATCCTAAAAAGGCCATTCCAGCACAAATTCTTCAAAATCCATAGATGTAGGAGAGACAGTATAAAGAGAATAAAGCACTGAAAAGTTGACCATCCATCTTAACTTCTACCTCTAGCCTATCCGGTCAATCAATTGAATTCTATTTGCATAGAAGAACTAAACTTGTGATTGCAACACAGGATGCAACTAATAACAAGGAGATCACATTATGAATCTCTAATGGCATGTTTAGCTCAAGGAGTTGGATTTGGGGGAGTGGAGTTAACAACTTCAATCCTTGTGTTTTCCCAATGAATATGTGAACCCCACAACTAAAACATCAATTTGGCGACTTTTCAAATTTTTACACTGTGGGGCCAGGATGACACAATTTTCCAAATTTAACAAATTTTATACTAAACAACTTCACTCCTTATCCCAAATGCCGTCTAAAAATGACTTGACCAAAAAACAAAATCATTTCCCAAGAGACTGAGACTGGTTGGTTCAAAGGCAAAGTGAACATGGGCATACAAACAAACTTCCTTCACCATCTCCTTGAAAGAAAATCTTCAATAACCAATTCAATAGATCATTGTTCACAACCTGAACTCAATTGCCAAATCTAATCATGGTTTCATGATCCTACTACATTTTATTGTCAAGATATTTATGTTGACCCTTGAGATTCATTCCAAATAATCCGAATAACATAGTTAATTTCTTCATCCTTGTTTCAACTTCGAAGTACCATTGGTACAAATAAATACCTCTCTCGTGACACAAATTTCTTTTCGATAGGAATAAATATAGAATCTATGGAGCAACTTATTAGAAGTACATGTTGTTGCACCTATCTGAAGGAAAAGAATAAATGATCCCACGATCCTGAACTATCCTTACCTAGAATCTCAAATCTCAAGTTTGTTTATGAAGAATAGATCTAATAACATAAATGTGTACAATCAATCAGCCCTTATTAGTAAGTGCTACAAGATCAGGTTCGTGGAAACTCTGCTTATATAGAACCGAATGTATTAATTAGTACAAAACATTTTCTTTTCCAAGTGAATGAACCAGTGATTGGAGGAAAACCCAAAAGCAAAGGAACACTAACCTCAACATTATTGGGTTGAACATAGATGAAAAGGAAGTAACCAACAACAAGGCCAATGGAGATCCCAACTCCAAATCCAAAAAAGCCCAATATAGTACCAAAAAACCCCATTTGAATTCCAGCTTCCAGGATCCAGAAAAACTTTTCCCAGCTTCGGCCTTTGAAGTGATCAGTTCCAACAATGCAAATAGCCCCCTCTGTACATCGATTTTCCCGCGGCTTCCTTCAAATAAAGTTGTAGAACAATCAATAAGAATATTCTACAGATTGGGAATTATATGGAAAATGCCAAGCTTATTCCTTCTCGATTTCAACGACCAAAACAACAAATAAGAACCAAACCCAACGTGAATGGAAAAATGGTATTCAATTATTGAAAAATGGAAGCATTAATTTACGTTTTTTTGTTGCCGGTTTCGTTATTCTCGCAAAAATTGTAGAAATGAAAACATCGTCTGAGGATCTCAGAAATAGGCAAGGATTTGAATGGCGGTTTTCATGGCGTGGCCTACAACTCAATCTAAATATATATATATAAAAGATACCGTTGGATGATAGGATAATAAAAATGATAGTAAAGCGGGAAAATTTTAATACTACTTGCCGCCACGTGTCTATCCTACGTGTAAAAATGGTTGGTTGTCAGAAGAAATAAAAATAGTTCTATTACTTATTAAAAATAACGGTCACTAGTAGACGTATTAATAGTATATATATATAAATTACTCAATCACTAACATACCTAAAATTATGCATGAGGATGATAGACTATATAAATGATATATCATGAATTTGACGTATTATGAGCAGCATTAACTTCTAAATAATCACTACTACTACTACCTTTATTGATGTCAGTTGCTCAGATCAAAAAGGTAATAAAGCATGTGGTGAAAAGATTATACTTCCACCACCAACCTACTTCTAGAAGTACCTAGAAGTGGTATTCTATATATATATCATTTACTCATTCCTTAATTCTCCAAAATGTAAGACAAGTGAAAAGTGTTACTCTTATGTACTTTTGTAGGACTTAAGCCTAAAATGTACGCGGGTTATTCTCGCCAATATTATCTCATTGGTAATGTTGTACAAGAAATGATTTAAAAAAGAAAACATGATGTTGTAATTTTTTAGAGATAGAGAACTTAAAAGTTCATAAAGTACTATGGTAGCACCCAAAACGTTCGAAAAATGGTCGTGTTATAGCCTACAAAGAAATGACCCAATTTTGTCACACCCCACCCCACCCCAAGCACCTGCTTGCTCGACCTAAATATTTTAGTTGTATTTTCAATTCTTTTAAGATATTGTATACACATAGGTTATTGACCCTACAACTAAAAATACTAAACCAATTATCCTTAAAATATCAAGAATCAAATAAGATAAATTTTAAGCGTTAGAGATGAATCACTTATTTTAATCTTCTTTCATTCTTTGGGTTTTATCTTTCTTTGGAAATAACATTTATTTTGCTTAAAAAAACAAATTGTTATGTGAATATATATATGGATGGATTAAAAGAAAGGATATAAATTAAGATTGTTTTTTTCTTTTTCTTTTCTTCTTTTTGACAATTTAAGTGACAGTTAAATAGGTTGAAAATATCAGCTAATTAATAATGCTTTTACATTGACTTTAACAATATTTCCTTTATATATCCTACCAATATTTGTATTAACTATTAACCATATTAATGTTAGACTCTTTAACTTTAACTGAGTATTAATGAAGAAAGCTATTCCATGATCATGAAGATGGGCATATTACTTAGTTACCTTTTTTCCTCATTTACTCTCATTCTTCTCAAGAAGACAATGGAATTTTAATTTGAATTGCAAAAGTAAAAACATAAAAGAACAATGCTCAAGAAATTGTTGAATTATATTAATGAAAAGAAGAGGTAAGAGTTGAGATTTAGAAGTAACCAAAAAGAAAAGTTTTCAATTATTGATCATGAATTTTTAAATAATAATTGACTGTAAAGGGGATGGGAAAAAGGGGTGTGTGTGTGTATATAGGGGAAACAAAAAGAGAAGAAGAAGAAGGAAGAAAAAGAAGAAAGAACAAAGAAGAAAAAAGTAAAACTTTGAGCTTCAAGAAGCCCCAACTCTGAAGGGGGGGTGAGATTTTTTAACCAACATGTTTGTTTCTTTGTTAGCAGTAAGACAGAATTTGTTAGACCAGCCTCTCCTTGATCTCTTCTTCTTTCTTTGAAAATATTTGTCATTTCAGATTCTATTCACTGCATTTTGCTTGTATTGCTAGTGTCTTTGATTCACATTCATTCTTGAAGTTGTCGAATGCATCCATTGGCACTGAACAGTTTTCTTTACCCAAACAATGCTACAAAAAACAACCCCCCATTTGAAAGAGTTAATCAAACAGAAACAAGAAGAGGCTTGTTGTTTGTGTTATTTGTATATTAGTTTCTTTTTACCTGTTCGACGAGTTTTTTTGTCTCTGACGATGAGTGGCATTTCCCATGTTCAAAGTTTCCACAAACACCAGAAGGATCACCAAAGCTTGCAAATTCAATGTTGGTGATCTTTTTGTCGTGGGGACACCGAAGGTGGGCGCCTGTTTTCACATCATCTACCACAGCTCTGAATTGCTTGTCTTTCCTTTCCCAGGACTTGACGTTTGGTGGATGATATTGTGTTATGAAGCTGCAAATTGTGTCTCTGTTCACAACTAGAATTTCGACCTTTTCGGGTGTGACATTCTCTTCCTCCAATATCACCAGTAGATTTTCTGATGGCTTTATGAAGGATCTTGGAATGTGGTACCTGAGAAAGAGCAACATTTGTTTTGTTGGACAAAATTTTATAGAGTATTGAGATTCTAGAGATGTTATTGAGAAGAGAAAAGGAGAGACGGGTGGTTGCTTACTCTGATTGAGTAGGCAATTTTAGAGGGGATAAGTAGGACATCCAATACCGACCGATGCTTTTGCCGTTAACCCAAATTTGTCCCTTACCCATTCCATTCATTCTAATAGCCACAGGATCATTTCCCTCTGGAGCATCAAAATATGTCTGCAAGAGTAATAAGTGATAGCTGAGTGTGAGTCGATTGTGTTTGTTCATGACGTTGGTACATCTTCTCTTCATTGCCTAAATTGGGAAAACAGTTGATACCACTGCTTATTAACATTATTACCTTGTACCATGTGAGAGCAGATTTTTCTTCCTTGATTTCGCTCCAGTCAACCCGATGTGATCCTCCCTGAGTGAATACTCTAACTTTCTCTCCTTGGAGACCAACCTGCAGAGTGTGAGTATACAAGTCAGACAGCCGTCACTGGTATGCTTTTCCAATCAACTTTATTTACTCGATTATGGTTGGGTGTAAATGTGCTTGTTATCATATTACCTGGTGTCCCCAGCCATTTTTAGAAATATCAAGTGTTCCGGTATTCAAACCAAGGATCGTTATAGATCGAGGCCCAGCAAATCTGTGTTCCATGTATGCTCCACTATCCTGTATGATTGACAAAAGAGAAATCTAGTAATTATAATTTGAAAAATACAATCAAAGAAACAATCACTGGGTTGTAATCTCCGTACAGGAAGTCCCACTAGAATGCCTAGCAAGGCAATGTTGTTAACTCCAGCCTTGAAGGGCACTGATCCTTGGAAAACAAAGTTCTTCTCCTCGTGACTGCCATGTGCCGTTCCTAGAAATTAAAAGACCCCCAAGTTCTTAGCTTTCCAGGCTTTGGATGTATGCTATGTGGAGAAACTTATCTGCAATATAGTATTTCACATTTGAATAAACGCTTACCAATGTATTCACCATTGACGAATACAAGCATAGCATGACCAAGACTTGCAATACGTAGGACTGGTAGAATATCAGGGCGCTTTGAGACGTCTTCTTTGTCCAACTCAATGCTGTTATTAGTTGAATGCTAAGATGTTAAACATTGATAATAACTTCAAACACTAGAGTTTTACTGCTCATCATTTAGGTTGTTATTATTATCATTTTTGTAAAAAGATAGAGTTTGTATTACCTAGTGGTGTACCATCCATAATCTGTGGTGTCCTTGAGTAAGCTGTAAAGTTCCAATGGAATCTTATTATTTACTGGTACTTGTTCAACAGTTGGAATGGATTCTGGCGACATTTTCCACTTCAAATTGTTTGCAGCCTTTGGTGGGATATAGTTCCTCGCATTGTGTTGTGATACAATCTGTGATATTTTTTTGGCAATTGGTAACGGAAGAGTCAATTAGAGTTTTGAGATACCATGAAGCTCAATCGCGGCAAGATTTATAATTTAACCGTCCGTAAGTTTTCGAGAGAGAGGAGTTTTACCGTCTCGGTGTTAAAGACAACAGTTTTACAGTCAGGAAGTATGCTAATTGATCGAGGTGGAAGAAGAAATTCTCGTCCTCTGAAGTTTATTGTTTGTGCACTCTTTGTGTCATTGTTGGCCAAGAAAGCAGCACAAATATTAGTTCCTGGCTTCTCATAAAAGCGAGCCTGTATACAGAATACAACAACTTGATCAATTGACGATGATCTTGGTGATTTTGAAGGATCAACCATGTGCCTTCACTTGAGCATATATCAATTGCATATAAATGATCATAGTACCTCTAAACCCTTGCCTATTACTTGGACTCCAGGAGTTCCCCAGAGGAGAGGTTTCTTGCACAGATTCAGTGCCTTGTGAACGTCCCTGAGATGACCCCATTTTGGTTCCCTTTGCAAGCCTTTGGCATCACAATAGTGCATAATTCAGACATTTGAGTTAGCTTTCAAGCACGTTTTCAAAGGTCGATGATAGCTTGTACTTAGACATGCAAACACACTTACCATATTCGTCGAGTGGTGCTTCATCATAATACCGAGTTGTTGTAAAGACGGCACTTGTTCTACCAAAGTTTGTCCCACCGTGGTACTGCAAAGGTACAATATTCCGGTTGGTTGCCATTGAAGTAGAAATTTGCTAACTTAGAAGATTTATGGGCATGGGAAAAGGCATATATGTCGTACCATATAATAGTTGACCAAACTCCCGTTCTTGGAGAAGAATCGGGCAACCGAAAAGGCAATATCTTCTGCTGCCCTCTGTGAAGGTGGATCTCCAAATACTCTGTACCTGTTATATGACAGGCAACAGTTAATGTTTAGTTTGTACTTATGCGTGTATATATTAACCTTCCTTTGTCATTCACATTATTTTCCCCCTCCAAAATTGTCAGCAAAACGAGGTATATATGCTTACTGAGCAGTCCAATTCTCGGTCCACAGCGCAGGCTTATAGGGTTTGTTAGGTCCTGTAAAAGTATCTCCGCAGTGCCTTCCATTGCAGGTGTTGATCTGAACATAGAAGTTGTCTTTTTAGTTCCAAGAACGAGGATGAAATCATAAGACTTCCAAGACTTTGTTCTTTTTTCTTCCCATATCAGTTTCTTTCTTCTACACTAATCAACAACCCCAGTAAAGAGATCGTCAAACTTACCACTGGATCAGGAGCATCCTTCTGCTTGCACATGATCCATGGAACTCCAGTCCCCAATCCAACTGCCATATTTGCTGCCCATTGGACGTATTGGACACCAAGCTCATCATATGCAAGTTGAACATGGTTATACTCATTTTCAATCTGAATCGTCGATGGATAAATTTTGTTAGAAAAAACTTCACTATTCAAAAAGAAAAAGATCGAACAAACTAACAATGGGGAATATATACACACAGATAGATACAAACCTGAGCTAAAACGATGGGTCCTCCTTGAGAAGCAAAAAGTTTATTTTCCTTCATCATGTCTACTATCATCGTTACATATTTTTTCATGTAATGCTGCAAATGAAATAATTAGTCTTCTTTTACTACCTCCCAACTTCAATTTCGAAGACAAATTCAAACTGTAAAGACGACAGTCAGATTTTACCTTGAATTGTGAGTTATATGAACGGAAAATAATGTTTGGTTTCTCTCTGAGCCAATATGGAAGTCCACTGATCAAGTGAAGGCAAATATTAAAGAGAGGGGAAAAGAAAACAAAAGAGAGAAGGAATTAGAGAGACTTAGAAGCTTTAGAAAGGTAAGGATGATGAATCAATACCCATGGTTCCATTCAGCTTGGATGAAGGGTCCAACCCTTAAAGTCACATACATCTGTTTCTCAGCAATGAGCTTGATGAATTTCACCAAATCGTAATTTCCTTCGAAATTAAACTACACATTGCAAAAAAAAAAAAAAAAAACAATATTAGTTGAATCAAGTTATGAATGACATAATCAAAATCAAAGTCCAAGATGTTCATCATTACTTGGCCTTCCACAGGCTCATGAATATTCCAGAAAACATAAGTCTGAATCACATTCAAACCTCCACGCCTCGCCTTGTCTAAAATATCTGACCACATCTGCAACCCAATAGTTCCAAAACAAATAACATGTCAACAACGTTTTAATCAATATAAACAAACCAAGAAGTAGGGGCTGGATTGTTTGACATATATATACCTCTGGAGTACTTCTGGTATAATGAATGGAACCAGAGAACAGAAGCTCTCTTTTACCATTAATGATAAGGGATCGACTATCGTAAGAAACAGCAGTAGTATTACCATCATGAGCATGAGAAGTACGAAAAGGCAGTACAATGGAGAGAATGAAAAGAAGAAGAATCTCTCTATGAACCGCCATGAAATTAAAAGTAGCGGATAGATGTATAGAGAGAGATAGAGGGGGAAGAAAACAAAACAAATTTGGCGGGGTATAAAACTGGATCAGAGATGTAAAAGGGAATAGGTGGGAGATTCAAATGAGCATTCAAGGGCTAGCATCCCTTCAGAGTTGGAGGCTTTCAAGAAGCTGAATTGAAATGGAAAATGGGAAGAAACTATATAGTGTGTCCGTAGAAGAAGGGTATGTGGATACAGAGAAATTCCCGGAATGGAACCTCACACCGGGAGTTTCATTCTCTTGGCTCTCAACTTGTTTGCCATAATTGGGAGGTTCCACCTTAGAAATGAAAGGCCAAAATGAATGTTTTTATAACGGTATTTCGAAATTGTCGGGTTCTTTTTATTCAATCAGTTTCTTATGGTCACACGTATTTGGTATATTCTGATTTGTTCCTCCTTTATTAATTGAACCTATTTGTATTGTCTATAAATAGGCCATTAGATTGATTAATAACACAGTCGAATATATTCTGCTCATTTTAATTAACAGTGGTATCACACCAATATTGTTACGGGATTCAACAATCTCCCAATATTCCTTAGACCTCAAGAAATTGGTTGGACAAAGTTATCAGTTGCCATGATAATACACTGCTGCTGCAAGACAAATCAAAGAAACACGTTCAATTAACAAAGGAGGAACAAATCAGAAAATGAAAATAAAACTAAAACAAACTCTCCTATAAAAATAAATCGACAATAATTAATCCTTCCCAAATACAATATGATTACACAAACCCCAATAACCTAACCACTTAAAACTAATGCATGCCTGAATTAATTAAAATTCTCCATATATGTTATGTGGTCTCTTTCAATGGTCTTACAATTGGTAACTTTGTGTCTATAAGACTAAAAATAGACCATAGATTTTGGAATCCAAGAAAAGAAAGTAGTCAAAACACAAGAGGAATAATAATAATCAATAAATGAACAAGGTACTTTTCAAGCATTTTATATGAATAAGTGGATAAATGAAGAAACCCAAATGAATCTGTTCTCCCTCTTTTTTTTCCATATATTGATTGATTGATTAACCCTATAATAAAACTTGGGCTCTCTTGGCATCATATTCAAAACACCCTTTACATTTTGCTTGGAATTTGATAATAATAATGATAATAATTATATAATTCAATATTTCACAAAACTTTGGAGCTTTGATGTCTGTATCTACTTATTGTTGAAATTATGCTTAAACTGATTCATAGTTCCTGATCAATTTTGAGTTCTAGTGATTCAAAATATTATTTCTACTTTCAAGTTTGCAAAATTAAATGTGTATAACACTATTATCAGCTTATTTTTGTTAATAGAAAATACTTTTGGTCCTAAAATATAATTTTGTTTCTCAATTTTAATCAAAATGATTCAATTGGTCTATTTTTCAATTTAAATTAACTTTAATAAGTTAATTTTAATTAATTTGTAGGGTTTAATAAAAAAAACTATACATGTAGATCAATAACCTACCCTACAAAAAATTTCACTTATATTCTGACGCCTAGCTATTTATATCGTTGGAAAGGTGTGTTGGTATATATAGTATATCTCCCGATGCGTAACATTATGTATCAGCTATAGACGTCCACTACCGACGTTATTAGTCACTATGTCAAGAGTAATTAATCCCACATCTCTAGATGTGTACATGCGGGTGCCGACAGAAATGAAAAAAAATTAAATAATGATGTTCACTAGCTAGTTTGACATCAATATAAACTATGAATTATAAGTTATTACGTAAACTTTGTGAAAATTTTCCTGATAGAAATTAAATTGTTACAAATATCAACGGGTAATAACAAAATTGTTATAAATTTGGAAGCACAAAGATTTTACTTTTTTGAAAGTTTTGGAAAATTAAAAAATGTTTTTTAACCTACTTATATTTTATGAGCAAGTTGAAAGAAAAAAAAAACGCTAAGTACTCAAGAAAAAGACTTGGACATATAATATGATGGTGTCAAGTAATTTTAGAGTATTGCTTTTGATCCCTTTTTTGGGGCAAGTAATTTAGTGGGAGTGAACATATATATACATATGATGTGGCAAAGGAGATAGAATGCTAATTACAAATAAGGAATATATAAGAAAAATTGAGCTGGGTTCTTAACTAGTAAATACTTTATTTACTTTGTTGTAATTTTTAGTTGATGTACTTCAAACTCAATCAACATATAAGAGATATTTACATGGCTGTATATATATAGAAAGATTAAATATATATGTGTGTTGGTAAGAGAATGCATATTATTGAATGTGTATATATATAGTTACATACTTCAACAACGCACAAAATACATATATGTGTTTGATTAACAAAGTTTTTGTCAATATGGGTATTAAGACAACTCATTATATTAGTACGTAGAGTTATTTGTTGTACCGTACGCGTACGTATACCTTCCCAAACTAAGTTTTGTTATGTAGTTTCTCTGCCTATTTCTTTTTATATAAATGGAACCCTTTGTAGCTTTTACAAAATCGTCAAATGAAAAATAATCTTTAACACAAAGCCTTCTTCATCATATAACTTCTCTCCAGTACACACAACTTCCATTGCTCTATCCTTGTTTAGAACTGCAGTACTAAAACAAGAGTGTGATTCTCTGCAGATTGATTTTGATTTTTTGTTTTTGTTCCTATGGATTGTTTCCTTGTCAAGTGTGGGGCATTCAACCAAGTGCTAAGAATTCGAGAAGATAGTAATAATAGAAAGGAAAGAAAAATAGAAAGAGATGATGATATTGTCATTGGCGAGGCACCAAAAACGATGAAGATCAGCAAGAAGGGGCATCGACGAGTGAGAAGTAAGGAGAGAAAGATGAGGCCGTCGTCGTCATCGAGGTTGCAACGATCACAAATAGAGAGAGTTGAGTTGGGTGGATGGCTTGCAGCATGGTTGGAAGAGGCAGAAGGAGAAAGAGAGAAGGATGAAGTTAAGGAGTTGGAGAAGGAAAGCAAAAGTAAAAGAAAAATTGAAGAGGGGGAAGAAGGGAAGAAGCCCCTCTAGCCAACAAATTAAACTTCTACTTGAAGAGAAGAGGAATGATTTGTATTTGTAATTCTTTTTAACATTCTTTTTAAAAGGGATATACATTTTTGTAATATCACTTTTAACTTATAATTTATGAAATGATTGAATTCTTTGTTCTTTAGTTTGTGTTTTTATTAACTCACTAATTATAAATTCTTTTAAATTTGTTTATATTTATAATGATATATATGTTATATATTTAAGTTCATGAAATCTATTGAATAAAAGATTGAAAGGTCAAGAGAGCTTTAAATTTTTCTTTTTTGTAAAAAGGTTTGAAAATTCAAAGTTTTATTAATGTAAAATCCGAACACGTTGAGCAAAAACATGTTATACCAAAAAAGCAAAAAAAAGAAAAATTAAAAAGCACACTCCACAAATAAATATTTAGCTTAAAACATAAAAATAAAACTCTTGTTACCTAATTAAAATTTAAACCAAATCTCTACACTCTTAATACAAAATTATCAAAGAATAATAAAGTAAAAAAGAGGGGAAAAAAGAAGTATTTATCTGTTTTTGTCTTATTGAACAAAAACTACAATATTTTAATTCACCTTTCAAAAACTTTTCAGAACTATCCATGAAAATGGAGACTAGCTACTAGCTAAAACAATGTGAGGGTGACTTAGAACTATCCATGGGTAGAGATTAAATTCCATTTTAAGGTCACTTTCCACTAGTGGCGGATTTAGAAAATTTACTAACATGAAATTTATAGTTTAGTCAAAATATATATATACAGTACATGATAGTGTTGTCAATTTTCTTTTAGAATATTTATCCATTTAGATTTCAAATTAAATCTACAATAACATGACATTAGTTTTCAAATTCCATTACAAAAATTATGTGAAAATTGTCGGTATTTTTTTTTTGTTGCTACAAATGTAATTAATGTTATTGGAGTATCAGTGAATCGTCGTGATATATTTTTTAACATTTTTTAGTATGTTTATTATATAATGTCTGGTGCTCCTTATATAAAATTTTTAGATCTGCCACTGCATTTAATAAACAAATATATATATATATATATATATATATATATATATATATATAACCGAAATATTGAACACTGAACTTTTAGTTTACGGACACTTCAGGAAAAATTAAACATGAAGTATTGCAAAATTTACATAAATAGGAAGGATAAAAAAATATGAACGAAAAAAATTCGGACTTAATGGATATACTCGAAGGAGATGGAAAGAGGAAGAACAAATCAGAATACCAAACGAAAACTCTAATTGGAGAAAATTGTAACGTTGGACAGCGTCGAAAGTAGGTTTGTGAAATTTGATATTGGGTTGAGGATCAAATTGAATAGAGTGAATTTGTATAAATTATTAAATATAATATTATCATATTAGCCTTAACTTAATACCATATTAAAAGTAATTCTACAGTAAATGATATCCTAATAATAAATGCAAACATAATTATGGATTATTTATTATAATAAGTATGAAAGTTATAAAATAGATAATAAATTTGGTGTAATATAATTAAGGTAATATTTATTATATATTTTTTAAATTATTTATATTTAATATTGATGTGAATGTTAAAATGGTCTTAGAAAGCATAAAATCTTAATTAAAATAACAAATAAAATATTAGAACATTTGTAAAAAAATCATGTCTAAAATATATGGTTTTTCTAAATCTTTCTAAAATTAAACAGTCAAACTTAAAGTAATAGTAGAAATTAGATTTGTATATGATAAAATTTGAACTTAAAAAATTATTACAATTTATCCAATTATTTAAGTATATGAGTGCGTCTAATTTAAACACTTTTACATATATTTGAGGGCTTAACTTTAAATTTAAAAGTTTTAAAGTATAATTACAAATAAAATTTTCATAGTTATCCAAAGAGCATAACTAAAATATACTCTATAAGGTATGAAGCAAATTTGTATAATTAAATGATGCTTAATTAAGAGCTATAGAGACCAATGTGAAATATCGAGGAGTACAAAGTGAGCTTAATTAAGTTGTTTGTCTAAGTTTTTTTGTTTCTATCCTTTAGATGGGTAGGTCGAGATTAGTTAATTCAAAATTCTCTTAAATATTCTAAAATGCATTAATGATCTCAAAATTCAAAGGTTTTTTTTTTCTTTAACATAATTCTAAATATACAATCCCGTATTCTTTTAATCTTGTAAATCATTGGAATATTTTTAGATGTATAAACCAAAGAGAATGATGGCTTTGAGTTGTATCCAAGTCTAAAATTTACCTGAAATTACTTTTTATCCTATAATATCTCATTTATTATTATACATGTCGTAGCATGTCATGTATGTGTTATTTTTGATACTTAGTCATGTACCAAATTTGGTTTAAGTCTAATATATATGGTCTATATTTGTTTCTTTTAACGATGTATTTTTCAATACAATATATATGTCCTAGTGAGTTGATTTATGTTCATTCCATTTGGACACAAAAGATCCACATGTTCAAGTTTTATGAAACAATGAATGATTTATGTAGAGAGTTTGATCGCACACTAAATATAAAGTCATCCCACTAAGTCATTAGACTTCTTACTTAGGATTGACAGTTGGCGTAGTCATCATGCGAGTGAGAGAGGTGTAAAGAATAACATTGCTAGGGTTGGTTGGATGTGCTCTTAGAACATTGGTTGACATTGTCATGTATGATGCTACAATTGGGACACATGGATAAATGCAATAGTGGCGATACTAGATAGGTGCTTCAGGATGACAGGGACGTACACATTATAGCTTGGAAGAAAGTTTCAATGTGTTGTTTTGTAGAGCTAGGTTTGATTGATTAATAGTACTGTGGATGTGGTTATATATGATTATGCAATTACCTTTGACGGTGGAGTCAAACATTGTAACAGTTGGGTTGCTTGCTAGGAAGGAAGAAGTGTTAACCGAGTGAGATCGGTGGAGGACAATATTTTGTCTATGAAGGCTTAACTCGAGATTAATAAGTTTCATCACATTCGATATTCTATAATACAATGTGGATAGGTAAGCTCACTACGCAACAAATAATGGCTCTTAATCTTATATATTGTTGGTAGAATAATTTTCCTATTTGATTGTTTGGCGAATTTGATTGCATGAACTATGTAATATTGTTGAATCGTCTTTAAAATAGTAGTTGCAAATAAGTTTTTTCCTACTTAATACGTTAATTAAATTGAGATGGCAAAGCAAGCAATATATCAATTTTGAATACTAGATCTCTTTTATATAATTAAACAAATTGAATTAACTTATTATAATTTTAGGTTTGATTATAGCCATTCTTAGTTTTTTTTTTTAATGAATAAACTCTATGGTTCATCAATGGTGTGTACCATCACTATAAAATTGTGTCCCTGGCTAGTTTAAGATACATGATTAACTTGATTGTGTTTCTAATCATGCTAAGAGAAATTCTCTTTTCTCCATTAGGCCATACACCATTGTTTTCTTATTCTCCACTGATTAACTTCTCTACTTGAAAGAGAATATTTGAAAATTATGGCTATTAGACTAATGCAATCTACTCTTCAATTAATGCTTAGCCATGTGCCCTTACAATACTTGAAAGAACATTTGCAAATAGATCATAAGAACGTAAGTAAACTATTATTTTAAGTTATAAATTTAAATACTCAATTGTTAGTGTATCCAAAGAATGAGTGAGTTTTTTTCTTTACCCACTCCAACTCAATCACAAGTTAGTTGTCAATCGTAACTATGGATTTAAAAAGACTCGAATTTGAGGACATAATTGTAAACATGACCATATTTTTGGTTAGTTTCTGTAGTTTACCCTAAATTTTAATTAGAAGTAAACAAAGAAGGAAAGAATTGATATTTGTGACTTTTAAAAAAAGAAAAAAGAAATAAAAGATGGGAAGTATTTGACGGTCCTGATTTGATTGAACAGCGCATGAAAAGTGAGTCGGACCCACAAATGTGTACTAATTAAAAGCAGCGAATAATTGCCATCTTGGTAGGGAGATTACAATTGAGCCCTCCGAATACTTTGTAAAAATTAGCTTCAATTGCGCCCCGCCCAATGAATAACAAACAAACAGCAGTTCTCTACCTTTATTTATGCATCAGGTGAAAATTAATGAAACAAATTCTTTAATGGAATTCCCTAACACCCTTCCTTGATTTTGGCCCTTTCCCCTTTCCCTTTCGCTGAATGTTCTTCACCTATCTGCTCTCCATTTCTTATTCCTCCCTAGGGTTTCTCTTCTGTTTTTCCCATTTGGGTTTTCATTTTCCATGAAAATCCTCTTTCCCTTTTGATTTCTCTGCAATTGCATGCTTTCCTTTTTGCGTTTCACTGATTTCTGTGCTGGGTTTTCTTTTCTCTAACCATTGCCTTGTTTTTTGGTGCTTTTGATTAATGCTGCCGCCTGATTTTTAGTTGACTCGTCCATTGTTCTTGATTGGTTGACGTTATTAGTGAAATTCCCTACGTGGGTTTACTGAGTTTTTCCATCCTTCTTGTTTATGCCGAATCCCCATTTCCCTAATTCGGTTCAGAAGCTTGGATTTTTTATTCGGAATCTAGGAATTGGTGGCTGAGTTCAATATTGCATCCGTGTTGGTCTCAAAACTTTGAATTATTTCTTCCAGTTTGTATTGTCAATTGTGTATAAGCAATGGACGACGGGGAGCTTGATTTTTCGAATCAGGATGTGTTTTCCAGCCCTAATATGGAGATTCCAAGCAGTTGTTCAATGGATAGTTTCTTTGATGAACTTCTCAAAGATACTCATACTTGTACTCATACACATACTTGCAATCCACCAGGCCCTGACTACTCTCACACCCACACGTGTTTTCATGTCCACACTAAAATTGTCCCTGCCCCATCTGAAGAAGACAAGGTCGTTACTGATGATACTGCAGAATCAACTGAGAAGAAGTCGAAGAAACGTCCATTGGGTAACCGTGAAGCTGTTCGTAAGTACCGTGAGAAGAAAAAGGCTAGGGCAGCCTCATTAGAGGATGAGGTTGTTAGATTGAGGGCTTTGAATCAGCATTTGATGAAGAGGCTCCAGGGGCAAGCAGCACTTGAGGCTGAGATTGCTAGGCTTAAGTGTTTGCTTGTTGATATTAGGGGGAGAATTGAAGGGGAGATTGGTTCTTTCCCTTACCAGAAAGCTGTTAATCCTAACTTGTCCAACCCAAGCATGCCTGGTGCTTATGTGATGAACCCATGTAATATGCAGTGTGAGGATCAGGTCTACTGCCTCCATCCTGGAGTCGATGGCAGCAGAAGCAGTGAAGGTGCTGTGATTAATGGACAAAGCTTTGGTGCTTGTGAATTTGAAAATCTTCAATGTTTGGCAAATCATGACTCAGGATCAAAAGAACTACCTGGGTGTGGAGTAGGGAATGCGGTTTCAACTGATGTTTCTTCTGGGGCGACGAAGAAAAAAGGTAAAAACCGAGGCTTCCATCTTCATGATGACAATCCTTTCTTTCTTGTATTTCTTTATTCTCTGATTGTTTGTTCAATGATACATGTTCATCGAAGCAGGTTTGAGTTTCGCAGCTTACAAATATGTAATTTGATAGGCAAACTGTTCAGGAAGTATGAGCAATAGTCTATTTATTAGACTTAGTTGATTGCCATTTCCAACTTGCACTTCTTTCTTTTTATATATAGTTTCGAATTTCTATGTAGGAGTATGTTTTGATACCTGTTTTCTACTACTAGCACACTTAGATCTTGGAATTATTCATTTGTGGATACAAGATATAAAGAAACTTAACATCGAGATTGAGATTGAGGTCCCAAATAGGTTGGTTGCTCAAATCCATGTATGACATTCTGTTTTGTCTGTCTCTGTGATGTAATGTCTAAAAATCTGTGCTCTAATTTTATTGCCAGAGGAGGAATTGCCTGTGACATGTAAGCATTCGTATGAACCAGAATACAGTGATGTGTTTGTTCTACATTTCATGTCTCTGTTTGGTTACACTTGTGTAAAAAACAGTGTCCACTGTTTACCGTCTTTGAGTGTTCCTTGTTAAAGGTTATGTGACACCTAATCTTTTTCACTTTTCTGATTGCAAAATAAAGTTTCACATTTTGAACCAACCAAGTGTCTCTGTGGATAAGTGATATCTACCCAACTTTTTATAGGATCATCAAAAGGAGATATTCCTCAATGGATGGCTAATGGTCTATTTGTAGTAACTTTCTTACTGCCTTGAAATTGGAATTTAAGTACTTAAAAAGTCATTACAAGCATGCCCTTCATCACAATCGTTTGTATGGAAAGTAATTCATTTTGCGATTTGTTTATTAGGAGGAAGCCGTAAAGAGACATGGACCTGATGAATGAATGAAAATCAAATGTCAACATCCTCATCCCGCCCATGCCTGTGGGGTGGTGCACCCCGCGATCAATAAGTGTTGTATTGCCATGCAACTGCAATGTCTGAATATCTTCTCATTATCGATTTTCTCTTGACCCATTTGAGGTACTCGAAATGGTGAAGCTTCTTCATACGTGGTACTGCGGGTTCCATACACATATTCGAAGGTTGAGAAGTGGAATTGAGTAGAGCATGGCAGAGTTTTAATGAATGAAAGTATAGCAAAAGTGAAAGGCTCCAATTGATGGATCGAACAATATTTCATATTGGCCTTCTTTATATTAAAGACTAACAGAAGGCAGTGTCAAGTTATATTGGTTTTGTTTTCTATTTGATTAGAGTTTCTAATAATAAGCATTTTTAAAATAATTTGTCATGCAGTTTTCTCTTTAGGCTACGTTATAAAAAAAAAAAAGTAAATAAATAGATAGTTGCAAATATAGTAATTAGATTCAAAATATTAACATATACAGTAACATTTATTAAAGTCTATTAATGATATCATTTGAGTAAGCTATGAGTGATAGCAGTTTATTACGAACATGTTTTGTTATGTTTACCACTTTTATAAAACATTGTTATAGACTTAATTATTATTTCTAATAACTAATTATAATCACTCAAAAGAAAAATCCTCAAACTTTTTAATTTCAAACATGTTTTTAAGAACTAAAATAAAAAAGAAAACTTTTAAAATACCCTTGTCACTTTCGAAAGTATAAAAAATGCTATATGAATTTTAAAGAAAAGTGAAAATAGTTAGAATGAAAATCATTAGAACTCAAGAATTTCTATATTTGTGTAGATACGTGTGTGTATATAGATCTGTATATCATCATTTGTTTTTCATATCTCATATTTATCCAACACTTGTGCACTTTCTTAACAACCAAAATAGATACCAAAACTATTAAGTTAAAATATAAAATCTCGCAAAATTTTAAAAAAATCGAATACCGAAAAGATAAATAGTCAAATACATATTAACACACATTTAACTACTAACGTACAACCCACTTGTTAAAAACGTTGATCATAGTTCACCTAGCATAGTATTGATACTGTCTAAGAAAACCTAATATTATCTGAAAAGCTTTAAAACAAATAAGTTGAGCAAGAAATATAATGAGCTTTGGGTAGTAGATATCATCGATAAATACTTTTGGCCATTTGCCAGACCTGAACTGAGTTATCTTCAGCCACACTTGAAATGACCCATGGCTCATTACTGTTCCAACTGAAGTCTGATATTTTAGCCTTGTGTCCTCCATGTGAAAACAACAACTCTGGAGGCCCATCTTCAGCATCTCCATCTTGCTCATTTCCTATGTTGTTTAGATCCCACACCATCAACCTTCTGTCATCACCAGAAGATGCCAACACAGTTTCATGATTTGGATCCCACTCCACTTGAAACACTCCCTCCCTGTCACCAACAACCACAAATCAATACTTTTTCCAAATGACTTTTTAAGAGAAAAGACAAACACACAGCTGTTGATACTTCAAGAAACAATCACCAACGGATAATCACATTACAGTTTCTTCCTTTAATGTATAATCTGATGATCTGATGAGGGAGGTGTAGAGACATACGTGTGGCTGCTAAGAGCGTGCAGTGGTTCGGCGAGCTTCCGTAGATCAAACAGACCCACTGTGGTATCTGATGATGCTGTTGCTAAAATCCATTCGTTGTATGGATTGAAAGAAACATAGTTTACCTGTATCCATGGAACAGAAAGTTAGTGTCCATAAAACTCAAGACGGTGCTCCTCACTGTCCTCAAGAGATATAATTCTAACTCACGACTACAAAATCTTAACTGATCGATGATCCCGTAGCCTAAGCTACTATTTAGCACCCAACTATTCTTCGATATAAGAGAAGAGGTAAGAGGATCATATCAGAAGGAACAAATTAGGTATAAATGGAGTGAATATTTGTTGGATAAAAGTTATAAATTGAGTGAAGGCTGTGGGGAACCAGGGAAGAGAAATGTTGTGCGCGTAGAGCCTGTTATGCTAAGAGAAGGAATTATAGAGGTAAAGGTTAGCTTTCTCTTAATTTTATGTTTTGAGTAGTGAACAAGTTGTCTAGAGAAAGAAGAGAGTTTACCAGACATCTCAAATTTGCCGGGTAAAATTGTATTGCCATTGAGATAGTTCTCTTCGTTCTCATTATATCACAACATTGTAAGGGCAAAACCTTACAGCTAACCAAATCATCACCCTTAAGATAGTCGTTTAATTGTTGCATCCGACCTGTCACTCACTCTCGAGATGTATTGTATTGAAGAAAAGTAAGAGTTGCTTGCGTATTGTTAAGAAAAGGTTCAGAATTGCGTTACCTCCTCCTCGTGAGCTTGAACAGAATCCACAGATTTATTTGTACGCAAATCCCATATCACCAACAAGCAATCATCACCAACAGATCCAAACAAGTTCTCATTCTTCAAATGCCATGAGACATCACCGACCACGCTTTCATGAGCCTGATTATGGAAACAGCAATACCACACAAAAGAAAGTGTAAAACAATCGCCCCAAATCAAGACACACCAAGTTCAGTCCCCAAAATTTACCTCATAGACGTGCATTGCATCAAGCACGCTCTTGTCAGCCATGGAGGATACGTCCCACAAACAAATTTTCTGATCATTTGAGCCACTTAGGAGGTAACCCTCCTTAAACGGGCTCCAAGACAACCCATAACCCTCTTTATCATGACCCCTCAATCTCAAATCAGGGTCACACACAACTCCATGATCCTTTTCCCCCTGTTTAGCACGATTAAAAACATACACCTCGCATCCACTCGTCTTTGCACCAACAATTTCTGGGTTCTGCGGCATACACCGGGCTCTATTCACCTCCCCTTCAACACGTATCTTCTGAGTTATCTCTATCTGCCAAAACCCAACACAAAATTTCAGCTAGACATTTCATCAAACACCTAATTCGCAGTAAACAGAAATTAATCACTGACCTTTGGCAGAATGGGGTTTTCCCCACTAATGTCTATTCTGGTTTCGGATGCTTTAACGGGAAAAACAGCATCGGCCACCATGAGGAAATTGGGGACGTCCTCCGATGTGTGGGTTCCGAGGACGAGCTTGTGGACGGCGAGAGATGGGTTGGCCTGGTGAGGAAAAGGGGCCGATGGAACCCAATCGACGGTGAGAGACGGCCATTCTAGAGAGTGGGAAATGAGAAGGTCGTACAAATAAGGAGAGTTCTTCTTCCAGATAGAGAATTCTTCCACCACTTGATCGACACCATCTTCTTCTCCCGCCATTGTTCTCTTCTTGCTCCGCTTCCAACTGAGCTTCGTGAAACCCTTTTCCCGCTAAAATTCTTGGGCTGTAATGAAGCTGCCGTGCTTTATATAGGTCGACAGATTTGAACAATTTGGGCCGTTGATGAGATTATCAAGCCCAGCCCACCACTCAAGTAATTTGCATTTTGTGTTTTTTAAATATTCCATATTAATACATACACACACGTCAATTTAGCCCTAACTATTATGTGTTTAGCTTTTAGTTTTGTGCATTGTTCACGCGAGATTACCAAATAAATTTATCGTGAGATTTGAATCTTTGTATTTGTATTAATTTCAGTATGGTATGGTGAATACAATCTTTAATACACGATCTTTTGATATTTTTTCTCTTGAAAAGTAAACTTTAACTTTTAATATTGTTGATCTTCTTGGATAACCAGTTTTTGAATAATTGATCTTTGGGCTTGTTGATCTTCCTGGATGATCGACCTTTGGACTTGTTGATCTCTTAGAGAATTTGCCTTCGAACTTATTGGTTTTTATTCAACAGTCGGTCTTTAGATTAGACAATAAGTTTGGATAAGTTTTTGGCTTGTTAATTTGTTTGTATCTGCCTAACAACCTCAAAAGAGTTATCCTTTTCAAATCTTCAGAGCTTTCATCATATGAACTTTAGACGTTATGAGCTTTAGAGTTTCAGTCTTCAAAATTTGGGAGTTATCTTCCAAGAGTAAATTTAATATTAATTTGAGCTTCAATATATTAAAATTTAAGGAGGTTTTAGCCTTCCAATTATTCAATATTAAGAAGGTTGTAAACTTAAGATCAATTTGAATTTCATAATTCTTGAATTCGTGGAAGGTTTGTATTTATTCAAGTCTTCAATTTTTTAGAAGATAGTAATTTCAAGATCGATTAGAACTTGAAAGTCTTTATCAAAACTATAGATGTCGAGCATCAGCACTTTCATCACCAATTTCCACCTTCTTCCCTTTCAAATGAAGAGGTAAAATCTGTATTTATAAAGATTTTCATTGGTCCTTCATGTGTTTGGGTCAAAGTTGAGCTTGTGCCCATTCTTTACTTTCGCCCAAATTTTTGTCCTCGGTTTCTAATTGGACTGAACTTGGACCCGAACCGAACGATTTTTTTTACATGATCTAATGTGTCGATAATTTACTTATATATTATAGCATTTAACTAGTGTTCTTTTTTGACACACTTTAACTAATGTTTTAAATTTTAATTAAACGATGTAAAAAATAGAGCATAATTAATTTTGAACAGTGTTTTATAATATGTACTATTGAGTTATAATTATTTTGGTACAAGGAATTAGAAGATGTGTATTCCATCGTTGGTATTGACACAATGGCATATCTAGCAGAAATCATGCCATTAATTTACCAAAATCATTTGTATTGACTAAGAACATGAGTCATTAATACATGATAAGATTACATGAATTATTATAAAGTTCTTTAGATTTCAATTTTCAATTTAATATCTAGAATGACCACAACCATTGAACATGTGATCAACTATATATTACTTGATTCAATTTTGATTATGATTTTGAAAATTAATATGAACATAATATTATCTCTGTTTGCATTCATAATTATGGTAATACTTCTTTTTAACTTAATCTTAAACTTTGGTTCAGTCTCTTTCTTCTTTTGTTTTTATTTTGTTTAGTTTACTTTTTAACTATTACTTCATTCAATAAAGATTGTACTCGTCATTCTAGATATTAATAGATATTAATAGACATTCATCAACAACAAAGTATAGAAAGTGAATCTAACTTTTCTTATATTTGTATAATTAGACAATTGCAATTATAGCACAATACACAATAATTTATTGATATAATAAAATTTAGATCAAGCTTTGTAAGTATTGACGATAGACCAACGTCACTGCTTCGATAGATTTATTTTATATTTGTAATTTTTCTAAAATACTTACATTCAATTATTATCAATAAGAATGTCATTTTTCTAATTAAAAATTATTTGAACTATATCTTATCTCCAAGTATTATGGTTTGATTTGTCTATTGCAACTATTTGTGAACATGTTATTCTTTTTCCGAACCTAGATTTTAACTTTTGAGGAAAACTACACACTAGGGTGAGAAATCAAAATCATGTACGTGAACCTGCAATTTTGTATTTCTTAGCTACAGTTAACATTGTTTCAAAACTACTTATTTTTCATGGTATTTATTATTTACAACAATTTTTACTATTTTACATTTATTGTTTTTTTTTTTTGTTATTCTTTTCTAGAGTGTTTACCATTTTTTTCTCAAACTAAAATAGTTCACACCTAAAATATATACCATTATAATCTAAACTAAAATAACCTAAACATTAAACACAAAGAAGATGTTTGGTAAGGAGTGAGTTAGTATATCTCAAATTGTTATAGATGAGTAATAATTGTTTGTGGTCTAAATTATTTTAATTTGAGTAATAATATTATATGTATGTGGTGTAGATTATTTTAGTTTGAAAAGAAAATAGTAAACATTGCAACAAAAAATAAAAATAATTACTATATCAAATTAGAGTTTTAAAATAGTGTTCATAATTAATTTGATTAAAGTAAATTTGGAAATAGCCCCCAACTATTATGATTGTATAACTCTTTATTCCAAATGTCTCATTGATTGGAAACTGGCCGTTAATGGAGACCTAATTGTATTCACATTGACATCAATAGCAACATGTACCTAATTATTGAAATTTATCTATTTTAAATAAATAATAATAATTTCTTAGTAATGTATATTTTGATATCTAAATAAATGAGTGTGATTCTCATCATTAAATAAAAAATGTGAGATTACATAATATTTATAATAAAAAATATATCTACAACCCTAATATCAAAAATAATAATAATTCATATTTTTGTTAACAAATGTTACATTTCTTGCTTAGAATTTTTTTTTTCAAAAATAGTCTCTTATATTATATCATATTTATAGTTTCACACACACACACATATATATGTATTAGAAAATTGATTTAATAATCACATTTGATTTTACTTCCCAACAGCTCTAGAATTTGGAGATGAATGATTGATTGAAGAAGGCCCCCCCACCAAAGGACATGACAAGCAACATCAATCATACCTCAAAATAAATAATAATTGAACTTTAGACCAAAGACCAAAAACAAAATATCGACCCAAATTAATACAAAATTAAATTAAACTAACAAACTTTAAAAAGAAAAAGAAACAAAAGAAAAGAAAATAGACAAAAGAAATTATTAGGATGCCTTATTTTTACAGCGCATTTACAAAAAGTGAGCGACAACCGTTACATGACAGCACAAGCCGCGGGATTTTCGTCACTAAACGCTGTCGTATAACGAACTTCAGTTGAGCTCGCACGTGCCAGTTGGTACACGTTCGGGTCATCGGCTTTTCGCACGTACCCTGCGGGAGCTTTCTTGTCGTAGACTCCCGGCGCGTATGGATGTGCAACCACGTCGTAGGGAACGTAGGGCCACAGCTCGGCTTTCTTCCCGGTGCGGTGTGCTACACGCGCCACCACTTTGGAGGGCTCCACATAGCCTACTACGGTGGCTTTGTTGGCTTTCCGGTCCACGTCCACTTGCTTCACTCCCTTCATTCCTTCCAACGCTCTCTTCACTTTCCTCTCACATCCTTCGCAGTCTATTCGAATTTTTAGCTCCACTGTCTGCCAAGTATTCCAAATTAAGCTAAGATGACCCATTTACATTATTACCAAACATACATTCTTTTTATTCAAATCACACCCATTTTCGTTGCTAACACATAGATAAGAATTCAAATTACTGACATTTATATATGACCAAATGACTTCTTGTTTTTGGTACAGAGGAAGAGAGTTTTAAATCCTCGCAACTTCACTAGTTTGTACTGAACTAAAACGAAGAAAATAATACAAAAACTTAAAAGAACTGTTTAATTTACAATTTATGCCTAATAAGCTTGTTAATTATAATACAATTTTGAAAATTCAAATCACAAACTTAAAAAACACTTTAACACACACTACAAACGAAATTAATGGAGCTAAAACTATGAAATCTTTGGAGTCAAAAGTTGAGTAAAAGAAAAGGGAAAAAAAGTAGGTGCCAAGAACCTTTAATGCCTAAGAACGTTACCAAACCACGGAATCCTTGTCTCAAACTTCATGACAACGCTAAGCAAAATTTCATTCAAATTTCAATTCTTCCTACTTTTCTTTTTCTTTGAAAAAAAAAACTTTTTATCACATAAAACTAAAATCAAACCTTAACTTTCTGGGTTTAATTAAAGCAAAAAACCCATAAACAAAATCAGACCAAAATAACCTATAGAAAAGAAGGAAAAGAATGATTGAAGGCTCAGAAGTTTTACCTGCAATTGCTTGCGTTTCTTGTGCTTATGGCCATGAGAAGAGCAATCAAAATAATCAGACAAATGATCCAAAACTCCCATTTTATTTTTAATATATCTTGGAGATTTTTTCTAAAACTTTGCAATGGAAATGACAAACTATGAATGTGGCCGCTCCTCTTTAAATAAGCCACCAAATTCTCCATTTTCCCAAATCTAAAACTTCTTATTTCATTATTTTCTTTGTTATTTCTGATGTCGGAAGGGAGATGTTAGCCGTTAGATTATTACAACGATGGCGATGTTTGCCACGTGTCGACATGGAGATTTGAGTTTGTACTTCGTGGATGCGGTGGCATGGCCCGAACCGACCAAACGGGCAGATGGGCCCCGGTTTTTGGAGCCGGGTGGCACGTGCACCCCACGCGCCTTTTCGTTTGAAAAAGTTAATAGCTTTCGTTTTTCTTTTCTTTTCTTTTCCTTCTTTTTTTTTTTTTTTAATGTGTGTAGGGCCCACGCGATGTGTGATGTGGGTCCCGTTTTCAGTGATTAGAGGCATTAAAGTCATATCCATCCGATTCATGACACGTGTCTCCTGCTCAATTTTACAAAAAATTAATAAAAAAAATCAAAATCTAGTTTACTATATGATTGATATTTGTGTTATAACAGTAAATATGTGAACTGATTCTCTTTAAGAGTGCCTATCATATGGGGGGATTAAGCTGAATTTGGACTCTTAGCCTTTTAGTGCAAATGCAACATTAAAGATGAAGAATAGGGATCCAACCAATATTCAACATCTTCTCTCGGAGAATCTTTAATAATGTTCTTAATTTCTCTTTTTATACTTTACATTCTAAATGGATCTTCTTCACAGACTATCTCTCACTTGGAGAATACTTGTCATATAATGTGGCACTCTAAGTTTTCTAACTATACCTATTTTCATATGGGACATGGGTTCCCTTGAGTTCTAACTTCTAAGATTACCTGGGATCCATATGTTTGAGACAGGAGCTTGGCCAAGCATTTCATCACTATTTGGACACTGTGAAATCTTGGAGATGAGATCTACTTTAGTAAAGGGATGTCTGATCTTGTTTTGTTCGTGATTTGGATTAATTTCTAATCCTAAGAGTAGGACCCTTTAAAGGCCATACACTACTATAAGTCCTTTTCCATACAATATGGGGCTTTAGTGAAAAATAAATTGACTTAAAGTATGTAACATAACATCAATCATCCTTTTACTAATTGGAGTTATGCTTGTAATTTTAGACTATCACAATTATTTAATTAGATTTTCCTTTTTTTAACATTATTCTTAATATGATAATTAACTTTTTTTCGAATGAAAATGCTAAAAGTGGCATTTGAGTGATCAATAAGTTCAACCAAGTTTCCTAATGGAGAGTGGAATTAAGAATAAGATTTTCTTTTCTACTCTCTCTATAACCACATATTTTAATTTTGTAGATTTAAAAAATTATAATAAAAGAATTAACTGTTCTCAAGTTTAATTAATTAACTTTCGAAATAAGAAACAATTTAGTATATATATTTTTAAATAAAATTTAAAACGTTGCTTCCATCAAAATTAAAATTTAAGATTTAAAGTGATTTTTAGCCTTGAGTAATAATAATATTTGAACTTACTAACACAAAATATCTCCCACACATTTAAAGTTTATATATCGATAGAATTGAATTTTTGCATCAATATTTTCACATGGCTATGATTCAATATCAACATAAATAATATTTTAACCAACGTTTTTATTATATCGTGATTCAAGCTATGTAGAAAAAAAAATTCAAAATATCATTAATTAAAATACAACTTTGACAATGACCCTTTTAACCCAAATAAGAAGCCTTTTATTCATTTATGTATTAAAAATGTAAATGAGATGTTGGCCCGAGGGAGTATTAGAAATGTTTATTGATATGGACATTTTCCCCTTTGTTTCACACCAATAGTTTTGGGTTAGGTCAATAATTGAGAGTCACAAATCCACAAAACATCTCTTAAGAAAAAAGTGAACCAACGAACTTGTAAGTCTTTTTCTTTTAAATTTCATAAATTTTTATACAAAGTCACTTAAACTTAATACAACGAGATTCATCTTATCTATATATTTAAACAACAATGTTAGGTGTACCAATATTTTATTTTGTTTTTTACTACTATTTCATTTCATTTCTATTTTCTAGAATAATTTAATTTTCAACCTTTGAGCCGTTGCAAACATTATATATTAATAATTGAATGCAATATAACCCAATAAAATATGTTTTTATCGTTAAATATAATGTATTTGTTTGTAGTGAGATAGACATTATTATACTTTGGAATAGGAATCAAAAGTGTATGAAAAGAAAGATTAGTAGAAGCATAGATGAGATAGGCATACATTAATACATAAATGTATATAAGAAGATAATAATAAGAATATAATAGAGAATTAAATTGTTTAGAGGATTGGTGACATTATATGGTGTAGGTTCTAAGAAGTTGCAACATAGTTACAAACACAACATCCATTCAATTCAACTAATTATTTATTTAAGTTAATTATTTCGTTGAAGAAGAAAAAGAAAATATTAGTATATATAATACTTACATTTGAGGACATTAGATGAGATTCGTCGAAGGTGTGTGGAGGGTTCAAAGCACAATGCGAATCTAAAACGCCGACTAGACCGGATTTTTCTTATTGTAACTAAAAAATATTTATCACTTACAAGGTTGGGATTTACGAGCAAATAATTTATTAAACTGCCTTGGAGATGAAGCAAAAATATCAATATTAATAATAATAATAACAATAAATTAATCAATTTAATAATAAATCTTTGAACTTTATTCACAAAAGTTGACTACTAATGTTTAGTGTACATATTTTTAAAACTTATAGAATCTATATTTACAAATCTTATATATTTTTTTAAATTTTTTATGAATTTCTTTTTAAAAGTGTCACACCGATCGAAATTTTGATATCTTCGTTAATATTGATATTATTTTATGTTAATTATAAGTATATGAAGTATCTTTGAAATTTAAAAAAAAAAATGTTAACAAACAAATAAGTGAACGTTACATTTATAAACTTTGTATATTTAATAGGCATGGGACAACTTTCATTTTTAAATTCGATTGATCTATTAGATATTTTAAAGTTGATTGAATTTTGAAGTTTTAGAAACTAAATTTATTATTTTACTTCCAAATAATTGTGTATTAGTTAAAAAATTTAGTATTTTTAATAATAATATTAAAAATGAAATAACATAATTCAATTCAATTCGCACTCCAAAAGATTTCATATTCAAATCTTTCCTCTTCCAATTTGTAAAAAAAAAAAAAATTATAAGTGAAGACTACATAATTTGTTTTTTAAAAAATAATAAAATAGTAGTTGAATTTTTAAGGTTTATTAAAAATACAATAACTATGTTTGCATATTAAATTTAGTCAATGTGATCTTTTGTTTTCTCCATCATGATTAAAATAGTGTTACTCATATCTTAACTTCTCGTGGTTTTTATGGTGTTGCCTACGACTTTCCAAATTTTTCAAATGGATTGAAATCTTTTCATTCTTTTAATATAAACAATTTTATCTTTTGATTGTGGGATGTTAATCTATTAATTGTTTTTCTTTCCGATATATGAACCTACATGTCACATGAGTCACATTTAAGAAGGGAGGCAGAAAAAAATATTTTAAGATGTTAGCACCTTCAAACAAAATTCAACCCAACTTTTAAAACATCAAAAAGAAATAATTTTTTAAATTACTGATTACACATTCTTAGTGTTATTAACGATACAAATAACGTCATTTTTCAATAGATCTTATTACTAATATACTCTTAAACTATATTTTTAGTAGACTATTGGAGAGTTAATGTTATATTAAATTTTGTCATACCTATAAGTTATTTTTGTATTTTATTACATTTGTTAATATTTTAAATCTAAAAAAAAAAATTCTATTTTGAGATATAGAGAAGATGATAAGTTGTAGATTTAAATTTTTTTTTGTTTGTTTTCCCAAAACTCATTTGTTATTGTAATATCTAAAAAAGTTAAAAGTGGCAGAGAAACATTGAATGGTTCCATTTGTAGGAAGTTTTTATCAATAAAGGTTGTTGGTAGCTTGGGACCTTGGGACCTTGGGTATGGGAAGTTTAAAGGTTAGTTTATTATTATTGTATTAAATATCAATTTTGAATGCCCCATGGTCTCCCATGCTCACTCTCAATGCATTGTCTTCATCTATATTTATAATTTTAAATTTTAAACTTAGTAGTATAGAACATTATTGTTATTAAAAGAAAAACACTTTGTTATTCTACTTTGTTTTCTTATGGAGGTTTCTTTTATTTGATATATCAACTAATTCAACTTGTATGCATGTGGTGGATGGCTTCTTTGCATTATTATTACCATTTTCAATTTGACGAGCATCTTTCTTTCCCATCAAAACTCCTAATATAATAAACTTTATAATTATAATTATGTAATGTGATTTTAATTTTTAGAATACTCGTACATTCTAGATTCAATAGAACGTGAATCGCATACTATCGTTTCAATTTTTTCACTCGTACTATTTTCTTTATTAGAGAGTTGATGCAAAGTTTCAATCTTTTTCTATTTTCTTAGAAAAGAAAAAGAATTGTAAGTAACTTTTATATGATCCAACTTTTTCATTGAATGCACCTAATATAGAAAATTAATATATTTGATGACCAAATATTCATGTTATATGACACTAACTTGCATATCTTCTCTTCATTTGAAGCTTCTTCATGATTTTATAATAGCTCATGAGATCATTTTATATTCTAAAACTATGATTACATAAAATTGTCTCTTGTATTCTATCCAAACTATTTTCTCTTTTTAATTTATTTTAACAAATTAAATGTAGATTATATTATATGGATCAATTTCCATCTTTCTTTTCAATAATGTGTATATTATACATATTATATCGACTTCTTAATTTAGGTCTTAACAGTAACATTTAGTTCTTATTAATTTACTAAAATATGAATCACATTTTTCTTAAAAGGAATAACAGATTGTGTCCATTTGATTATGTTTAATGTTGTTTACTTGTATTATGTATAATCGTAATAACAATGAACTTACCTATAAAAATTTATAATCAAAACCTATCTAATTAAGAAATGATGGGTGCTTATTAGGATATAAGATTGTGTATTAAGTTGTTAAATGTATTATTTATTTTATGCTAGTTTTTGTAGTTAATCTCTCGTCGTTTGTAACAATCACAAGGACATAAATACAATATTTTTCTTTCTTCTCAATCTTGATAATGTTCAATTTGATGATGTGTTTTGAAAATTACACAAGACCTACTACTTTTAAATCCTTTGATTTTTTATAGAAAGATTTAGAGAAAAAACCTTATTTTTTCATGATAGTAAACATAAATGTCCTAATTTTTTAATTATTATCTTAGGTAGGAAATTGTGGTATTTTAGGACAATTTTAACTTTCATCTAATTATTTAAAAATAATTATTTAAAAAAATCTAAGACAATATTTTTTTTAATTATCAACAACCAAATCTCTTGGAACTTCCTTAATTATTAATTCATATATATTTATACTTATTAATGTAATATTTATTCTCTTTGTAATTATTTAAATAAGGTATAAATTTTAGAACTTATATGATAATAATATTTTTAATTAACTTTTCAGTATAATTATTTTCAATTTAATGTCTAAGCCAAAAAAAAAAAAAAAAAAAAATTCAAGTCATCATCAATTCCGGGGCTGGATTTCTTTTTTGATTCTCGAAATCAGTTTTTGTTCTTTTTTTTTTCCTTTCCATTTGGTAATCTTGAATCAGTTAGTCTTTATTTTTTATTTCATTTTTCGAAACTTATATTATTTATTCTTTCGTTTTTTAGCATATATGTTTTTCCTAAAAAAAAATTGTTCTTTTTTCTTCCATTTCGTAGCATATATTTCGGTCATGTTCCTCCTATTTTGTTTAATTTTATATTTTCAGTTCATCTTCCTATCATGTTCGGTATACCACTTCATACACATAATATATATCCATTATGTATTTTTTTTTTTACCCATATGCTACTGAATAATATATTTATGTTTTGTGTTATGTTTCATATTTACTACTATATATATTCAATAATACATTTATAGCTTTTGTTTTAGTTTTGTAATTTTTTCTTACTAAATTTATATACCACTGCATACACATATTATGTAACAGAACAATATGTTTTTAAATTATTACATATATACTACTGCGTAATACATATATCTTATGTGATTTGTTACATATATGCTACTTCATATATTTGGTAATACATAAATCATTTTATCAGTTTATACATCTGTATATATACAATAATACGTACTTAGCGGCTATAAGTTCATTGTTTATTCATATATTCATTTCATGTTTGAATTTCAATACCTTCTTATATATGTTGAAAATTTCTGATAATACATAAATCTTAGTTAAAGCCCTAATAATATATGATAAAATTTTAATACTTTCTTATATACTAGTGCATATATTCAATAATAAATTGTAGTTGAATTTCATTATATATCACTGCATACACAGATGAAGTTATCAGTATATACATATGTGTATATATAATAACACGTATTTAGTGACACATATAATTCAGTTTTTTTTTCCTTCATGTTCCGTATCGTTTTCTTTTATTTTTTTCTTTATCTGATCAGTATTTTCTTTGATTTCTTACATATATACTACTGCATAATACATTTATGTTATGTGATTTGTTCCAAACATACTATTGCATATATTCAATAATACAAAGAGTGAAGTTGTCATCATTCTATCGAATGTAAAATGTTTAGTATGTTTTAAAATGGAGTTCAAGAGATGCATTAAATATGGTTGTTGTAAACATGTTGGTCATAACCGAAAGAGATGCAAACTTTCCTTATTGAACAAGTTTTTCCTTCTTATTATTAAACTATTTGTATGTTGTTTCAGACTTTTATTTGAAATATTCATATTTCAGTTTTTAATTCAATTATTTTATTTTCATACTTTTTTATAAATTTTCATCTACGGTACTAATCAAAGTTTCACAATTTATTATATTTAACATACTACTCTTCATACATAATCACTATTGTTTCAAACCTAACCTATTATTTATTACATATAATATGAATATTTGAAATAAAATACATTAAACAATTTAACAGATTGATAACTAACATTTCATTAATAAAATATACAATGTATTATTTCATATATACTATTCATAAGCCAATTTAACATATTCTCCTAAACCACTTTTTCATACAATTCCTTGGATATTCAATTCTTTCATCAACGTTCCTGCATCGCAAACATATTCAATTTTTCTCAACATTACGTATACGAGAGAATAACTAATGTTTTAATGACATTTATTTATCATAATTTTTTCCCATCCATGTTCTTGTAAACATAAACACCTTTCATACATAATTATTGTTGTTTCAAACATAACGTATTATTTACTACATAAGATATGAATATTTTAAATAAAATATATAAAAAAAATTGATATTAAAACCTTTCATTCGTAAAATATACACTGCATTATTCAATATATACTATAATTACGTGAAATATATGAAAAAATGCAAAATGAAAGAAAGAATGGACGGAGAGAGAGATTGGAAAGTGAGAGAGAAATCATGAGGGAAGAAATTTTTAACAAAATCATCGAAAGAAAAATAATTGAGGAACAATTTTGGATTGTAATCACCTACCATACTACCTGGGATATCTAATAAATTTAAATCTTAATCATGATTCTTTTTTCTTTTTTTCTTTTTCTACTTTTGAAATATATTATTAATAATAAATATATTGATATTTAGGATATTTCTGAAAATTTTAAGAAAATTGAATGTATACCATTTCAGGCCATAGTAGTTAAAATCCCTTTGTTATTAAGCTTCAATTACCTTCTTGGTTAGAAAATGATACCTTATTGAGGACAGGTAGATTTTCATCTTTTGAAAAGGCCCAAAAGCTCTCTTGTTGGGCCTTAATAAAACAAATGTGGCCCAATTATTGACTAAGTTAGCCTGTATTTCCCTATCTAAAATATCAGATAATATTATTGTCACAAGGAAACTTAGGATATAATTATTTTGTTAGAATGTTGTTAAATAATAAATATAACATTTCATTGAGCTAACATCACAAAAATGGTTAAATTGATAAATGCAAAAAACATTTTTAACACATTGGGAATTATTAATAATAATTAACTATGGTTTAGAAACCTAACAATAATCAAGAATTGTTAATCTAAAGTATAGATTATTATTTACCAAATCTTTATACTTAATACATATATGATCAATTCTTACATTTTCTTTTTCTAATTTAGTTGACACACTTTCTTTTAAACTATTGTTATATAGTAATGCCATGCATTTTAAAAGATTTAACCAAACAAAAAAATTGAAATAAAAAAGGAAAAACTAAAAGTTAAGAACTTGTATGCATCCAATCTCCAAAACAAATTCTAAAATTATTACAAGTTGTGTTCTATTTTAAATGGAATATTTTATTTTGTGACAAGTTAATTTCTTTATTTTAAATGATCAAGGATCAAATAAATTTTATTCCATAGAATTTACACGAGCATCGTGTTAAGAAGTGTATTGTTGAAGTAGGTACCAAGTTCAGACCCTCTCCTCTTGTACTATCGTTGTGTCGCTAGAGCTGACATATAAGAGTAGTTGCACACTCTTTCACAACTGTGGTAAAGAGTCAACCATACTTTGATGTCCATAATTAGTACACGTAGTATTTAGTTAGACTGTGAAACAATTTTTACTCGTTGAAGTTAATTCTGTAGGGGCCATATTTGTAAGATTATTCTTGGACCATCACTTGGAATATATATAATAATATCGGTTAGATGTAGCCATTGATCGGGATGTAGAATGTTGATCAAACCAAAACTTGAGAACTTGACTTTTTCTTTAAGACGTGTGAAATAGACTTGGGTCTCTTGCGTGGACAACCCGTGACAAACTATTACAATGAGAAAAACAATGAGTAGATTTAAATAAAAGAAGAAAAGCGAGGAAAAGTGGCTAATTTTCATGCAATGGCTTTTTGACTTCTTTAAGTAAAGTGAGGGTGCATAAATGGCATATCCATGCATGCCGGAGGAATCTACTCCGTCACCGGAACTGCCGTATGTGATATATATAGAGAGAGAGATATATAATTCCGAAACGGCCACTTTGACCTAATGAGTGAGTGGTGGGTCAACATTCAAAAAAGGTTGTGTTTGTTATGTATTATTGGAAATCCGGTCGGGCTGGTCGGTTTTCAACTTCTCAGAAAAGTACAATTCATGGTCTAAACTTAAACCGACCAATAGCCCATTTTCCACACTCTTTGACAATGGGATTCCATCCTCCATCATTATTTCCCTCCAAACCTTAGAAGTTAGAAGGAATTTCAATAGATATATATGTGTTGATGTGGATACAATATATGCACATGTTTGTAATTTATAGTAATGTTAGAAATTAAGGAGAGAGAAAAGAAAGTTAGTTGAGGAAGAAGATAAGGATGAAAAGGGAAGGAAGGAAGGTGAGAAGAAAATGCATATATGCTTCTGGATATATATCATTTATTTATTACTATCACAACCCAAAAACCCAAAAACCAATGCAAAGAAAAAATAGAAAGTGTGTTTGTGTTTCTTTTATTATTATTATTAACTCTTTTGTGTGTGTGTAGTAAAAAAAAAGAAAAGAAAGAAAGATGAAATTTAGGTAGAAGAGTTGCGTGTGTGGGTCTCCAATGTTGAATGGGAAAGGCAAAGTTTTTCTTTTATTTTGTGACTTGAAAAAGTATGTTTTGATTTTTGTAATATCAAATCTCTTTCATCCTCTTTTTGGGGCCTCACACTCTTCCTAGCTACCATTCCTCTTCATTCTCTTTTTCACATCTTTTCTTTTCAACCTCCATATTTCAATTATCTACCCCTTTTTTCCCTCCACTTGGTAAACCAGTCTCTCAACTTTATTTTTATCTATGATATTTTCTACTTATCAGTAAGAGTAATGGTCAATTGACTAAGACATCTCAATCTAACTAATGTGTTAGTTTTCAATCATTTTCTCTTTTATACATTGTTGTTGAAGAAAAAAAAATGAAGAGATAGACTTGTTTAGAATCTAAGGTCCCATTCTCATAATGTGAGAGTGAGACATGCTTAATTTTGATGCTAAACTTGGTTAAAATAAGAAATAGATTGAATATTAACTGGGAGTTAATCATTGTAAGTCCTTTTGGTAAATGTGGAATTTGTATACAGTTAAAATCAAAATATCAGGTTTTTGACAAAATATTAAAAGAATAATTGTCTCATGTTGGGAGCTTCAAAGCAATGATAAGGTATAAGTCCTTTAAATAACAATTATGACTCTAATTTCGAATCAACCAAATTAGAAACAATTGTTTGGACACCCTCTTTAAATAGATGAAGTAGGTTATTATAACTCACTTTAGTTCACATCATTTCAGACTCCAATTATATAGCTAGTGTTTTCGAGTAGTATTAAACTAGTTTACATCCCAAATACAAACTATTATAACCGTTTTATATAATAGCTAAATTGAACATTTTTTTAAAGTTTAGGTGTGTTAGCTCTAGTTATATAGTTTGAGAGTGAAATTTGAATGGAATAAAAACTGATATGAATTTCTAAATCTGGGGATTTATCAAATAAAGTTTTCCAAATAATAATAGTAATAGTAATAGTCATAGTAATTAGTAATTTTATGATTATTTGTCAATTATATCTATCTAACACTTTTTTCCTTTATAAAATAGTTTAGGTTGTTAGTTAAATTTTCGTGTAGTGTATAATTTTCATATGTGTATAAAGATATTTTTAAGTGCATAGATTGACTTAATAGTAAAAGAAATGGTTGAAATTAAATAATAATCTTTTTTCTTAGGAAAATTTAAAATTAGATAAAATATTTAAACATAGAAACAAAGTGAGTTGATCATAATTAATAATAGTGGTTTTGTGGGTTTGTGTCATTATCATAATTGACTAAGGCATATTAAAAATATGTGACAATTATGTCACCCCAACTTTAGGACTGATCATATGGGGGCTGCATATAATGGACAAACTAACACATCAAATCAAATTAAATATATTAATGTGTGTGTGTGACTATAAACAAACACCCCTGTCACTTTATAGTATCAATTAATTATACATAGTTTTATTATATTAAACATATTGTTTCATCTAATTAATTTTAAAATAATGTGTCTTATAATTACATTTATTAGGGTTTTTTTTTTCTCCTTCCCATGAATAAGGTTTGATTGAGAAGGAACTATCTTAATTGGTGGAGAGTCAATCTACCTAACTATATATATGAAAGTTTTCTTCCTAATTAAGTGGGTTAATTAATTCTAAAAATTGTCCTCATAATAATATTCTGACTATGTTTGGGATGTTTTTAAAATCATTTTTCATATTTCAAATCACTATAAAATATGATAGGAAAATTATTTGTAAATAATAGTATTGATGAAAATATTTATCAAATATATAACAAAATTTTAAAGTTTAATTAATGATAAGCATATTGATAGAAGTTTTAATATGTATGATTGATGAATGATTGAATCTGAAACTTTAATATATTTAGTAAATATTTTAGTTTATTATTTTATATTTGAAATTTGAAAATATACCAAGATTATGACTTCAATAATTGAAAATTAATTAAACAGTTGATTAAAGGAGACTTAATTGGGGTTTCCTTTTCTTCTAAAAGTTTCAATAATTATTTTTTACTTAAAAGCATTTCTTTATTAATAGTTTTAAGCTAATTACAATAGTGTTCACTTTGTGTTTGTTTTTAAGTACAATAACTATGATAGAAATTCTCAACTTCTAACCTAATTATCATGATTTGTTCGTTAATGAAAAAGTATTTATATCAAATCTAATGTTGGAAAAGTGAGAACACGAGATATAAAAAAATATATAATATTAAAATAAAATAAAATAAAATTATCAATAATTATTCACTATTTCCAATTTCTTATGTATCTTATAAAACCCACAAAATGTCACTTATAGACAATTTGCAAGCATGAGGTAGATTACAGGAACACTAAAGATCAGTATCGTTAAGATACATGACATTATAGATATTATCAATAATTTTGTTTGTGAAATACAAATTATACTGAATTCACATCACCAAAGCACACACATATATATAAATATAAAAAAGTCCCCATTTTATTCTTATCTAAATATACTCTTCTTTTTCCAGTCAAAGGTAGATTTGGGCGGTGAAGAGGGGATTAATTAAGTAAAGCCAATATGATTAAAATTTAATAGACTAATGAACTAATCACCGACGACACATTAAAATGGGTGTGACTCTCCCCATTAAATCCCTTTCCACAAAATTTAATTATAAGCCAAAGTATTAAGTTTGTGTGGTTAATGATATCAATTAATTAAACTTTAGTTCACTAATGGGCTTTAGGTTCACCTAAAAAGATGATTTTAGTGGGAATTAAATGAAACCATATGGGAAACTTCCTCATCACCTTTTACATCAAATTATGTATCCCAAACCTTTCTTCCTCCAAACTATTTTACAATAATTAATCTAATTTTATTGTTGACTGTAAAGTTAAAATTATAAATTGTTCAACCCTCAATTTCAAAAACTGCTTAACGTATTAGAGGTTTGAAAAATTATCGTTTTAGTTCTTGAAAGAATATGTGTATTTCAGTCTCTTAGTTTTAAAAATATATTTTTTACACTTAAGTTTATAATAACTAATTCTTTTGATCATTTAGTTTTTTAAATATACCTTTTTTAGTAACAAGTTTTTAAAATATATGTCTAAAAAGTCTCTCAAACAATCCTATAATTTTATTTTAAATAATTATCTGATATATTAAATTGGAACAATAATTTCAATAACCTCTATAAAACTATTTTTTTAATTTTAAATATAGTATAATTATTTTTTAAAAAAATACTTCAAACCCATTTGAAAAGAATCCAGGAATTAGATATATACATTTTTGAAAAGTTAAAGACTAGTAAACCAAATTTTATAAATTTAGAGACTAAAGTAATTTTTCCTATGTGTATTATTGGAACGAAGAACTTGCGTGCATTTATGGGTCGTCCAAGGACTTATCTGCCAACTTACTTCTCCATGCTAGTTTTGTTCTTCAAGTTGGCTTACTCAAGAGTCGTTACTCACACTTTGACGTAGGGTTAACTTTTTCTTCTTTTGGGACACAATTTTTTTGTTTGTGGTGCGTGTTTTGGACTCTTACCTAAAACAAAAATCTTCAATATAGGCAAATTTTTAATAGGTTTCAAAATTTTATTAATTTAATTTTGTGCCACACTTTGAATATGCAAGCAAGTGTTAAAGACTAAATTTGTAATTGTTTCATCTCGATTCAATAAAATATAGAATTTTTCTTTATCAGGATAAATTAGGTAATGAAATATTTTTAATGGATATGGTAATTAAGTTTAAATCTTCACTTTTATTTGAATTATTTTGCTCTTATAAATCATATATGCGATGAATATACACACACATATATTTTTTTAATAAAAAGAATGATTTGATATATGCATGATATATGAGTCAAGTAAAGAATAGACGTGTTTTGATCAAATCCAGAAGTAGCCGATAGAATAAGTTAGTAAATAGGTTTTGTAAGTCAACTTTTGAAGGTATAAAAAAGCAAAGGTAGAAAAATCATGAGAATTTTGAAAAAGAAATGAAATGGTGAAAAAGAGCTAAAGGTGAAGAGCATTAAATGGGCAAAAAATGGAAGGCAAAGTCTTTGTATATATGTCTATGTGGTGTTGCCTCCCCCCTCTCCTATCATTGGAATAAAAGTCCCAACTCTACTCTACAAATATATTTGGTTTTTCTTTCTTTTTCTTCCTCTCTTAAAACTAGAAGGTATACACCTAATTGTTAATGCTACCTCACCATTATTTGTTTTATGATATGATAGCAAACACATTGATGGGATCCTCATATTTCTTAGGCCTCAATTATAATTTGGGCTATTGCATGCACTTTGTGACAGACTATTTGATGATGATCATATGGTCTAAAATAACATAATATTTTTAATATATAATAAAATGAATTAGAATATTGCAAAATATCATATAAACAATAATGAAAACTTTCTCATCGATTTTTCTAATTTGTTTTTTTAGAATATATACTAGGACATGTGAAAAAAATAATTATTTATAATATATTATAGTTTTGGATGAAACAATACCTTCAACTGTTTCTTTAGAAATATTATTTATAAAGTGAGGAAGTTGATTAAATTAATTGTCCAAATACAAAATTAGACCAATTTAAAACAAAATTGGTAATCTATTTAAGATATAATGGATGTAAACAGAAATAAATCAAATCAATTTGATCGAATTAACAAATGAAGAAAGTGGATTAAATTAAGGAAAGGATTAGGCCTAAAAATAAATAATTAATTGGAAGAAGATATTATGGAAAACAAATCAAAATCAAACTATGGGATATGAATCAATCAAAAGCTACCAAACAAAAGAAAAGTGAGTAAAATGGGGAGGAAGGTGAAGGAAGTAGTTGAGAAGCTTCAAGAGACACAGAATATGACACTTCTATTTTTTATTTTTACACCAAAAGCAAGTTTTCTTTTTTTCCTTTTTTTTTTTTTTTTATATCCAACAAAAGAAAAGGCATATAATTAGTTTAAATGAAAATAACAAATTTAAAATTTAGTCTTTGATAAAAATCTCATAAATAGTCTTTATAAAAATCAAATTTACACAATTTATTTAAACTAATTTTAGGTGGGCCGTATGCAATATGAAGTATATCAACTTAAATGTAATTCAACTGATGAAAATATATGATAGTATCTCATAAAAAGGTTCAGGTTGGATTAGAAAATGTATAAATAAATTGGGAAAGAGTAAATGAAAAAAAGAAAGTGATAGAGAGGGGTGCGTGGGGGGTGCAGGTGCAGGTGCAGGGGTGGCACATGGGTCCATGGGCTCCGCCGGCCTTTGGTCCATTCTTTTCTGAATCACTTTCATTAGACAGAGCCACACAGGCACTGCCTCAAACTCATAGGGAACCCAAATTTCAACCCTAAATTATTGACTTTCAAACCACTTCACTTCATACTCATAATATTATTAAATAGTAATAATGCTCAACTCACCCATAGCCACAGCATGAATGTGTGTATTTCCCCTCTCATTCATTCTTTTGTCATATAATATCAATTAACAACGTGTTACTTTTCTTTATATGTTCACGTCATATCATCTAATGACATATCAAAAGATTTTATTAATCTTTTTTCTTTTTGTTTTTTTGGTTTTAGTTAATTTTTTTTATAAATTTGTAGGCAAATATCAATTTATATCTATTTAACTTTAGAGATTATATTCATGCATTCAAACTATACATTTTTTTGTGTATCTAATTTACACTCATGTCCAAATTTTGTTGGATCAATATTGGGTAAAACTTATCGTTTTTGTCAATTAATTAATTTGTGCTCACTGATCTTGCTTCATCAACAAAAAGGGAGGAATATCTGTACATTATGTATGCGTCAAAAAAATGAGAAATGTCGATTTTTTTTGTTGTCTGTATAAAACAGAAAAAAAAAACGTTTCAAGAACTCGTGTACTATAAAATTGAAAAGTTTTAAAAGTTGAATCAATTTAGGCTCTTTATTAGTACTATTACTCTTGAAAGTAACCAATAGGATAAATTAATTAATTTCCAAACTTATCTAGACTTTTTAAAATAGTCATTTCACAAAAATGAATAATTAAATGCTTGTACAATTTCAAAATAAAATTTTGTTGGAATCTAAAAGGTCAGTTATAAAAGTTATTTATTTGATATGTGCTATATACAATTAATTGTTATACAAGAAGTTAATTTGTAAGTACAATTATAATCTCTTTTTCTTTTGATGATCTTCTATTGATGGATATAATGTCAAATGTAGGCCTTTGGTTAACTTTGGGTTATACAACTCCAATGCATAGGTCAAATCCCCAATTAAACATAAATAAACTAGTAAGGAGAGTATAAATCTTTTATTATTATTATTATTATTTTATCAACATGAACATAATAATAAATTTTATACTATTTTCACGCTTTGATTGTAAAATAAAATAAAATAAAAAACTATTTTTTTAAAATGAGAAGTAAATAAGAGAAATCCAAGAGTAATTATCGTTTTCGTAGTGAACCGCTTTAACTTTACCATTTAACCTAAAAAATATAAGATTGTAATATATATCCATTAACACCAAACTAATCTTCTTTCATTTGAAAAGTACTTAAGGTAGACATGAACGAATAAAATTTCACCGAGAAGTTTAATATTCTTACTCAAGCAAAATATGCTTATGTAAACAAGAGAAACCCACGGGTGTAATAGACACCACTTGTCCCATACAAAATATGCTCATGACGTAATAAGAAACAAATTGTTGTCTCTTGTTTCAACACATCATCTGCATATCGTGCTCTTGCTAATGCTACTTTTGAGGTCGTATGCCTTTGATGACTCCTAGCTAACATGAGGCTCCCCAAGACTCTGTTACTATTTTTCATTATGACAATTATAGTTATATTCATATTGCTCATAATGATGTTTTTCATGAAGGGACAAAGCACATTGATAATAACTATCATTTTATTTGCCACCACTTCTAAAGTCCCACTAGCTATTCGAATTCAACCTATATCAACGGTCGAACAACTAGCAGGCTGCATTCTCACCAGGGCACTCTCCTCTACTCGCTTCAGTCAATTGCATTGCAAACTAAAGCTAACTTCTACTCTCCCACCCTTGAATTTGAAGGGGGATGTTACTGTATTTAATTTTGGTATTCGTTGTTTAGGTTGTCTAGATGTCGTATTACTTTTAAGCTATCTTGTATTCACGTAGAAAGCATCATAACATTTATAATAACTTAAAATAAAAATTGTTATAACTCGTTGACCATAACGACCAACTTTCCACTTCAAACATCATCTTCAAAACAAAAGTTGGAATTGGTCTAAAAGAAAAATATAATCAAACTTTCAATTCTCTAAATCTTAATACTCAAAATATATATATATATATATATATATATATATAAGGTTGAAGAAATATAGGTTGAAGAAGTACGAAACATAAGGTTGAAGAAATATAGGAATTGTGTATATATCCATCCATTTATAACCTCATTGTGCTCTACCCTATTGCCCATAACTAAGGGTAGCTTAGTCCTTTGACCATTAAATACCTGAAAATAATATTTAAGAAAAACTAAAATTTCACATTTATATTCTTTAATTATGGGGAAAATGCCAATTTAATTATTTCATTTGTCACCTTAGTTAAAGTGGTAGGTGAGGTCTAGTTTTTAAGAGAGTTTTAATGTGTGAGAGAAAGTGGAAACTTACACAACATGAAAGAGAATATTGAGTAGATTTAATTACTAACTTATTACAATTATTATTGTCATTATTATTGTCATATTATATTACATTATGAAGTTTAGTGGAAGCTATAAGGTCCAAACTATTGTACTACCATAATTGTGTAACTTGAATTAGCTTATATAGGTGAACAAATTAGACCATAAGGCTGTCTTTTATAACTATTTTTTAAATACAATTATTAGTCTACAATATAGCAAGAAAATTGTTGTATAATTAGATATATTATTTATTTCATTTCAACCTTTCTCTATCCTAAAACATAATCATGTAATCATGTACGAATTAAAAATGTGTACTAATAATTCTAAAACAAAATTCCAATAAATGATGTAAATTGTTAATACATTAATAAAATTTTAGAATGATAAGTGATACGACTTCCAACAAATATAACTTTATAGTATCATGTTTTAGGTCTATTATTATTATGGTAAAATTAAAAAGAAAACGATAAACACCTGTTATAGATATAATTAAATGAATATAAATAAAAAAGATTTAAAAGAAAGAAAGATCGGGGAAATGTTAGTGAAGAAAATTAGATGTAGAAGTTTTTGATGAAAAAATGGGAAAAGTTAAAAAGAAAAGGAAATGGAAATGGAAAACAGAAGTGGATAATTCGTGGTGTTGTCTTTTAGGTAAAAAGATTGACATTGAAAAGACAGAAACTTACATGGGGAACATTTTTTAGATTAATAATAGAAAGAAAGAAAAAGTAATTACTCAACCAAGTATCACGTAAAAGTACTTTAAGCTGCAGCACCCCCAAGTTACACACTTTCTCATGTCTCTCATTTTTCTTCCTCCAAAATCTTGTTTTCTGTGTATACATAATAATAATATATATTGATTTTTCTTTATTTATTTAAGAAAAGAAAATAAGTGAAAAAGTAAAACCATATGAATTGAATGTAAAGGTTAAATTTATTAAGAGAATGGATGCAGGTCTCAGCTCTTCATTCACTCTTTTCATTTCTAAACATTATACATTTCTATAAGGTTTTATTAAGAGAGTGGATGAATGTAAAAGGTTTTTTTTTTTTTTTTTTTAATTTTTCTTAAGAATTTTGCCGACAAAATAGTGGCCTTCCATAATAATTGCTCTTTTTTTTTTTTTCTTCCTCAATTTTATTTTTAGGTGAAGATATAAGAGCACCAATTTTAATAACTTTTTATGCTTTTTGTTTCCATTTGAATAGAAATTGATTTCAAACTTATAACATTTAAAAACGTTGCAAATCATCTCAAAATTCTGTGTTTTGAACTGGCTGTCTCTCCCTGTTGTTGTCTAACACCATCCTCACAACCCACTTTCTTTGATAGATAATAATAATAACTTTCCATATGGTTTGATACTATTTTCTAATATTTTAGATTTTATTTTCTTCATCAATCAATTGTTTTTTCTCTTTGTAGATCATGTTTGTGCTTGGTTAGATGGGAAGGATTTGAAGAAACAATAGATGCATAATATAGAAGGTACAAACTTTGGAAAAGTTTTGATAAATTCGACCATTTTGAATGAATAAATATCCGTTGAAAAAACAAGATTATTTGAAATTAGTTTTAAATAAGAATTGGGTTAATGTTGTTAATGGCCATATATGTTTCTCATAAATATTATTGGAAAAAATGGCTCTAAGTATGTCGCATAAAATATAATGCTTAAATTAGTTTAGAGCAATTGATGTTAGCCAGTTTTTTATGAAAGAAAATTAATTGATGTTGTTTAAGATGTAATAACGTGGTCAACCTATAAGGTTTTTTTCCGTTATTTCTTGGATTAAACTAAACAAGTGATGGTCATGCCATCTAGAAGAAAGTTATTTATTAGTTGAATTTTGTGATTTTTTTTTAATACAAACTACAAAGTTTAAAAATAGAAAGAAAAAAAAGTACCTATTAATTGTCGATTTACAAACAAACAGATATTCAAAACTTATTTTCTTTTAACTTTTCAAGTTGAAATACCAAAAGGAAAATCTATCACACTTAAACTTGCATTCTTACACATTTAGCTTAAAGTAACACAAAAGTTGAATAATTAAGACCCTTTTTACATTTAGTTTCTCCATATTATACTTGTCTTTCTATATATTTCTTTTCCCATCACAAATTTCATATTTGTATGTAATTAAATTGAATTCTCAACTAAATATTGTTTAAAAATATTGGTTTTAGAAATGCAATTAGTTTATCTATTTATTTAAAAGAAGTAGTAATAATGGTAGAAACTATGATTTGAAATATAAAAAAGAAAAAAGAAAAATTGGACTTCCACATGATCCTCTAATTTATATGAAGTCAAAGATTGACTTCAACACCTTAGTAATCAATTTTGCTTTTGTCCCCCTAAGTTCCCAACAAACACTATTAAATATTCATAATTCAATATCAAGCCTTTTTTTTTAAATCTTAGTATACTTCCAATTTCGTCTCAATAATTTTAAATTTTCCATTCTTATTTACCTATATTCCAATTATTTCTTTATAAACTTTCTTCTACACATAAAAATAAAAACCATATTTCCTTTTTAACCATAAATCTTAACCCAATTAAATAATAGATACAAAACCAAACACACATCTAATTTAACTTTGGTCCATAGATTCAAAACCCTTAAAAAGTTTGGTAAACTCATGTAATTTCAATTTTATGTCTCTAAATACATACATTTAAAATGTCTAGTTAAGTAAAATAAATAAATAATTTTGAAATTATAAAATTAAAAGTAAAAAATTAATTGAAATAAAAAATTAAAATTGATAATCAAATAGATATGAACGTTTTATATTATACGTTCACTAAGTTGAAAAATGAGAAAGAAAGAGATTGGGAAGGAACCAAGAAAGTTGTAATTTAAGAAAAACTTAAAAAGGGGTAACAAAGAATCACATAAAGAGAGCCATAAAGAATCCATCAAAGGGATTACAAAATGGAACTATCTTAACCCATAAAAAATGGTTGGATGAAAAGGAGAAGAAATGGACTAAATCAAGACAGATATATTAGGAGTTTACTCTAATTTTGAAAGTTATTTTTATTTTATTATTATTATTGAATAAAAAGAAGAAAAAAAGAAACAAAGAAACAAAGAAATCTAGAGATTCTCCCCTCCCCTTAAATTGAATTATATTCATTATTTATGATCATCATCATCATCATCATCAATCACCAAATTCAATACTGACTCAGTCCCCTCTTTCTCTCTCAATCCTCCATTTTTTCTCTCTTTTTAACCCCTCTCTCTCTCTGAAATCTCTGACCCCTATACTTTAGTCACCAAATCTGCATCTCTCTCTCTCTCTCTTTACCCTAAACCCTATAATCCCTCTTTCTCTTTCATCCATAATTAAAAATAAAATTACCCCTACCATCCATCCATATGCTATTATTTGTTACAATTTAACTCTATCTATTATACCAATTCAACCATCAATTTTACATCACCATACAAAAGGCAAATGTAATATGTTTACTTATAGCACAATGTTTATAAGAATTAATATTACTAATACACAACTACACAAGATAGTGTCTATCACAAACTTTGGATTTGATTACTATAATTAACCAAAATTTTGTAATAATTGTGTATAATTTGGTTAGAAAAAAGAAGTTGAGAGGGAGAAAAGAAAAAGTTAAAAAGAAAAGAAAATAGTATGGTAGGCTATTCCCTTTCCCCAACTTCTCCTATTAAATCTCTTTTCTCTTTCTCTGTTTTCTTGTCAACCTCTTCCCTTTTACTTTGCCTTTCCCAAAAAAAGATTTTTTTTTTCTTTATCACCACTTATTATTATTATTTTATTTTTATTTTTATCTATTTGCACTAAAAATTTCATTAAAAAAATCACATCTTTTTCCAATGCATATATAAATAATATAATTCATTCATTTCTCTTAAAAGCTTCCCATTTTCTCATCCTTCCTCTCCTCTTCCTTTCTACATTTCTTGTGAATCTCAATCCAAGTTCTTCTCTTTAATCCGAACCCATTTTTCTTTTCCTTTTCTCTTTTAAAGGGTTCTTCTACCTCCTCCCAATCCATGGCGGTTCACGCTCAGTTCTACCCTGAAAACCTCGTCTTCCCCTTTGCCGCCAACTCACCACCCGATTCCCACTCTCAATTTTGCTTCCAGAAACCGCCGCTCATTTCGCAACCTGAGTTTTTCTCTGTCTCTAGCGGCGGCGACGGTGGCGATGTGGGCTCTGTTTTAAACTTCACGAAGAATCCTCACCGGACGGCTGCCGCAACGGCGGGGTTTTCTCAATGTGTGACTGCACATGTTGAGAAGCAGAGACAGGAGATCGACCATTACATTAGATTGCAGGTTCGAATCAAAATCCATTCTACAATAAAGATTCTTTTTTGTTTTCTTCTTTTAGAATGATGCTCTGTTTTAATATTTTGAATCTTTTTCTTTTTCTTTTGTTTAGAATGAGAGTTTGAGAATAGCGTTGAGAGAGCAAGGGAAGCAACAAATTGTAGCATTAATGAAGAAAATCGAATTGAAAACAGCGATTATGTTGAGACAGAAAGAAGAGGAAATAGCCAAAGCTGCTAAAAAAACAATGGAGCTTGAAATTTTCTTGAGAAAATTGGAAACAGAGAATCAACTTTGGCAAAAAATTGCTCAAGAAAACGAAGCCATGGCTATGTCTCTCAACAACACATTGGATCAAATGAGAGAAAAAGTTTCCAATTCCTTCGACGATGCCGAATCTTGCTGTGATATAAACTCCGCCACCGCCGACGAACAAATCCCGGCCAGAAACAGAGGAACGGAGTGTTGCTCCGTTTCAGAACAAGGGCAAATGAAGAACAAGAAAATGATATGTAGAAGCTGCAATTTTAGGAATTCGTCAATGATTTTCTTGCCATGTCGACATCTTTGTTGTTGTAAAGATTGTGAAACCGTTCTTGATTCATGTCCAGTTTGCCTAACGGGGAAGAAAGCAAGCATAGAAGCTTTGATTTTCTAAGGAAAGAAAAAGAAAAAAAAAAAAAAAAAAAAACACCCAAAATTTTTTTTTCCGGAAAAAAAAAAAAAAAAAAAAAAAAAAAAAAAGACACCCAGAATTTTCTTTTCCGGGAAACTGAGAGAAAATCAGATAGAAAATGATGATGATGAACAGAAAAAAAAAAATTGTCAATAGAAGAAGCCACTGTTCTTCAATGTTTGTTTTCTTATTATTATAATTATTTTTTTACTGTTTCTTCTGATTTTGGATTGGAAAATTGTACTTTGAAACTACCAAAATGAAGTGGACAGATTATTACAAGACAGAGCATCTTTTTCTTTTTCCAAATCCTTTGATTCTAAGTTTTATTTTATAAAATTTTTAGGTTTTAAAAGATTGATTTTGATTATGTATTTTGGGGTTTCATTGTCAGAGGTCAATTTGCAAAATTTGAAAGAAAAAAGATTTGTCAGATTGGTTCAGTCCTCTGTTTGGCTCCATTTGTTCTTCGTATCAAAATTGGTGTATTCTCATCTTTTTTTCCATCAATTTCTTTTTTCAACTCATCTCATTCAAAATAATAAAAAAAAAAAAAGAAGTTTTTTCTTTCTCTTTTTGTTAATTTATTGAAATATGATATTTTTACATTTTTTTTGTTTTTTGTCAATCGATCCATCAAATCGATTTGACCAATTTAGATTTGTTGGACATTTTTGCTATTGAAAAATTAGTTGTCAAATTTTATTTGGATTCTGTGCTTTATTATTATTTTTTTAGGTAAAAGTTAATGTTGTTTGAATGATAGAGAATCCGGAATTAGGTTTTATGTTACTGTATTTACCAACTTGAATGGATGTGAGTTTGATTTCAAATTTTGTGAAGAATTACATTTACAAGCAAGAAGATACATTCTTGAAATAATTATATATGGTACCTTTGTAAAATCTTGGTTAAACTATTATATTAATAAGAAAAGTGGAAGATTAAGGAAGGAGTATGTTTAGTGAAAATGTGTGGAGAAATGAATGATGATCCACCAAACACATGACCATCAGACCATATATATATATATATATATATTTGGTCAGTTGGATCATCTTTCAAACATGAACTCCCTCTTTTCTTCTTCTTCTTCTTATTATTCAACTAAAACTATGTCTTAATTCTATGTATCTTCATTCCTTTCATTTTTTTCTTTTCAAATATTTATTTATTTATGCATTAAATTGTTCATAAGAAAATTAAAGGAAATTATTATTGGAAAATAGGCTTTAATTGGGCACTTCAATATCATTCCGATATGTAAATCCATGAAGTAAACAACACCAATGGCTTTTATTTACTAGGATTACATGAATGTGTACTAAACACAATTGGTATAGGAACATAAATCCATAAAGATGGAAGAATTTTGATTGGGAAGTTTAAAAGGTTTTATGATAAAAGTGGAGGGGAGGGGCATTTAGAGTGTTTTGACCAAAGAAGAAAAAAGAGGAATATTGGAAGCAAATGAATGGAATTTACCGCATCATCCTTTGCTTTTGCTTACACATTTCAAGTTTGGGGGTTCTCTTCTAATTGTTACAAACCAATAGTGTGTGGTCAGTGGTGGACCTACTAAACCTAAACCTATCTCTATTTCTTCCATTTCTCAACGGTTCTTCACAAAATTACCCCTTTAAATATTTTCTTTTGGTTAAAAAGGGAATAAGTGTTTTTGGACCCTTTTTCTTTTTCTTTCTTTTTATACATGTATGAGTTGGAATATAGATGTGGTCAATTTTTGTAATACATCATTTGGATAGTATGTTCTAGAGATTATTTGTTGATTTGGATAAGAACAAGTTCTTCTTAGGTTTCAAAAGTTGATTGATTAAAGTCCACTCGAGAGGAGTACGAATCTCGAATATAGTTTCATGTCAAGAAGACATTTTAGAAATATAGATTGTGTTTAAAAAGTGATTTTACGTTGTTAATTTTTTTTTCTATTTTCAAAATTACTAAAAAGATATGCTAAATAAGTTCAACACTCGTGAATTCATGATAGTATGACTTTAAAGGTTAAACTTAAAATTTGTCGTTAACCAAAAAGATACTTGTATTCTTTCCAAAGTTTCAAAACTACCATCAACTTGGTTGAAGTATAAATCAAAAGTTATGAACGAAAATTAGTACCCAAAACAATTAAATCATCAACTTTAGGGTGAGATTTAACAAAAGTAAATTTAAGAGACACAATACCATTTTGATTCCACATTTAAATCGATTTTGATCTCATTCAAAGTGACGACTCTCTTCATTCCAGTCTTATCTCCATTAAAGTAAACAAAGCATTAATTCTTTATTAATGTTTGAAAAATCAGATTGGAAGAACATTGTTCAGTTCATCCATTAATGGGCTTAGGAAAATTCTAAGTCCTCTTTCTCCATTCCATTAGTCAATCCAAGTCACATCACATCACAATTACATATTTCTATATATTCTTTCTTTATATCCCTTTTTTTAAAAAAAAAAAATTGAATGGAAATCACCAAAATACATTGCTCAAACTTCAAGATAAGAGAAAAAAGAACCAAACAAATAAAATAAATAAACGATCTGTCTTTGGAAAAGAAGAATGAAAGTTTGCAAGGATTACTATTATTATCTTTTGAGTACAGAAAACACGCTGTCCCATGTCATGAACCTATACAGAAAATGAAGGCCATCTCACAAATATCAATCAAATCTTAGCCATTTTGAACAGAAAAATGTCAAATATTAACTATTCAGAATATCATTTCTTGACCAACATTTTATACAATTTGAGATCCATAGAGTACAAACAAGATCCAAATCAGGAAAAAGATAATGTAAGAAAGAAACAAATTGCGTGGGAGAAAACTTTGGCCACTCCTCTATACTTTTTTACTTTTATATCTGGCAATGAGAATGGAGTATATTGGGTAAATGAATCAGTAGAGACTATAACCAAGAAACTGGCTAATGATAATGGCAAGTCCAAGAGCAATGGCTACAAAAGAAGCAACCCAAGTCAGTCTTTCAGTTATTCTAGGCACTCTATCTTTCAATGCCTCGCTAAACGAGCCTATAAAAGCAGTATAGCTTCCCATTGAAATAACTGTTCCAACTAAAAACATTAGAAGAAATGCAGCGCCGGCTACACGGGAAGGTAAAGCAAGGGCAGGCAAAACTATCATAAGTGCATCAGGTTGTAGACCATGAACAACTCCAGTGGCAAAAGTAGCAAAACCTAACTTTTTACTCTTCTTATTACCTACAACCATTGGTTTCTCTAGTGTTTCATAGATGCCGACATCACATTCACCATTATCTAGAGCTACTACAAATGGGGTACGAATTTCTGAAGCTTCCCTTATTCCCATAATACCAATAATAAATAGGGTTACACCTACAATTATTGTGCCCCAGGTTCTGAGAATTTCAATGTGAAGCTTATCTTTTAGCAGTAGAAATAGTAAACCAAAAATGACCTGACCTGCATCATGACCACAACCCCAAAGTGCTCCAACTGCAGCACTTTCCATGCGGTTACACCCAATTGAAAGGGGTGCAAGAGCAGCGAGGTGATCTGGTCCTGATAATGTGTGTAAGCAACCAGCGAAGAAACCAGTCCAAGCACTATTTAATAGTTCACTTTGGATCAGACGTCGCCCAACTGCAACAGCTGCAGGACCTCCAGTTTTAGCTGCATTTTGAAAAGATGCAAAAGCTGCTGGTGCAAAGACTGGTTGAATCAGGATCAGAGCAAGAGCAGAAAGAACAAAGAGTGAACTTTTGACCTATGAAATTTAACAACATATGAAATTTTGTCAGTTCTAACTTCTAAGAAGAAAATACATAACTACAGACTAAGCAAAGATATCAAGTTGACAGCTAAAAGTGTCTTTCTAATTCATAATATTAACGCCTGTTTTCTCCAGAACTGTGGTTGTCCATTCTGCTAATCCTTAAACTAGTTATGCATTAGGTTTAAATAGATAAACCCAAATGGAAATGTAAATAAACTAATTAGAGATGTGAAATTTCATCAGTTTTAACTTTTAAGAAGAAAATACATTACTAGAAACTAAAGCAAAGACATCAAAGAATCAGAGAGCCAAAAGGGTTTTTGTCATTCAACATATTTACCAAGTTAAGAGCTATAAACAATATAACACTTTTTTTCTCAAGACCGATGGCTATGGCTGTCAACTTTGCTAATCCACAAACTTGTTATGGATTATATTTAAAAGAATATCCCCAATTGGAAAATGTAAATTAAACTAATTAGGGATGTGTACGTTTCTACAGTCAATAATTTAGATTGTAAATTATTCACTAATTCCATTATGTTGCTTCGTAAATGTCAGGGATGCGTGGACATGTGAACAAGGCTGGGATTTTCGTGGTGTTCAAAGAGTCAGAAAAAGATAAGGCGACAGAAAATAAAATCGTAAATTATAGTCTGTATCTGTTTTTGAGTGTGTGACCACAAAGAAACAAATAAACAAATGAAAATATTTAATCTTCATGAGTACCGCTGACAATAAAAGAAGAATGCCACATTAAACAGAAATTTCTCTGACCATACCCATGGTTCTACGTTAAGATCCTTTTCAAGATTGAATCCACAACAACAATAATAATAATAATAAAATCTCACTCAACGGTCAAGACAACTGAAACGTGACCCAAAAATTTGGATTGGTATAATGCTAGGGCATACATATGAAGTTGTTGCTGATAATTGTATATCATGAGAGACATTCCTGATTTAATATTACGAAATTTAAAATCAGTCGTTCTTTCCAGCGATTCCAACAATAAACAAAAATTGTAAAATAAGATCTAAGTGGAATCCACATGACTCGTATAATCAGGTGAAATTTCAAGCCATAAAATTCAACAAAAAATGACCTAAAATTCGATAATTAAGTCAAACAAAAATGACGAAAACTCACAGTATTCCAAAAACTGACCTTAAAAAAAAAAAACGGGTTTCACCAACGCAATTGACAAACATAAAATTAAGGAATTAGTGTCCAATACCTTGTCCTTTGGGGCGAAAGGTTTGAGGAAATGAGGTTTAGGAGAGGCGGGTGGAGAATCGGGGTGAAAAATGGAATGAGTGGAGGAATTGGGCGATGAAAAACAAGGAAGGGAAGAAATAGAGGGGTTGTGGTACTTAGAGGAGATTTCAGGAAGGGGGCGAAGTCCATGGCGGGTGGGGAGGGGGAAATTGGGCTTAAGGGAGTCGATAATGCGAGGAAAGCGAGGAAGAAGAAGAGATGAATTAGGGTTAATGTTGAGGGAAGAGGGAGAAGAAGAAGAAGAGAGAAGAAGTCTTTCCATAGAGGGTGTTGGCCGTGGAGTTGGGCGGCGGGGGAGGAGGAGGAGGAGAAATGAGGGTGGCCTGGGGGGTTGGTGGAGTTGGAACTCGGAAGATAGAGAGAAAGAGAGAGTCCAAGTAAGACAGTTGGAACCGAAAATTGAAATGCGGAATTTCTTTAATTTTAAAAAATATTGATTTATTGTCTGGTCCAATCAGATGAACGTGGGCTCACCTATTCCATACTTAATTGTATTTTTTTATTATATAAACTTATAAGACTAAGCCAAAATCACCCTTAACCAATAATTAAACAACACCTAACAAAATAAGCAGGCACGGAAAATGTTTTTTAATTATTCTTCTTACTTCAAAATCAAAACTATTATTTTTAAATATTATTAATAATAATAATTAATCGCCGATTTATTAAGTGACACGAACACGTGCCTCTCTCAATTTTTTTTTTATTTTAATAATAAGTTTGAAATATCACATTATTTATATTAAATTTAGCTTCTTTCTAATTAAATTTTGATTTGGATTTCCAGGTTTTATGTATGATTCGTTTTATTTCAAATATCAATTTTTTTTTTCAATTTTTCAAATATCAAATTTCTTTCTAAATTTCTACAAAATAAATTTTCTTTTCCCAAATATCAAATTTCTTATTAAATTTCAATGATTTCCTAAAAGGAATATATCAAATTTCTTTCTAAATTTTAATGATATCTTAAAAAGAATATATCAATTTTCTTTCTAAATTTTAATGATTTCTTAAAAGGAAGATATCAAATTTCTTTCTAAATTTCAATAATTCCTTAAAATGAGATAAATTGATTTTTCTTCCTAATTTTCAATGATTTCAATAAATGAAGATAATTTTTTAAAAAGAGAAAAAAAAACCATCTAAGATAAAACTCTAACTTATTTTCTATCACTGATTTGTTATCTAACAAATATTTAGAAAAAATGTAACAACGTCGGTGGAACCCTAAAATTTGATTTCCTAAAAAGGAAGATAATTTTTTAAAAAGAAAAAAAAATTATCTAAAATAAAACCCTAACTTATTTCATAATCTTCATTTGTTATCTGACAAATGTTTAGAAGAAAAAAAATGTAACAAAGCCGGTGAAACCCTAACTTATCATCGACTTATTTCCTAGCTCTCATTTGTTATCTACAAATATTTTTAAAATAATGCAAAGTCGGTGATCTAAACTTCCACTCTCTCAACAATATTCTATGAAAAATATATTATTATTATTTCTTTTTTTTTTTTAATGTAATTTTTAAATTCACATATTTACATTATAAAAACCCATGTAAAAATAACCGGTCTTTCTTTATTGCTACAAAATATAGTGAATGTTATTGGAGCATCAGTGAAACATCGAGATATTTTCTTAAAACATTTTTTAGCGTGTTTATTATATAGTGCCCGGTGCTTCCTATATAAAATTTCTTGATTCATCACTGCACAAACAGATTCAACTCACAAATAAAATTTTAAACTTTAATTCAAAATAGGGGTGTAAAAATATGGGTTGAACCTGAATAACCCGAACTACCCAACCTATATTATAAGGGTTGGGTTGGGTTATGTTAAAATGTGGGTTGGGTTGGGTTAAAAAAATAGGATTTTTTCGAGTTGGGTTGGGTCTCGGGTTGGGGGTTGAAAAACTTGGTTCAATCCAACCCAACCCGAATTAATAATATATATATATATATATATTATTTATATAATAATAAAAGGAAATTAGATTAGGTTTTCTCCCACGCGATTCACACGAAAATCTTCTCCTCACTTCTCACGGCATGATTCACCTCCGACTTTCCCTCCCGCACTGCAACATCTCCGGTGTCTCCTTCGTCTCAGCTCCCTCTCTCCTCCTTCGACTTCTTTGTCTCTCCTCCTTCGTGTCCTCCGTCAAGCCGATCTCATATCTCATTTCCTCCGTCTCCTTCGATCTCAGATCTCCTCCGTCTCCTTTGACATCTCCAATCTTAGACATCTTCGATCTTTGCCATCTTGGATCTCCTCCGTCCTAGTCAAGCATAAAAATGATCCGTCTCCGATCTCTCCATTTTCGATCTCATAACTCTAAGAAAAAGAAAAAACAATAACTGGTCAACCCAACCCAACCCATATTTCATGGGTTGGGTTGGAAACTTAATTCGGTTTGTCAACCCAAATAACCCGAAAATATGGATTGGGTTGAGAATGTCTCTTAACCCAACCCAACCCAACCCGATTACACCCCTAATTCAAATATACCTCGAGTTGAAATTTCTAATTGAAAAGGTAATTTAATCACCTATCATGATCATTTCGATTGAATTAATTCAAATCTCTATTCAATTTTTTTATATTTAAATCTTTTAAATATCATTTCTCTCTCAATTTGTAATTTGTTAATTTTATTGAATACTATTAACCACTTATCCTCTACATGAATCATAACAATTTAAATTTCCTCGATAAAATTGTTCTAAGTTTAATTCCATAATGAGTTAGTGAATGAATCTAGTGGACTTACAGATCATGAGCTACAACGATCCGAAATTAATTGGCTAAACTCTTTCACAAAATTAACCACCCTTCGTTAACTAATTGGATTGTCCACTATAACCCATTGTTGCATTCTTTTTAATGTGAATATATTTGTGTCCATTTAATATAATCATGATTAATTAGTCGACCATAGATTAACTCGCTAAAAACTTTAACCTAATTAACCACCATTCATTAACTTTCACTATAACTCTTAGCCGCATTCTCCTCATTGTAGATATATTTGTGTCCATTTGATATAACCATGATTAGTTAGTCAATCGTAAGCTTGGCTAGGACAAAATACCATTTTACCCTTGATATATTACATTTTATTTCTTAAGTTTTACTTATTCTCAAATGAACAATTGGTTTATAGTCTAACTATTTAAACTGAGTTCCTCTTCGGTTAGTGGGAGTGTGGGTTCCCTTATTCAAGTCATGGAATATGCATTTAGGGAACAACCTCTCTACTGTCTCTAGAAGCATGTAGGAGTGAATTTCATCATGTACTCTATGATCGCAACTATATACCCAGTCTAACCCTTGAAATGGGAGGTCCATTAAGCCATCCCTGTTAAGTTACCTTCATCTATGCATATTTAAAGAAAATCTCAACTAAACAGAGGTTCATAGTCATCTCATGATTAAGGTCAGGTTACCTAGGTTGTAAAAGTCGAAACAGTCAATTTCAAACTATAAATAGTGTTATAATATGAAAGTGATTGTTTCATGGTCTCGTCTTATGAAAACTTCTTACATTGAATGCCCTCAATCATATGTTTTCACATGAATAATTTAAAATCACATCATTTGTACTAAATATAAAGTGGACAACATCCATAATGTCTCTAAAATAAGGTGCCCAACCCTATTTATATATTATACACGATTTAGACTAACAACTCTAACTTGATCCACTATGATGTCACTAAATAAAGTTCAAGTATTTCTACTATAGTAAAATAATCTTAGTTTATTGACTTTAGAGTTTATAACGAACAAATCACTTATTTAATCACAATTTATCTAACAATGCCTCTTTATAGCTTTATTGAACAATATAGTAGTTTAACATTTACAAATTACTAGTTTTAGAATATAAAACCCAACATTTTTATCATAATATATTTTAATAGATAAATCAAACTTGGTTTTAATTTTTTAATTTAGTCACGTTCAATACAGAGCAGAAAGTTTTGTGAGAAATAAATCGTTATTTTAGCCGATCAAAACCAATTTTAAGAGTTTTCATATTATTTGATTAAAAAAAATATATTTTTAGTCCTTAGAACTAGATTTTATTTAGTTTATAAATTTTAAAATGTTACACATTTAGTCCTTAAATTTTAATTTTGATTTTGTTTTAGTCTTTAGATTTCAAAATACGACCGTTTTAGTATTCGATTTTTTGAATTTTGTTTCAATTTAGTTCCCTGATTTCATTATTACATTTTTTAACCTCAAATTTTCATAAATCTTTAATTTTAATTTCCATCTTCGGTGTATATGTTAATAAATTTTAAATAAATTAATGAATTATAACTAATTAGATTTCACTATTCTTTATCACTTTTAAAATTAAATTTAAAATTTTTACTTTATAATTACTGTAAATTAATAAATAAATATTGACATCAATATGTATAAGTGAATATATAATGAAATATTTGAGTTTAAAAATACGAAATATTAAATTCACGAGGATCAAATTGAAACAAAACTCAAATCTTAATTTTAAAATGGTAACATTTTGATATTTAGGAACTAAATATTAATCAAAATAGAATCTTAAGAATAAATGTGTAATATTAGGAAAAGTAAGGACTAAATATAAACTACATCCAAATTATAGAACCAAAAATGTATTTTTTTTGATTATGTAATCAAAATTATTTGGATTTTTGTAAGAAATGAAAAGGCACTTATTGTTCCAGAAATTTTGCCTTGCCTACCAAACAACGTAATTAAATTAGAAAGAGAATATGTTGTGCCTAAAATCATCCAAAGAGAAACTAATGTGATATTAACATAGTGATTTTGAATTGACATTTAAAAACGAAAAAATCAAGAAAAAGCATGGTTTGAAAATGATGACTAAGGATTGAAATGGGTTTAAGAAGAGGGCTTGCTTAGGTCATACGCAAGCCAACAACCTAAAGTCGATCCTTGCCAAATGTAAAAAACAAAGCATGTTTTATGCATGCCTCGACCATGTGCCAAAAAGTCATCGAGGTAGCGTCGTTTAATTAGAGCATGTTTGGTTATTAGATGCATTTAACAAATATGTATTTGATAGATTATCAAAATTCTATTTTTAAGAGTAGGTTTTAAATTTTGTGATCCAAGAAGACAAATTTTGAGAACCATTTTCACAATATTTACATTTTAGAAGGTAGAATTATATTAAATAAAAATAAAAATATAATATATACGTTAGAAACTCAATCCATATTTTTTATGATTTTTTTTTAAAAATATAATATGTATGATGAAATATAATATGAATTATATAATGTTACAAAATAATAATTACACGGTTTTCTAAAATAAAAATCATATTAATAAGTAAAATTACAATCGTTTTGATTTATAAATATTAAACACGATTATTTAATTTATTATCTAACTTTTAAATATGCAAGCAAATGCATATTTGAGATTTCATGTTTACTTTGACTCTTTTGTTCTTCAAATTTTCTCATAAATAAGTCTTTAACATTGAAGGTGGCGGTTTGTTTTTCAGATTTTCTTATTTTCAAATTCTCTTGTAAATAAGCCTTTAACATTTAAGGTTTATCGGTGAGTAAATGTAAACAATTCAATTTCAAGAGTAAGTGTTGCTTATTTATCAAGTAATTGTACTAATTTATAAATAGTGTTTAAGTTGAAAATTAATAATAATAATTATTTAATATATTTTATTAATTCTAAAACCATTATTCTTATTATATATATATTATAAAGAAAAGATTTAGAGTTGTATTATTCTTCTGGTCAAAAGAAAAACTCTAGTTTCTTATTCTCTGAGCAATCTTTCATTCGATTCCACTTCTAACTCCGATGATTGCATGCTTGAGTTGAAAAAGTTGTGTTAACCTTGGAAAGTAGCGATTTAGCACCAAGGTCAAGTTGAATTTTGCTTTCAAAGTAGTGATTCAACACGACACAACTAAAATCATCAATGATCAACATTTGTTTTCAACAAGTTCATATTCCCATTTGCATATACTTTCCATAATTAAGAAGAAACTCAATCTTTCTTTCTATCTCTACATTCACATTTACTGAATAACTTTATATCAATTTTTTAATCTACTTTTAACGAGAAATTCAATCATACAATTCTAAACCCTAAATACAAACCCAGGACCAATTGGTAGAAGGCTCAAAGATTGAGGGGGCATTTTCGTCATTTAAAGTAATAAAGATAGCAGGTACTTACGTGGCGTTTATCTAAAAGGGGCAATATCGTGATTATCCATTTTCACCGAAACGAGAGGTCCAACAACTCCCATCCTGGAGCAAAGCAGAGACACAAATCCATCCTTCATATTCCACTACAACGCAACTCATCAAATCCAATACTCAAATAAACAAAACAAGTCAACAGTCAAAATTTACCCAAATTCTATTGGACAACTAAAACTCCCTCCAATATTATCACCTCACCTGATTACAATCGAAATTTTTAAAAACCAACCGAAATGGAAAATGCCTTCAGCAATCGATCACTTCAGTGGTGGAGAAAAGAGCTTCCAAGCTTTCAAGGTTTGAGCTCCAATGGCGAAACCAGTTCAAATCGAAGTATGGAATCCAAATGGAAAGTACAGAGTTGTCAGCACTAAGCCTATGCCTGGAACTCGCTGGATCAATCTCTTGATCGAACAAGATTGCCGAGTCGAAGTATTTCTTTTCTCTGTTTTTTCTTTTTCTTTTTTTTCGTTTGTTTCTGCTTCTTGGTGGAAATTTTGATGTGTTTTGAACATTTTTCCATTCTTTTTCATGTTCTAGATTTGTACTGAGAAAAAGACGATACTCTCGGTTGAGGATATTCTTGCTCTCATCGGCGATAAGTGCGACGGCGTCATTGGACAGGTATCTCAACTCAATCCTACTAGATTTCTTAATCTGAAAGGTTTTTATGCATTTAATCGAATGAATTATGGATTTGTAGAGGAATAAGAGAAGGAAACTTACTCTCTATGTAAAAACTAGTAGATAGTTGGAAAATCGTTTGGTTGTTGAATGATTTACTAATTAGATTTCGTATTTGGATGAATTTGAGATTTGTCTGGTTGGTTGTTTCAGTTGACTGAAGATTGGGGAGAGGTGCTGTTTTCTGCGTTAAGCAGAGCGGGAGGGAAAGCTTTTAGTAATATGGCTGTTGGTTACAATAATGTAGATGTTAATGCTGCTAATAAGTACGGTGTTGCTGTAGGAAATACTCCTGTAAGTTTGAATTTAACTCTCTGTTACCTTACATATTTGATTCTGCATATACTGAGATACAGACAGGGATTTATAACATTCAATTTTTACTTGTTTAGGGAGTACTTACAGAAACTACAGCAGAGTTGGCAGCTTCACTTTCTCTTGCAGCTGCAAGAAGGATAGTTGAAGCAGATGAGTTTATGAGGGCAGGTCGATATGATGGATGGCTTCCAAATTTGTATGACTATCTTTCCTGATTTGAATTTTTTGTTTTGTAAGAAAATTAGGCAACCAAAATGGCCCAACAAATTTGAAGTAATTTCTTATCAATAGGTTTGTTGGGAACTTGCTGAAAGGACAGACTGTTGGTGTGATTGGAGCTGGTCGTATTGGATCTGCTTATGCAAGAATGATGGTACTTTTTCTAACTCAATTGATTATGGTTTAATTATTCTAGTTTCAATCTAATCTTCTTTTGTTTCGAAATTGGATTTCAAACGAATAAGTGTTATCATCGATAATTGATTTTGGATTGAATGTTATAGTGCATGTTTTTCATTGTTGATTATTTGTTGTTATATTCTTGCAGGTAGAAGGGTTTAAGATGAACCTGATCTACTTCGATCTTTACCAGTCAACTAGACTTGAAAAGTTCGTTACAGGCATGTCTTGACCTAACATTCTTAAAAGAATTGAGTTTGAGTTCCTTTAGCTGAAGTGCTTGTTTAATTGCAGCCTATGGTGAGTTCCTGAAAGCCAACGGTGAGGCTCCTGTGACATGGAGAAGAGCATCATCAATGGATGAGGTGCTTCAAGAAGCAGATGTGGTATGACTTTGATACGATTCATCAACATGCTTCTGAAGCTCTCGATGTTCCTTATGTGATTAGCTGTTGTGTTTTCCTTTGAATTTATAGATAAGTCTTCATCCAGTACTGGATAAAACTACCTTCCATCTTGTGAACAAGGAAAGTCTTAAAGCCATGAAGAAGGTTAAGCTTGCTAAAGCTCTTTTCTCTCTTCAATTATAGTTTTGATCTACCCAATCCCATGAAAGGGGTTACATTTAAACTTATGTTTCTTTAAACTACGTTATAATGGCAGGATGCAATTCTCATTAACTGCAGTAGGGGACCTGTGATTGATGAAGCAGCCCTTGTTGATCATTTGAGAGAGAATCCCATGTTTCGAGTTGGCCTTGATGTTTTTGAGGTATTTATACTCATATTTCACTCACTTTCTCATCTTAAAATTGATTTAATTACAAGGATGTGATCATTTCCAAGTAAATGCATGACTAGTGTTGGAATACTGGCCATTAAATGACCAAGTACAGAATTGTGGCTATATGAAAAATACGATTTTGACTCTAGGATTTATTTAAACTCTCTGACTCTCGAGGTGCCTTTATCTAAATTATTCTCTCTAATAGTAAACCATTCCCCTTCTGCTTGTAAACGTATTCTCTACATTTGTATGTTTTTTTGCTTTCTTTATCTGTCAATTTGATAACAGCTTGTTTTTCACTCTTAGGATGAACCATACATGAAACCTGGACTTGCTGATATGAAGAACGCGATCATTGTTCCTCACATTGCTTCTGCTTCCAAGGTAAATCTCTGCCTATCATGAGAGTGAAATGAAGATTTCCTTACAGAAGTATTGACCCTCTTTCATAACCATCATGTAGTGGACTCGCGAAGGAATGGCAACACTGGCTGCTCTTAATGTCTTGGTATGCAACCTATGACTGTAAACTCAAAAAATTTATGTTTACATTCTGAGCTTAAACGCTTGCTTCTTTAACCACAGGGAAAGATTAAAGGATATCCTGTTTGGTCCGATCCAAACCGAGTAGAACCGTTCCTCGACGAGAATGTTTCACCTCCAGCTGCATCACCTAGCATTGTGAATGCCAAAGCCTTGGGTAACGCCTAACAGAAACCTCCCTAACTGAAAAGGTTTAAATACTAGTTTGGTCCATTTACTTTTGGATTTGGTCCATTTTGGTCTCTCTACTTTCATATCAATGAACTTTTAAAAAGTGATGATTTTAGTCCTTTATTTTTGTTCCTATCTTATATTTTTATCGAAATATTAACATTACACTTCATTCCTTTAATTTTTTAAAATGTAACCATAAATTTGTAATAAAAAACTTCCTCTGTTTTAAAAATTTTTATAAACAATTTGAAATGATCACTTGATAAAATTCCATAGACCAAAATGGACATTTTAAAACTACAATGACAAAAATGAACGTTTTGAAACTACATAACTTAAAACAAAGTGAAAAATATAGAGACCAAAGTAGTATTTAAGATTAAGGACAAATATTCATTTATATCCCTAAATTTTGAGAGTTAGTATCTTTAAAACTCTGAACTAATAATTTTATCAATTTAACTTCAGAGTTTCATAAATATCTCAATCATACTTTGTTTGAAACTTATTATTTAAGTCATTAAAATTTTAAATTTTCATGAGTTCGTCTGCATTTATGATTTAACTTGATTTTCGAACATGTGTGGATTTCATCAAATGTTAGTTTTACATCATGGACTATTATAATAAATACATGGGAATTATGACAGATAGTTTAAATTGTTCTATTTATAGAAGTTAAAAGGTTTATTTGTTAGAGGTCTAAGTCCAATTTGAATAACCAGACAATTTTGATTACCCAATTGTATGAGTTGGGTTGGGTTAGTTTAAAAGTGGATTGGGTTGAGTTGAAAATTTTGGTTTTTTTCGGATTGAATTGGGTCTCGGATTGAAAAATTCGGTTCAACTTAATCCAACCCAAATTAATAATATATATATATATATATATATATATATATATATATATATATTATTTTTTATTATTTATTTAATAAAAGTAAAGTTAGGAATATTTTGTTAAATCATTGCATGGAAAGTTAGTTAAAGTAAACGAAAAGAATTGTATAGAAAGTTAAACGATAGTTAGGTTGAGAATAAATACAATTCAACAATTGCGGTTGGGTTGTATTAGGAATTTAATTCAGGTTATTTGAATTGTCAACTCAATCCATCTAAAAATAAGAGTTGATTGAGAAAATCTCATAATCCAATCCTTTTAGACCCCTAGTTGTAAGTTTCTTGACGGAGATGGAGAGAATTAATTGAAAATGTAGATTATGTATTATTAGTTCAATTCTCTTATAATTTATGGTTTTTTTTTTTTTTCAGGATCCTCTACTTCAAAGCTGTGAAGCAGGAGGGGATGGCTAAAAAATGTATGATCACAAATTGCAAGCATTATAGATATGGGATAAATGGAGGTTGTATTTCATGAATATAATGTGTATCTATCTTCTTCCTTCAATGCAATTCCATTACTTGATTTATCCACAATTCAAATATATTAATTAATTTGAATTATCTATTTTCGTTCATGAGTTCGGTATCAATTTTAGTCCTCCATTTTATTACAAGTTGTACACATTCTTGCATTCACGTCTTTTAAATATAACTTTAATAAATAGTTTTAGTTGATTCATTATTCATAACAATTTAGAAGTTTAATTAAAATAGCATGTGTGCACGATACTTTTTCAACTTAGTTTGAGAGGTAAAATGATAAGTATAGATAACTTCGATGTTTAAATTGATACGACATTTGTTTAGGACTAATAATTAATTTTTAGATTGACAAATTAATTTTTTTAGACAATAAATAAAATAAATATAACTCTTAAATGAATAAAAAGCATGCGATTACATTAAAATTATATTTAATATTACTTAAAATATCGTTTTATTCTCTTATCTTTCAAAGTTTATTAGTATATAGTCCATACTTTTAATCTCCAAATACCAATCCCTATATTTTGAAGAAATCTTAAATTTTTATCTCATACAAATAAATCCTACGTTTAATCTTCAATACACAAATATTTATTTTTTAAAAGAGCCCTCCCACCAACTAGAAAAATGAAATAAAATAACTATCGCACGAAACGTCGTCGCGTTTTATAAGAGAAAAAAGGAAAAAGGAAAAGAAAGGAAAGAAAATCCACTATATAAAGGAATCGGTCAGTGTTCAATTCCTCATCCTTCACTTTTTGAATCTTTCGAATCGTCGCTTGTCAGTTAGGGTTTCTTCACATTACCCCAAATCGGAAACAACCCTTCCATCAAATTTTCTCAACGCAATGTCGTCGTCTAAGAAGATCGTCCTCAGGAGTTCCGACGGCGAAACCTTTGACGTCGACGAAATCGTTGCCGTCGAGTCTCAGACCATCAAGCACATGATCGAAGACGATTGCGCTGACACTGTTATTCCCTTGCCTAATGTCACCAGTGCCATTCTTTCTAAGGTAATTGAGTATTGTAAGATGCATGTTGAGACCGATGATAAAGATTCTAAGGTCATTGATGATACTCTCAAAACCTGGGATGCTGAATTTGTCAAGGTTGATCAAAATACTCTCTTCGATCTCATCTTGGTGAGTTCTTTTTTTCCTCTCTCTCTCTGGAATTATGAAAATTCGCGGTGTTTCTTAGTGAATTTGATTTTTCTTGTTGCTCGGTTTTACTCTGTCGATAATTTGGGGATTTTGGATTGTCATTGATGATGTTTTTTCATGCTCTGTCCTTTTCTCATTACTTCTACGAATTGGCTATCTATCTTTGCGATTTCTTTTGTTGATTGGATGATCGGATATATCCTTAGAATGATCTTGCTTGCTTGTTTTAGAAAGAACTCTGGAATTGAAGATTACTCTCAATCAATTAATCGCTTAGGCCACTTTGGTTAACATTCTTGGTTTTTGAAAACTAAGCCTATTTCATCTCATTTTCTTACATTTGCATTTTTAATGTTGAATTCTTGCCAAATTCCAAATTCTAAAAAAAAAACTTGTTTTTGCAGCGTTCAAAATTTGACTTGGTTTTTGAAACATTCAAGAAATTTAGATGTGGAAAGTGTTGGAAAATTATGAACAAAATGATTACCAAATAGGACTTGATTGATCATGTTCCTTTGGGATGGTATGTTTGGTTGATTATTCTAACATGATTTAGGAGGCCAAAGTTCAAAGGGTTCTTTCCCTTTTGCTGTATTTTATTGGATTAAACAACAATCATCAAATTTGGTTTAAGCTCATTAAACCCTTTACCTCAAAGTTCGTAGTGATTAGGAGTAGCAAAGGATGACTCTATCAAAACTGGAATTCCTCAGTTACAAATCATATCAATTTGGTTTTTTAATATCTCCACAGAATTGTTTATGAGATTTATTCTATAAAGTAATATTTGTTGTATAAATTCTCTATACATGGGGTTTTTTTCCCATTGATGTTTATGGTTTATAATGGGTGTGTTTTCTTTGTTTTGGTGCTTCCAAAATCAGGCTGCTAACTATCTGAATATCAAGAGTCTACTGGATCTAACATGCCAGACAGTGGCAGACATAATCAAAGGAAAGACACCAGAGGAAATTAGAAAGACATTCAACATCAAGAATGATTTTACTCCAGAGGAGGAAGAGGAGGTTCGAAGGGAGAATCAATGGGCCTTCGAGTAGTAATAATAGTCAGTTTTAGTTTGATTATATAATAGTAATTAATTAATGTCTTTGTAATGTCTATAGATTTTAGGGAAGTTTGACTCTTTTCATTTCACTTTCTGGGATGCTCTAAGTTGTAACTTTTCTCATATTTTATCAAAGATCAATATCTAGTTTTTGTGGATTTCATTTACTTTTCTGTAGAGGCCAATGTATCATCTTTTAACCTCACGAGTATTGTATATTTCAGAAATCAATGTTTGAATCTTTATAAAATAAGATCAGGGTTTATTAATATAATTTATAATCAATAAAACTAATTATAATTATTCATTAAATATTTCATAGGTTTATTATAAATTTTTGTATAATTATTAAATTGTAGTGTCATGTAATTTCTAATATTCATTTGACATAAATAATTGAGCTAATTTGATGAAATAATAAATTGGTTAATGCTCTTACTTTTAAACAAAAACATATATCTGTAATTTAAAGTTTGATATTGAAAACCAATTTGGAGATAAAATAAATAATGGTTTTTGGAATTGGGTGTGGTAGTTGGGGTAACTGGCTGGGATGTCCTTGCTAGAACTAACAATGGTAATTGCTGTTGAATAATCATTGATTTCATCCTAGCAGCACCATGTAAATTTACTAATTCAACTTCGAAAACCACTTGGGTGTTGCGATTCATATACGTTCAGACATATATGAAATAAGTGAGCTGATTTTCATTTGGCCTTTTCCTTTATACAACTATAATTATTGCACATAAGTTTCCTAATTCCAACAATTGTACATAACCTGAAAGGGGAAATGAATGAATGAGGTGTCTGAAAGATAGAAGAGTGTTATCTTATAAGATAATTTACAAATTATCCCAAAGGAAAAAACAAAACGAAGGATGACACTCCTCTCATCTCCTCCTTCTCCTCTTTGCATTTCTTCTTCTTCTTCTTCTTCTTTCGTTTCAAAGCTTTCATTCTTTTCTTCCGACTCTTTCTCTTGCCTTAGAATTAAACTCTCTGTTCCTTCAACCTCCTCCTATTGCTTTCTCAATCGTTCATCCATTAAAATCTCAAATCTTTTCACCAACCAACAACAAACCATCACTCTTCATAATTCTAAATTTAGGGTTTCTGAAGGTACCTCCCATGACGAGTTATGGGCTGCTGCTTCTCTCCGCGTCCGCACTTTCAATCAATTGCCCCCCGATTCCTTTGGCATCCATGTGAGTCTTCTACATTCCTTTTTTTTTTCTTTTGTCATACGTTTATTCGCAATCTATTTATTCAACTGTTTGTAGAACTTGGAAGTTCCATTCTTGATACCCCATTCTCATTTCGGTAATTTATATAAAATAAACCTACTCCATAGTTTAAAAGTTTATATACATTAAACTTGACTAACTCATTATCCACAACTTTATTATTCTTGTTTCACTCTTGTCATCTTTAATTTTCTGAGAAGTGGGAAACTAATATAAGTTTGTTGAAGTGTGCTTTTAATTTACCATTGGTTCGTTATTCTCGAATTACAAATATTGTTCACTTTGAACGTACATTTGCATACTTCTATTTTTTCCAAAAAAAAAAGCAACAACTTTAATTGAGAATAAATAAAAGAATACAAAGGAAAACAAAAAAACACAAGTCTTCCAAAACACTCCGACTAAAGGGAGGGGGTCCTAAGTAAAGTGTTTCCAAGAGAACAATTGCAAAAGGTCATTGTAACCGAAGCCCCAAGGGACACCAAACCTCACTAGGGTTCCAATCCTTACTTCTAAAGACCCTATCATTCCTCACCCCCCAAATATCCCAAAGCATAGCACATACCCTAGCCAACCGCAAAAAACGATCTTTCTCTCTAAAAGGCAGATGGAGGAGGAACTCCTCGATTGTCCTGCGAACAGTCCTCTGGCTAGCCAAATTGACATTGAACTCCTATAGAAAAAAACTCTACATGCTGACAATCCCAAAGAAGATGATCAAGGTCTTCCTCGGCCTTCCAACAAAGGATATAACAGAAAGGCCTGACAGTTGAAGTTCTCCTCCTAACAAGCCTATCCACAATGTTTACACGATTGAGCAAAAATTGCCAAGTAAATAACCTAATTTTCTTAGAAACTTTTATCCTTCAAACCACCTTAAAATGATAAGTGAAATGAGAGAAAGTCAGGAGCCCAAAATAAATGTCTTTCCACGGGTCTCGATGTGTGCCTTTTGTCACGGACATATTTTTCCAAAGTGAGTTTACCTTTGGTTATATGCTCCAATTAGCTCCCATTTATCTTATCTTTAAGCACCATAGTTAGTTTAGACATTTGCTTTTCATTTTAAGTCATAAAGCTTGGGTGTGACGTTTCGGCAATTTCATATGCAAGCCTACCAGAGCCAAAAATGTCAAAATGTACTATAGGGGAGGCACACCAGTGAATCCCCGCCCAAGCATTAGTTGTACTCTTTGCAAGCAACCCTTTTTCCTTGCAATTGACAGTCTTTAATGCTTATTGTAACGTCTATTTCAATGTATTTATTTCTTTCCCGCGTTTTATAAATAAATTTCCCAAGAACGCTAAGGAAGGTTACGACATATGTCGACGTTACCCACAACTTTCGGATTTTGATCGGCTGACTTGTTCATCGAGTTAGAACAAGTGCCGCACAATCGTCCGTCTCAAGGTTGAAACGCTACGATTGTGACAAGTGGTATCAGAGCCTAAGTTGGCTGAGCGACAGTTGAGACACAAGATGTCGGCTGCGAAACGTACGGGTAAGACCCATGATGAACGATTGGTGGAGATCGAAGAGCAGATGCTCCACCTGATGGAAGTTCCTGATTCCATCCGGTTTCTTGAGAAGCGGCTTGAGGAAGTTTCCAAAAGAGCCGATGTTGTTGATGCGGTGTCCGGTCGCCTGGACGGATTACCCATACAAGATTTGTTGGCTAGAGTTGACACGTTAGAGTCACAAATCAGGAAAACTGGAAATGTCACCTACGAGCGTGGGGACAGTTCGTCGGGCGTTGTTGCCCAAATGGAAGAACGAGTTATTGAGCTAGATAACTCTCAGAAAGACATAATGGAAATGACAAACGGCATGACAGAGGATTTTCGAGCCACCCTGGATATCGTTAGAAATGAAATCGCAGAGGTGAACACGAAGGTGAACCTTACAATGCGAGCGTTGGAAAATCAAGCTCCAGCTGGAGGAGCAACTACAGTTGGCAAGATAAAGATCCCAGAACCCAAGCCCTTCTGTGGGGCAAGGGATGCAAAGGCACTGGAAAACTTTATCTTCGACATTGAGCAGTATTTCAAAGCCACGAACACTAATACGGAAGAAGCCAAAGTGACGTTGGCAACCATGCGTCTATCTGAAGATGCAAAGTTGTGGTGGAGATCCCGGTATGTGGACATTTAGGAAGGGCGTTGCACCATAGATACTTGGGACAGTTTGAAGAGAGAACTCCGCTCGCAGTTTTTCCCTGAGAATGTCGAGATTCTGGCTCGACGAAAACTGCGAGAGTTAAAACACACTGGAACCATTCAGGAGTATGTGAAGCAATTCGCGGGGCTGATGCTGGATATATCAGATATGACCGAGAAGGACAAAATCTTCAGTTTTGTCGAAGGGCTAAAGCCGTGGGCAAGGACTAAGCTGTATGAGCAGAAAGTTCAAGACCTCACGTCAGCCTATGCAATAGCTGAACGTTTGTTCGATCTGCCTGGTGATTTTCAAGAGACGAGACGTCATCAAAGCTCTTCACCTGGAAGAGACAGAAATAGCCGACCGAATTCTCCCAAGGTTGCCAGTGAAAACAGAAGTCCCGGTAGAGACCGCAAGCCTTCCCAATCCAACACGGGAGACACCTGGAAAAGACGTGATAGTCCAAACACGTCGAATCGTCCTGTCAGTTGCTACATATGTAACGGGCCACATCGGGCAAGGGAATGTCCAGATAAAGCGGCCTTCTATGCCTTTCAGGCCTCTTTGGCTGTGGACTCAGATGACAAGTTGAGTCAACCAGAGGAGGAAGATGGGCAAATGGAGGAAGTTCAAAATGTCCGAGTGGGAGCCATAAGACTCTTGTCGTCCCTCCAGAAGAAAGCGGGGGAGACAAAGGGAAGCACGAAAGGGGGCCTAATATATGTTGACACCTGGATCAACCGAAAGCGGGCAAGGAGCACTATGGTCGGCTCCGGTGCAACTCATAATTTTATAACGGTGGCCGAAGCCAGACGACTAAACCTTCATTGGAAGAAGGATGCGGGAAAAATGAAGGCCGTGAACTCTACAGCTCTACCCGTCGTTGGAGTAGTGAAACGAGCGGTTATACAGTTGGGAGAATGGAGCGGTTTCGTTGATTTCGTAGTTGTGGGCATGGATGACTTTGACATAGTCCTTGGAATGGAATTCCTTCTTGGACATCAAGTGATCATGATGCCTGCAGCTAGATGTCTAGTGATCACGGGGTCTACCCCCACCGTTGTGCAGACAGACCTTCGGCAACCCAAAGGACTGAGAATGATCTCGGCCATGCAACTGAGGGAGGGCCGTGTTCAGGAGGACACAAGGTGTGTCATGGAGAAATGTTGTGATGGGAAACATGATAGTTTGTCCATGTCAGAATTGCCTACGAATAGTAATCGTCGTATGCCGCAGTTAGAGTCAACTGGACTCCGGAGACAGTCACAGGGATTGTCGAGTGCAGGATTCACTAGACCTGCAAAAGCTCCGTATGAGGGTCAAGCCATCTTACGGAAGGAAGAGAATGGACGGTTGTGTGCTGACAACCGTGTCCTGAAGCAAGCCCCGAGGAGAGGGCCAACTTTTGGGTCCGTGAGTGGGACTCAACCTGTTGAAGCTTACATTAAGGCGTCTAATCATGCGTCGGGTGGCGTCCTAGTGCAGAATGGATGCCCTGTCGCATCTGAGCGTCAGAAACAAAGCACCTTAGAAGGTAGTTATGCGATGTTTGGAGAAGGAACGCTTGCCACGGTACGTAGTCTGAAAGATGGGGGACAGCGTTCCCAAGGACCTACACATGGAAGGGAGGCGAATAACATTGTGAGCAACTGCGTTAATACTCAGTCGAAATGGACCTTGAGTCAAGCAAAGAGGCAGAAAGACCTGTTCGAACTTGACTTTGAGTCAAAACCAAAGAAAGGAAAGAGTAACTGGGCAGCTGGTGCCCTTAGTCAGAGAAAGGATCATGTGATTCCGTATGTGGTGATTCGTATACCGGCACGTCAAGTGGATGGCCTAATGCGGAACGCGTCAAGGGAATCCTTGCAGAAAAACTCTGGCACTGAAGTTGGTGTGGGTTTGGCTGAGATCAGTCGGGCAGAACAAAAGAATGGGGTTCAGTTGTGGAAGCTGACCCAATTTTGTGTTAATGCTACAATGAATTCGTCAACAAATAGAAACCAGTTTGGGATTGGTTGTGGCGGACGTTCCATACTGTCGCGCCCTGTTGACCCCTCATATGCTGACAAGAATCCACAGGCTTGCAACAATACCAAGAGGTGGAAGCAGAAGCCAGACATCGTTCGGGTCGATCAAGAGGAAGCCTCGAAGCGGCGGGAAAAGTGGGTGGATAATAAATATCGCCCCTTAAATTTTTGTGTGAGAGACCGAGTCATTGTCAAATGGCGACCTGAAGCTGACTCGGTTATGAAGACACGAAGATCACCACCTCGTGAGAAGGCACAAGAGACAGGCAGAAGAAGTCCTCACTAAGGAAGTGAGGAAAAGTAGAAGACCCACGAGGGGAGGATACACAAGTTCAAGGCGAAGTGTAAGAGCCTGCTCGTGGAAGAAGCATGTGGAAGACGTACCAAGACCGTGAAGCGTGGAAGCAGAAGATCGAAGGATTCCAGCTTTGCCAGTCGACGGGGACGTCAACTGTTTAAGTGGGGGAGTGTGTCACGGACATATTTTTCCAAAGTGAGTTTACCTTTGGTTATATGCTCCAATTAGCTCCCATTTATCTTATCTTTAAGCACCATAGTTAGTTTAGACATTTGCTTTTCATTTTAAGTCATAAAGCTTGGGTGTGACGTTTCGGCATTTTCATATGCAAGCCTACCAGAGCCAAAAATGTCAAAATGTACTATAGGGGAGGCACACCAGTTGAATCCCCGCCCAAGCATTAGTTGTACTCTTTGCAAGCAACCATTTTTCCTTGCAATTGACAGTCTTTAATGCTTATTGTAACGTCTATTTCAATGTATTTCTTTCTTTCCCGCATTTTATAAATAAATTTCCCAAGAACGCTAAGGAAGGTTACGACATATGTCGACGTTACCCACAATTTTCGGATTTTGATCGGCTGAATTGTTCATCGAGTTAGAACAAGTGCTGCACAATCGTCCGTCTCAAGGTTGAAACGCTACGATTGTGACACCTTTCACCCTTTCTCCACCCAATCAAAAAGATGGATGTCATGCTTACTCGTAGTGATCTACACCATAAGGATTCGCGCTCGACGGCTAAATGCCAAAGTCACTTGGCCAACAAAGATTCATTACGAATCCTTAGATTACCAATCTCTTAACCCTCCCTGGTTTATCGGACAACCGACCGCCTCCCAACTAACCAGATGAGATTCCATCCCTTCATCCACCCCTCCCCAAAGGAAATCATGCATACATTTCTCCATGCTCTTACAAACTGAACTAGGTGCTCGAAAAAGGGACAAGTAATACACAAGAATGCCACTAAGGATAGACTTGATCAGGGTTAATCTCTCAGTCTTAGAGAAGAACCCTTTCTTCCACCCTGTCAGTGTCCTCCGAATCTTTTCACAAACAGGATTCTAAAAATTGTAGCTCTCGGGTTTCCCCCAATAGAAGTCCCAGGTAGTAAGAAGGAAGCAAACCGACCTCACAACCAGACACCTCCGCACAATTCCTAAGCTTCACAAGATTGTTATTAATACCCAATATTTGGCATTTGTTCCTGTTAATTTTCAGGCCTGACATGTCCAAAGAAGCCCACTATATGATTAAAGATAAAAAAGGACTCCTCTTTCACCGAGCAAAACAACATTGTATCATCTGCAAACTGAAGGTGCGATAAGGCCACCTCATTTGCCCCAATTCTAAAAGAGTCAATTATATTACCCTCCACACCCTTTAAGATGAGCCAACTTAAAACATCCACGACCAGTAAAAACAAGAAAAGGGACAAAGGATCTTCTTGTCTTAGCTCTCTGGAAGCTTGAATGTCAACCCTTTGGAGATCCTTTAGAAAAATAGAGTATCTCAGATTCCTAACAAAACCCCAAATCAACATCCTCCACTATATCCAAAACCTTTCTTCATCATCACCTTATCCAAAACATTTCAATCAACATCCGTAAGCCTTTTCAAAATCGAGTTTAAGCACCACCCCCTTCTTCTTAGATCGATAATCCTCAATGGCTTCATTGCCTTTAACCACTTTCTCCGTCTTCGGAATCCTTCACCATACTTCTATTAGTAGTTTGGATCCAATTTTGTTGGGTATATATCTTTTAATGGAATTTTACACATTGAAAAGATGGAGACGTCTCTTTATGAAATACATGAGTTACTTCTCTCATTGCTAATTGGTTTAGATATTGAACTTCGTGTTTATCTAATATTATATCAGAGCATATTCCTAAATGGGTAAACAAAAGAGCACCACGTCGACTATTCCACGTTGGAAAGAATGAAGAGACCTTGCAATTTATAAGATACATGCAATATCTTGTGGTAGAAAGACGATAGTTATAAGTAAAGGAAGATAAAGATGGAAAAATGAACTGTTAGCACTTCTTACTTAAATCCTCCTTTTTCTGATCTCTTGTGATTTAGACTTCACTTTGCATGTATAAGTTTTCTTGCTCTCTGTATGCTATACTGATGTTGTTCCTTTTTCATCAAGTTATATTAGGATCATAAGAAGTACTTGGCTGAGCACGAATTTGAAGCAATGAAAGAACGTATTGCGGGGAAAAGGGTTGGGTTTAAAAGAGTATCTTGCATAAATGCTACTCTTCCATTATCAGAAATGTCCTTAGCTGAAGATTTATGTTCAACATGTAAGGTCTGTTTATTTCTTTATTGTTTCAATATGAATGTGGTATGCTATGGACTCCATTCCTAGATTAACTTCGGAACTAAGTTTCAATCTGTTCAGAAGGTTATGATCTTTGAAGAATAGGAAATTAGTTTAAATACAAACCTATAAGTTCTTATGTTTTATATTTGAAACTTGATTTGTGAGTTTGCGAAAAGTTGAAGAGGTTGTCTAAAGACATTAGTACTTTTCGTCTTATTAAAATGAGAAAGTGAATGATGTATTTGCAGGAAAAGTGACGCTTGTGTATTAATGAGGCTGCCTCACCTCACATGAAGTGAGTTGCCTCTGTTGTGTTAGGCGTGTTAATACAATGTATTTGTTTGTTGTTTGAAACAATACTATTTGATATTGTTATGCATGCCAAAGTTATGAGGAAAAAAATCTTATGCCTAACAAATGATGTCAGTCTTATCCTGGAAAAGGTGAAGTTCTCTTATGGTCGCTCACCTATAGAAGTCTTAACACTCATGAGAAGCTTAAAAAAAATTCACACTGCGCTCAGTCCTTTGGTGTGCTGCCTTTGTTTCAATGACAAAGAGACCTTGGACCACTTATTTTTGAATTGTGTCTTTACTATGAAAGCTTGGAATGTTGTTCAAAATCTTTAATTTGGAGTTTTGTCTTCCTAGTAAGGTTGATAGTTGGATGCTTGAAAGGCTCAATAGCACAGAGGTTTTAGTCCGTAGGGTAACATTTTGTGGAGATGTGCTACCTGCTCCCTTTTGTGGTGTATTTGGAAATAGAGGAATAGTATAATTTTTTAAAACAACTATACCTGTTTTGATTCTTTTTGGACTGTGTTTCAACACACAACTTCTTGGTAGAGTCTGAACTACACCAAACACTTTTGTAATTACAGCCTTTTCTATGATTTTTAACAATTGGAAGGATCTTTTTTTTTAGTCTTTCTCGGGGAGGGCCCTCTTGTCCCTTGCCTTTAGGCTGTTTTTTTTTGTTCTTCGAATATATCTGTGTCTTATAAAAAATAAAAACAAATGATCGGTCTTACTAAAAGCATATTCAGAAGATGGGGAAAGAACAAACCATATTCTTGCTATTTTCCCCTCATTATGTAGATGTAGGTTATTATAGTGCAGAAAAGTTAGAATGTGACTAATGTGATAGGCCCCAATTACGATGGTGTATACGTAGGAAAGGTAGGAAAGTAGTGAGTCAAGCTGAAATTACACTTATAGGTGGTCATGATGTTTGTATTTGTTAGAATGAGTTGTATGGTTGGTTGCTATGAAGCACAATCACTCCATTTTTCGGGAATTGTCCATGTCAGACCTGCGGAGATGAACACATTTGATCACATGTCCGACACACAAATTTTTATGTCGTTTTTATTTTCTACTTTTAAATTTTTGACATTTTTGGGATACTACCTGGAAAACTTTTTTAACCTTTTATATTGGACCCCAATATATAGCACAAATCAATTATATGTTAAGCTAAGATTTAAAAAAACCAAAAAGTAACAGTAACTACAGGAAAGTCCATTTTCTTAACCAAAGATTAAAAAAATAATATTAAAAAACTGAAGTTAGAAGCCTAAGTGTTTCATCTCCTAGAATTGTTAATTAACTTGAAGTTTTATGTCCATTTAGCGGAGTGCATTTAGTACTTTATGTCAAATTTATAAATATCCTTAAAAAATGAGAAAAAAATCTGTCCTATTTTTTTTCTACATTAGTTTTTTTTTTACATTAGCAATTGCCGTGTCATGTCAAGTCCGTGTCCATGCTTGGTTATATAGATGGCTGGTTGTTTAGTGAGGGTATCTTTTTGCTTCATTTTGGTAATTCTCAGAGAGAAGTAGGCGAGGTAGAAAGCTTTCTAGTCTTTCTTGATACGGCTATCTGATCATGAATAAATTTGTTGTTGAGCAAGGCCTATCAGAATGCCCTGGCCATGTTTTTCCCTTTCTTCCTTTTTTACTTTCTTCCTACTGATGGATTTGAGTTGAAGCAGATTTGGCAACCTTATATGTCTTCTCCTGAGCTTTGACTGTATTAATTCTACAAAGTTTTTACTTTGTTCTGATCTACAATTTTACTATCATTTTCAATTTTAGTTTTCTGATAATGGAGAAGATAGAGTTGTTGTTGGGTCACTTGACATTAATCAATGTGTAAGGCTTCCAGACGAAATAACAGGAATGAAACCTGAGGTAAATGATTGTTTTCTTTATTTTTTTATAACATTTTGAATCCTGTTTTACATTCTTCTGATAATAAATCATGAACATGTCTCATTATTATTTATGAGCATCAGTGTTACTCTTTAGCTAAATCTCTGTTCAACCTAGTAATTATGATTCCAAATTGGCTATTAGCTTGTTAATCTAGAACCAGTATTTAATAGCTCTTGATTTTTAAGATCTGAATTTGATAGCAAACATGAGTTTTCCATGATTCTCATTGAAAAAGTGTAGTATTGTGTAAAAAAACAAAAACTAAGCCCACAAAAGTCCCACAACCAAGTTAAGTAAAATATTGCCTAAAGAATGACTACAAAAAGTCTTAAAGTTTGTCTTTGAAATCAATGCTCAAAAGGATGTGCCAAATTTTAGCCAGGACCAAACGTCACTAAGTTTTCCCTTTCCATATCTCCAAAAACTCTATTATTTATTTCACATCGAAGGTCCTATTACAAAGTTCACACTCTGGCAAACCACGTAGAACGACCATTCTCTTTGAAAGGCAGAGGGAGGAGGGTCTTTGATCGAACTGATGAGTCATTGACATTCCTTTAGTGATTGTTTAAGTTCTGTTTACAAAATAGAAACTAGAGAAATAATTGGCTGTACCATGTTGGGAACAATATAATTTGTCTTATTGATGAACTGTTTTGTGCAACAACCGTGAAAAATGTAAACCTCTCCATAAGAAAATATCTTAATTACATGAAGAATTATGCTGATTTGCCAACCTCATCTTCAAACCCAATAGTGAACAACTGATTCCAAAGCCATATTAGGATTAAGCCATATCAATGGTGACAGAAATGTCGATGTGGATGAAAATTCTTCAAGAGAATAGAAGAAACAACATTTAGTGGCCAATTAAAACGCCTATTAATTTGTATTATATTTATGTTAATAACATCTTGTTGTTTATTAGTTATTTTTCATGTAAAAACATGTATATATTTCTTTCCATCAGGGAATTGGGGCTGATTTTGCAAGGGCATACCTGAGTAATGTATGTGTTGCTAAGGAACTGCAAAGGAATGGGTTGGGTTATGCTCTTATTGCCAAGGCAAAAACAATTGCACTAGATTGGGGTAATTCTAACCATTTTTACCGACTTATATTTTACTTCGTTGAGAATCCCACCTTAGAAAAATCAAGGGACCTCGCTCTCTAATGAGTTACTTCTCCCGTTGCCAATTGATTTGAGATAGAACCTCGTACTATCTAATATATCCAATTTCATTCATATCGTTAACATGGACGGTTTTTATTTATTTATGATAAGTAAATGAATGTTATATAGGGATAAGCGATCTATACGTGCATGTAGCTTTCAACAACGAAGGTGGAAAGAAGCTTTACATGAAGAGTGGTTTTGTTTATGAAAGTGATGAACCAAGTTGGCAAGCCAGGTTTCTCGATCGTCCTCGCAGGATTCTCTTTTGGACTCCTCTCTCTCAATTTCCCCTATGATCATTTTCCACGACTTTTTCCCCCCCAATTTACTTTAAGTTCTATTCATTGTAAATTTGTATGTAATGGACTTTATAAAAAAAATAAGAAGAAGAAGAAGAAATCACCGTTTAGAGACTTGTAATATATATATATTTTTTTAATTCATCAACTCTCATGTGTGGATATACATACCTAGGAAGATACGTAAATATACATTTTCCGATTTATTTACAAACTCTTAAATACATTTCAATTGAGAGTTCTTTCATCTTGCAAATAATATCATGTTCTCTTTGTTCATATTATAGATAAATAAAATAAGAGTATGGAAAATTCGTGTGAAGTTAAATGATAAATTATTCTTCTGATTTTGGTGCTGTAGTCAACCATTAACATGATTTGGAATATTAATTATGTTTAGTACAATGGAGGTAGGGTATTGAAGCATAGTTACAAGTATATTCGTGTGTCAAATGACCTATTTTTGGTTTGGTAATTTTGGAATATTAACAAAGCTGGTGAGTCGTTTTTCAAAATGAAATAATAATAAATAAATTCCAAGACTTTCTGTTTCTGATGAGACCTTCCCTCTCTCTCTCTCTCTCTCTGTTTTTTCATTGCTATGATATTTAGAACAACACAATGAACCAAAAGGGGATCTAAAGCTCTTGATAACACACATTAATCTTTATTCAAAAATGTTATTATCGTTTCAATTAAAAAGCTTAAGTTGGTAGGTTATAATAAATGTAAGAAAAATTTATCTTTTTAGTCTTCAAGTTTTAAAAATGTACATTTTTAATCTATAAATTTTTTTTTAAAAAAATAATTTTAGAGAGATGTAATTTTTAGAAATTAAAAATGTCATATAATTATTTAAAATAAAAGTATAAACTAAAATTTGGAGTGTAAAAAAAAAAAAATTCCTTAAGTTTAATATTATCTGAAGGGGAAAAAATGAAAATTAGTATAGATATTAAAGTTAGTAGTAAATGAAGATTGTAAGAAATAAATTTGTTGATCAATTGGTTTTAAAATATAATTAACAAAAAGTGATATCAAATTAACATATTTTTCAATTGAAAATATGTATTGTGCTTTTCTTTTTTAGAATGTCGTATTAAGTTAAAAAGATTTAGATCAAACACCTCTTATCCTAAAAAAAATATTAGCTTTTTTCTTTTTTCCTTCCCAAGGGTCCAAAAAAGAGAAAACAAAATGAAAATGTTTATTTATTTAATAAGATCGCTTTGGATTTAAAAGAAAGATGTGGACAAATGGTGGGACCCAGTTATTACCGTTAGTCTTTTTTTTCTTTTTCTTTTTCTTTTTCTTTGCGGTCGTTTCATTTTCGGCTGCAAAACGACGGCGTAATCAATGATATGACCGTTCCTTCACCGTCTTTCTGCCGTTTTTCCCAACGGTTCTGTTCTTTCTTTTCTTTTCTTTTCTTTTCTTTTCTTTTCTTTTTATGTTTATTGACATTTATTTATTTATTTATAAAACCAATTTCAAACCCAAAATAATTTCACCCAAAAACTCCTAAAATTCAGCTCACAACTTACTTTATAACAAAATTTAACCTTTTAAAACATTCAAATCTTATCAAGGTAAAAAATGTGAGTTAATTTGAAAATTGAAAAGTAATTACTAAAGGAAGTGGGTAATTAATTTTCTTTTTTTTCCCTTTCAACTCAATTCAAGTGTAGTGTCAAAAGCTCTCTTGACGATCAATGTTTAGCCTTTAATTGTACACATAAACAAATGTTGTAGTATTGATAGACTAGTTTAGGTTGTTCCTTTCAAATTGACTAACAATCGATAAGAAAGAATCACTTATGTTAAAGGTAGGTTTAAATTTGTAGACATTAATTTACATTAGTCTTAAAATAAAAGCTAATTTTTATATTGAAATTGTTGTTATTATTCAACTTTCTTGACACACATCATCAATTCCATTTCCATCACACTCAAAGTAAAATAGCAAAGAAAAGAAAAGGTTAAAATTTTATTTTGTGTAAAAGGTAAGTTGTAATTTTGTTTTCAAACTGTAATGAAGTTTTGCTTTTAAGGAGTGACTTTGATTGATCTTAACCTTTCACCCATATCTAAATGCTTACTCATCATATATACACATTATCTTAAGATCCAAGTTATGATGTTGTACTACACAAATTTAACTTTGTAAGAAAGTCTCATTATAAAAGCTTAATTAATTCATTACATAGTTAGTTAACTAAAAATAATAAATAAAAGTTAAAAGAAAATAGTGATTTAAGTATTAGCAGCAAAACATTGGGATGATATGATTAGTAATAATCGAATATTTTTGTGCAATTTTATATTTTTAACACAATAGAGGTTTAATGGTTGAATTGAATTATAGGTAAAGATGTTGACAATTTGCTTATTTTCATTTCCTCCCTAAAGAGTTACCACATAACTTTCTTTTATTTTCTTGTAAATCAAGCATCCTTCAATTTATTTATTTTAAATAAAATATTTTAATATTTCTTATGAAAAAAAAAATGAGAAAAAGAAGTGCATCAAATATTAACCTTTAATGAATTCCAAATATAGCAAAAATATACTAGTTATAGACTCTTTCGTGTATATATAAAAATTAATCTTTTGCAACGTATTATATTTGCCATCATTTTATACATAATTATTGTATTTGCAATTCCCCCAAAGAGATAAACAAACACTAATTTTTTTTATTAAAAAAAATCATCCTAAATTAAATTATTTATATATAAAAAAAAGCATATGAATCTTTAAAAAATATTTTAAAAATAACAAAATAAACAAAAATATTTACAATGATAACAAAATATCGATACCAATTCAAACGTCGATTATGTGTGGATTGTTGGTCATGTGGTGGCTGATTGGATTGGAGGATTTCAAATATTATAATTAAATCAGAGCGTTGAAGCACTATCATCCACCATACTTATTATCCCACCTCATACTTTCTCTCATTTTCTAATCTCTTTTCTTTTTTCCTTCTTTTCTAATATATATATATGTGTGTGCATATTCCCTTAAAATAAGGACAAAGCAGTGCCAGCCTTGGAACCATCTCTTCTGCTCATTGAAGGTTGAAAAGAAAATTCATACATAATAAAAAGCTTCCTTTTTAAAAGCCAAAATACCCTTTCTTCCTCTCTCTCTCTCTCTCTCTCTCTCTCTCTTTAATCATGAATTTGGAGTTTTTCAGTTCCATTTTTGTTGGCTCAAGAAAGCTCATCAGGTTATTGGAGCTTATTTACCAGGATATCTTTCTAATCTTCTACTCTTAAACAACACTTTAGATACTTAGGTTTTAATACGTATAAAAACAATTTAAAGTTTCTCACTTTAGACTCACTTACATACATCTTCTTGGAGGTATTATAACACCTTTTATATAGTGATTACTCTTAGCTTACACGTGCAATGTCGATAGTATTACAAATGCAACTTGATAATTTTTTCCCATTATGGATGGTATAGTATAATCCAACATACTCGGTTGTTTAACATGAATTAAACCCAAAGGGGTCTAACTTATTTCTTGTTGGGATATATGTGATTGTCAAACTACTGCTTCTTAATTTCTAATAGACCTAAGTATGTCCGTAAATGTTATTCTTTTTAACAATATAGTTAATTAGCTGTATCCTTCATATACATTATTTCCATGCAAAAGAAAACAAATGAATAAATGTTATCCCTTTTGATTATAATAATATATAGTTATTATTAGTAAAATTACATAATGATGATAGGGTCATCAAGCAATTGAGAAATGGCATGTAATTAATAATAATTAAATCAAATGAGCTTTGTTTTTTTTTCCTTTTTTTTTTTTGTGTAAATTTAAAAAAGATAATTATTTATTGGAATCCATATTATACCCATCATTGCTTCTCCGAATAAAGGGGTTCCACATTTGTCTTAGTTTCAATAATTCACTTACACCTATAAAATATATATAAATTTCACATTTTTCGAAAGTGCTTTTCTTTTTCCTTCTCTCTTTTGGCAATTATAATAATAATCACACTTTACAAGTCATTCCTATCTTTACTATAATTATATTATCCATATTATTTATTTTCAATTAAGTTTATCTTTAAAAAAAATTTAAACAATACTTTAATATAAAAAAATATTTACATTTCGTGACACTTTAATTCTTATGTTGAATAATAAGTTTAACTTGAAAAATTAGAATTGGTTACTAATGAGTTTTTTTTTTTTTTAACTTTAAAAGCATCCAATAACTTATTTTTGGACAAGTTCTTAAATATTTAATTAGTGTAGTTACACAAATTTTGTTTAGAAAATATAAATTGAAAATTTAAGGATTTGTTAAACATTCAAAGCTTGTCCAACGTGAACTTAAATGTTCAAAACCACTAAATACAAATCTAAAAGTTTAGGGATGATACTAGTCATTTATTTTTTATATCTTATTATTTTTTCTTACTATGATCGAATTGGATACGGTTGAATGTATGATTTCATATTTCATAGTAACTTATCTTGTTTTGGAGGAGTAAGTATCTAGAAGTCATATACTTTTTTTTTTTTTCTTGATTTTCAATTGTCATTTCACATTTTGGATGGGTAAGATGAGTAAACATTCACATCTTGTTTCGATATACACTCCAACCTTTAAAAAGTTCAATTTTAACCTTTGAAATTTGGAGTTTGTGTAAAATAAAATAACTGTAGACTTTTGCCAATTAAATCTAAAAAGGAAAGGATTGGTATTTAGTTCGTTTAACAAAAAATCTAAACCAATATATTAAGAAAAGACGTACGGTATACCTATCTATCTATCTATCTTTCTTTTTTTGAAGAAAAATTCATACAAATCCAAAATCAACTACTCTCCAACATGCTCATTAAAGATAAGGATAAAACTTTCCGAGAAAATTCATCTTTCTAATTCAGAGTACATCTAAAGAGGATGTTAAAGTGATGATAGAATGAGTTGCTTTATTCTTCTTCTTACGAAAATAGTGACAAAAATACTTAATATTAACAAAGTTTCCGATACATAAAATAACCTCAATAAGAAAACCAATCTTAACGAAAATAGTCTACACTTTCTATTGAGATGAGTATGATGACATCCAATGCATCGAGCTTCACCTCCAACAGGGGACAAGAAGTGAATTTAACAACCTCCCGCAATAACATGTTCATCATACAACACATCTCTAAACCATACATGTTGTCGTACTCGTCTAATTTTAACACGTGCCTTCAATTTTAATCAAGAATCTAGTTTATGTTTTTGGATTCATTGAGTTAAATATATATGCGTTTGGTAGACAACCTGAATTTTGTTTATAAAAACTATTTTCAAATTATATGATCACATCAATATAAATTTTGAAAACAACTTTTTTATGTTTCCAGTGTATAAAAAAAAAAAATATAATATGTCATGTTATAAACTCAATTCGTTTTTTTTTTTATAAATATAATATGTATTATGTAATATTGCATTACAAATTATATAATAACACAAAATAATAGTTAAATAAATTTTCAAGGTTAAATTACAAATTTGGTCCTTATAGCATTAAAAGGATAAATTTTATTTTCTATGATTTATAACTAGATTTAGTCTTTTTGGTTTGATAAAATCATATAAAATAATCTTCATCGTAGAGACTATTTACGAAGGTTGTCAAATAATAAGGACTATACATAACGTTTTATCCAACTATAGACTAAACTCTAACTACCCTTCAAACAACCGAAACTAAAATTGTAATTTAACCAAGTTTTTAATGATAAATAAATTATCAACAGCTCATTGTCAATTAAATCTTAGTCAATAAACAAGATTAGTTTTATAATTTATAAATATATATATATATATAGTAAGAAATGTATTTAAAAAACTAGAATTTAATTTTATAAACACATATAAGAAAAGAAGAAAAGAAACAAAAGGTTAAAAGTAATAATATATAAAAAGTAAAAGAGTTGGGGGGAGGTGTGATAGAGTGGAATCTCTCATCTTTGGAATCCAAAGATCAAGAAAATAAAAATATATAATAAAATGTTATAACCAATTAAACTTCACAATTTATTAGTCACTGAAAATATGAGGTTGACAATCAATTCTATAGTTAACAAACGCTGTTTAATTGAGCATTATCAATTCATTATCTCAATCACATCATTCCATTACAAATGTAAAACACAATAAACGCCACAACAAAAGTGAAATGAAATGAAATTGAATAAGTTAAGAGTTGAATGTATAAGGTTTTAAAATGGGATTGAAGATGGAAATTGAAATGAAATCCAAATAAGGAAGAAGGATAAAGAATTTATGATTGGATTAAAAGAATTAAAAGAATTAAAAGAAAAAAAAGGAGAAAAGAAAAGGTATGAGAAAAAGACAGGATGTAACCGTTATGGGGGAGAGTGAGTGAGTGAGTGAGTGGGTGGGAGAGGTTGAGTTGGATGCCAGCCTGCACCTTCTGCCCTCTCTCTTCCCTCCCCAAAATTTCTCTCTTTCTTTATCATCATTACCCTCACATGGTCTTGCTGTACTCAATCCCTACTTTCTCTCTCTACAATCTCATTTCTTTTTTTCTTTTTTTCTTTTTTATATATACACACTCAAACAAATATTTTTCCAAATTAAAAATTGTAACATAATTAAATAAACATACACTCAAAACTTTGGATTCATAAGTTAACAGATCATGAATTCAAATTCTAAATTTATCAATTTACACTCAGACTTTTGATCGTGGTTTGAAAATCAATCAACCATTCACTAATACGTCTACACTTCTTCCTCAAATGTTGGGTTTTAGATGTATAAGAACAAATAGTAAGATTGGTAGATGAAAGATGATTTAGGAAAGTTTAAGTTTAAACTTAATATAATTATTATTTGAATTTGTTTTTTAATAAAGAAGCTTAAAATCCCAAAAGTACCCCTATGGGTATTTGGCCTTATCCATAAAAAGCAACCATTTCCCATTTCCTCACCTTGCTACCAAACTACCTTTACACACAAGCCGAGGCAACAAACAACCTCCCTCTCCAATACTTCTGCCCTTCCCTCGCCGGAATTTCAAACACAATGTCGAAAGAAGTCACGGAAGAGGGACAGTCCGGCCTCAGAAAGGACTACGTCGACCCACCCCCGGCTCCACTCATCGACGTCGCCGAACTCACCCTTTGGTCCTTCTACAGAGCCCTTATCGCTGAGTTCATTGCCACTCTCCTCTTTCTCTACGTCACAATCGCCACCGTCATCGGCAACAACAAACAAACCAAAATGTGTGATGGCGTCGGAATCCTCGGTATCGCATGGGCCTTCGGTGGCATGATCTTTGTACTCGTCTACTGCACCGCCGGAATCTCCGGTAATTTCATTAAAACAATAAAGCCTCGTTTCCGCTAGCTTCTTGTTGTTTTTGGAATTTGGATTCAGGGTTTTGGTTTTCTTGTAGGTGGTCATATTAATCCCGCGGTGACATTCGGGTTGTTCCTGGCGAGGAAAGTGTCGTTGATCAGAGCGTTTGGGTACATGGTGGCGCAGTGCGCCGGAGCCATCGTTGGCGTTGGATTAGTTAAGGCTTTCATGAAGCATGATTATAACAATAACGGCGGCGGAGCCAACGCCGTTAATTCTGGTTACAGTAGAGGAACGGCTCTTGGTGCTGAGATTATTGGAACTTTCGTTCTTGTTTACACTGTCTTCTCAGCTACTGATCCCAAGAGGAGCGCGCGTGATTCTCACATTCCTGTAAGTTTCTTCTTCCCTTCTTAAACCGCCACGAAGTTCTTCTTTCAACTTCCAGGCTTATTTTTTGCCCATATTTTGAACCTCTAACCTCAGATGTGCATGTAAGTGTTAGTTATCGCTTGGTTACGCTCACTTAATGAAATACTTTGTTGTTCTTGAACAATGTGACAGGTTTTAGCTCCGTTGCCAATTGGCTTCGCGGTGTTCATGGTTCATCTAGCAACCATTCCCATCACAGGAACCGGAATCAACCCGGCCAGAAGCTTCGGCGCCGCCGTTATCTACAACCGTGAAAAACCCTGGAATGACCACGTAAGTCATCCCCAGCGAGATAAAAATTTCCGACTAATTATTTTATTGTCCGAATTATTATTTTTTAACCCTTTTTGTTGGAATTATACAGTGGATCTTCTGGGTGGGTCCGTTCGTCGGAGCATTAGCGGCGGCAGCGTACCACCAATACATTCTCCGGGCAGCCGCCATTAAAGCTTTGGGATCATTCCGCAGCAACCCCACAAACTGAGAGGAAGAGGATGATGATGATGGATGTGGAGCATGTTTTTAGAATGATTCATTATTAATTTGTGTGGTTATGTGTGACGATGAATGAGATTATGAGGAGGATGAAGGGAAGGAGGATTGTCTTCGAATGCTTTAATTTTATTTAATTTTTAAAATCTTTTGTTTGTTTAGTTTATTTTTGGCTGTGTAATATTATGATTATCTCTTCCTTTTCCTTCATTACAAGACAATTTGGCCTTCAATTGTTCTTATCTCTCATCCTTACTTTCTTATGCTTTTATTCACTGCTTCTATGAGTGGTTAACAGTTACCCTAACTTTTGAAAACTAACCAAGTTATAGTCTCTTTGGAATTTGGTGGTGAGTAATAGAAATGTTTTGGTTCAAAACCACTTTTGAATTTTGAAGCGATGTTGGACTTTCTTGGAATTAATTAGCTAAATTTTCTAATTTACAATATTCTATTCCACTTTGATTTTCTGTATGTTTTACCCTTAGGCAACTATTTTTTAGTTTTTATGGTGAAAATTATTAGGAAGGTTTACACGTACAAAAAAACGGATCTATTGTAAAGATTTATGTAATGCAATGATTTCTGGATGGGTTGTATCATAATAGGAATCCCCCAAATTGTGTTATAAAGTTAAAGAACTAACCAATGTTGTTTTTTAATAAAATGTTTTACAAGATTACTTCGAAAAATAAAATGTATTGTTTTTAATGCTAATAGAATTGGAGTTTTTTTTTAACACTTAAAACCATCTTTACGGTATTTAACATTATAAGCTACTATTTTAATCTATAAAATTTTGTTGTAAGTGCAATGAGGTTATACTATTTTACATTTCATTAAAGAAAACGATAGATGATAGTGGGGGGATATTTTAGAAAGGAGGAGGGAGATGAAAAGGAAGGAAGTAGGTAAGTTAGAAAATGATATTTGATGTAATGGAAAATGAAGTTAGGATTAGGATGAGGTTCATTACATTATAATGCATGAAGTAAAACAAAAGGGGGCAGGTGTCAACAAAGGAAGGGAGAGCTACAAACTACAAACTATTTGTGGGGTATTCTCTATAGTGAGAGACCAGCTTTTCTTTCCTTCTTATTTATTTATGTTTAAAAAGGTAAATAATTAAAAGAAAAAAAAAGAAAAGAAAAGGAAAAGATGTGTTGGGTCAATCTTGGACTAAACTCCAAAGACAGAATAATAATAATAATAATAATAATATTTTATTTAATATTGAGGGCAGCACATGGGGGGGTGTGTGGGTCCCAGACACTCTCAAAATCCGCTTGTTTCCTTTATCGTCTTGTGGTTTTGCTTTCTTTTTACAATTTCAAATTTGCCTCACCACAATTCTTTTCATTCTAACTTTTTCAATTTCCTTATATTTTCGTCTTAACTTTTAACTTCATTTCACTTTTACAATTTCCTCCTAATCAAAATTCTGTTTTTTTTTTTCAAGATTTAACATCTACATTATTTTAAATTAATTAATACATCATAACATGAAAACTGATTTTTTTTTTATTAATAAATCATGAAATCCAGAAACAAAACATTATCCAACTCGAAATTAACTCAAATTTGCCAAGAAAAGTACACGACAAACAATCTTCGTTAATTTATATCAAATAAGTTAAGTTAACCATCAAACTTTTAGATCAACCGATTAAATATAATAAATCTCTATGGGATATTAGAGATTCAAATCTTTTCTTTCTTTCTTTCTTGAAAAGTAGCAATAAGATATAGTATAAGGCTTAGGTAGGTTTGGGCTATGTCCTATATGTGAACAGCCTATTTCTTAGTTGAGGGGAATACAAAGGGACCCCATAGAAAGGGTAAATTGGTTTTTGAAAAAGTTAATAGTTGAGCATGAAGGACATGAGTCACCCAAACCCTAGCTCTCACAAACAATGATGCAAACAAAAGTGAAAAGCACATTTGTTTTCAAACAGTAACAACAAATGATAGGGGTCAAAATCCCCCCAAACTCATTAATCCGTGAAGGAAATGTAGAAACCGAAATCCAACTAGTTGATTCTGTTTTACAATTTTTCGACCAACAATTTCAACCAATTTAAGCTTTGCCTCTTTTTTTTTTTTTCCTTGCACCTATTTGGAATGCTGCTTCCAAAATATTTTGCTTTCACCAAATTAAAAAACTTAGTATGTATAATATGACCATTAACAGAAACCATCAACATACATCACTAAATTTTACCATTTGGTTTAAAAATACACCATTCTTTCAAAAATTGCAATATTAACCTTGATCTGACATAAACAGAGCAAACTATGCTTCCATGAATCAGTAGGAGTTGTAGCTTGAAATCTTCTATGTTGTAATATTAGAAATTACATAAGATTTAAAAAAAAACAAGAAAAAAGGACTCCAATAACAAAGAAGTCCTTCAAAAGAAAAAGAAAAAGAAAAAGAAAAGAAACAAAAGATAATAGAAAAGGTGTTGTACAAATTGACATATTTAAAATCTCTCTTTTCTCTTAAGGTGGTGCTAGTGCTAGAGTCATCCAATTGATGGCAGACAGAGAGTGAAATGTCACTTTCATTTGAAAGTAGACAGACAGACAGACAGAGAGCCTCAGCAACACAGTGGTCCTCATGGGTCAAACCCACATAACCACAGTTTTCTAATTGCCCCACCCACCACTCACAAGTTTTCCTTTAAACCCCCTTAAAAGTTTTTTTTTAAGTTGAATTCAAGTCTATGAAATTTGTTTGGGGTGGCAGTAATGTTTAGTAGAGTTAGAGAAAGGAAAACAAGGTTCAACATTGAAGGAGTTGTTTAGTTTGGAGTTAGTAAACAATAGAGGGTGAGAGAGAGAAGAAGATGAAATTTTTTGACAAATGTGCACCCTTCAATAGTGTTTGAAATTGGTGGAATTAAGTTATTTAAAGCTAACTTATAAAGTCAGTGGATCAAACTGGAATTGGTTTTTCTATGCAATTTCTTTGTTTTTGTTACTTTGAATAGAAAGAGAGGTGGACCTAAACAAACAGAACCCAGAAGCTTAATCTTTTTCTAAAATATGGATATGGATACAGGAGAAATCTTTAACTACATGATATGCTTCATTATGCAATACACTAAGATGATACAGCTTTAACATTATCCATAACATGTGTTAACAACACCTATATAGCTAAAATGGCAAATGATATGATCTATAAGTGATGTTATTAATCTAATGGTAATACTTCCTTTCCCATATCATAACAGAACATCAGAGAATGATTTGCATCTAAAATTTTCTACCTTGGAGTCGATGGATGAGATCATTTCTTTCAGCTGAGATGATTTCCTCTCTAATTCACTTAACCGAGCTTCTGTTTCTGCTACTTTTGTCTTTGCATCAGAAAGCTCTTTTTCTTTCAATGCCAAATCAGCCATTTGGGAATCTAGTTCTTTCTTTATTGATTCCAAATTCTGCTCACAGTCTGTCTTTGCGGCATCAATGGCTCGATGCTGACTTCTCAGCTCTACAGCTTGTGCAATTTCATTAAGGCGACTCTTTAACCATGTAACATCGATTTCTGAGGACTCGACATCTTTAAAAATTGCCAAGAGCTCTCTAACTTTGGACTTGGTTAGTTGGTGAAACTCAGTAGATTGCAATTCTTGAATCACATAGCACACGCACTCTAGATAGTATGAGCGCATGGAAACTGATTCCAATTTACAGGTAGCTGCAATATCCCCGTACTTTTCGAAGATCGATGTCAGAATGGAAGAAAAGCTGGATTTTACATGGTACTTTCCCACAGGAACACACTGCTCAGAATTTACAGACTCAATCTCCCCCTCGTCACTGTCTACTAGAGTTTGTTCAAAGCCAGACAAGCTAAAGCTAGATTCACTAGATTGCTTTCGAAATCTTTCTTTACCGTTGTTGCCGTTGGGTGTACGATTATCAAAAAAAGTTTCATGATTCCCACCCCCATTCTTATTATTTGTCATCTGTTCAAGCATCCGAATGGAACCCTTCTTTGGTGAATCCACTGAATACTCAGGCTGTCAAAAAAGACAACTGCAGGTTCAACATTTGATACGACATAAAACTGTTATCAATTTGTTATCAATTATGGGGGATGGAAAAAAAGGCGCACCATCATGAGACTATCGTATGAAGGAATTCGAGGCGTATCATGTTGCTCGACATTAAGACTAGGATCTTCAGGATGAATTTCTTCTGAATAAAATCTTTTGGCAGGGGATATGTGACCACCATTTATAGATTCTACCTTCTTCTTAGGAGAGATACGTGAGTTGAGTGATAGCGGTTCACTAGGAACTGTGCTTGAGTACCGTCCACCATCAACATCTTTTGGAGGCTTTGGTCGGGATCCCTTCTTCCTTCCAAAAGATTTGGAAATATCAAGCCTAAAAGATCCTGCAAGAATAAAAAGTAAAAGTTCAAAAAAAAAGAAAAAAGAAAAAAAACAAACAAATTGAGCTAGAAGAATAATTTTCAAAAGCATGAATAGAAGTTTGAGAAGAAACAAAGTCTTTTGACATTTTGTTCCATTTCAACAAATGATCAATCAAAGAGAATATCCAGGTTTCAAGAGCTATCTAATTTCCATCAAGTCCGTCGTTCTTGAAAACACAAACAGGCAACAATGTAGCATTGCCTTCCAGACTAAATTCTACAGAAGAAGAGGAAAAGAAATAATTTTTTCTAGAAGTTGACATACTAAAATTAAGGTAATGCATTAGAAACCAAGTCATAGTATTTTCTTTCTAACTAAAATTTAATACATAATTGGGATTGTATCCCAGGATAAGAGAATGAAGGATTTTCTACACTAATACTAAACCATGCTTGCATTAATATGATGCAATGCAATGAAATATCTTTGAATTAAAATTTCCATTGGCAGATATCAACTACTAAAGGCTACATTGGAAAGTCATCCCAAATTCATGCAAATAAATTTTGATCACAAAGAACTGACAATCTCTGAAGATAAATTCTTTGAGTTAATGAATTTGTTTCTTTTATTTTTTCATGTTAGAGGAGACGATACAGGTTGTCAGCATTCCTAGATGATGTCACAGAAACATGGATTCCATAAGTAGTATATAAGCCACAATCCATGCTCGTCATCTTGTTCTTTTGAGATTAGCTGTCAACAACTCAACAAAGTGCATCATGGTTCACAAGAAAACACACAAGAGAAAAGAACTTCCTCAAAAGGTGGCCATCAGGCAAAGAGTCGGACCTCGAGTTATAGTATTTGCTTTAACCAAAGAAAGTTTTTCGTTTCCCTCATTAGTATCTATGGCCATCTTTTAAAACTTGAAAATCACTTTCTACAGAAATCAACAGTCTTTTGGATGAACCTATGCAGTAGAAGACAACTTAATACATGCATGATTTTCTTGCAAAAGATCTCTCGATCCCGAAATTCCTGAATTACCCTCAAAGCTGTCTTACTATAAAGATCAGCAGAGTCAAATTATGGTAATTTAAAAGAACTGTTCAACAAAAGTGAATAATTCTACTAAATATTCCATGTCTTCATGGAACTTTCTCACTAATAATAGAAGCCATTTAAGAGTTCAGAATTCTCACATTTAATCTTTGAGAGAAAGAACAGGCATAGAAAGAGAGTATAATTCTACTAAATTTAGAGAAAGAAAAAAGAAAAGCAAACAAAATGGACCGATTTCATTCGCTTTTATCAGCCACATCCTAGTTAGAGAACTTTAGGTGAAATAGAACTGTTTGTATTATCGGAGGACATTAATGCTTTAATGAAAACTGTTTGCTCAACCACCTATTCAAGTTGCACATGCTTTCTTTATCACGTCGAGAGTAATCAAATAGAAGATTGAAAGTAAATATCTAAGAGAACTTACAATCTTGTGAATGAAACATGAATTGAATCCAATGAAAAAAAAGTAGTTTATCAAAGCCAACAGGGATTGAAATTCAAGAACATCCAAAGAATTATTACCTTTAGATTTTTTATCCTTTCCTGCCTTGCTTTCAGCTGTTTTTTTAATGCAATATTCAGTGCATTCATGAAATGGATTTGAAGCATAAATACAATCTGGGCGAACTTTTCTCCTTTCAGCCATCCCCTTTGTTACTTTGCTAAAATCTAACTACCTGTAATATTCACAGCATCAGATTCACCATTTTTGTAGCATAGTCAGAGCTTTGTCACAATGCTTTTCTCAGTTCAAACAAAAAATTTCCATGTAAAAAGAGACGAGAGAGAGAGAAATGGAATACGAAAAGAATAAGCCAAGCAGGAAGGTAACTAAACTCAAAATTGGACCTCAAATCATCCAATAAAAGGGATGGCAAAAGGGGATTCAAAATTCATCAATCTTCACAAGAGAATTTCAATGCCTTCATTATTTGACGAACAAACATAACAAAATGGAAAACAAAAAAAGAAAACAGTCCACAAACTCCACATTCATTAATTGACAACCAAACATAGGTAAAACCGGAATCCAGCTTAAATTAGCAAAACTAATCAAATACCCAAAAAAGAATCGTTTCAAACAAAACAAACTCAAACCCAGAGAAATCAAACCCCACATAAGAAATCCCAGAAACCCAGAAATCAAAATCGAAAGAAAAAATTTTCACAGAAAAAGAAATTTAAAGAACAGAAAACAATGAACCAACCTTGAAATCGAGATTGGTTTTGATTGAAGGATTTGCTCTCTCCCTCTCTCTCTCTCTCTCTCTCAATGGAAGAGATTTTCCATATGCAAAGGTAAAGTTGGAGTGGCCACTATATTCTAACGCTGCCATTAATGGGTTATCTTGGACGACGTTGAAAGATTGACTTATTAGGTGAAACACCAAAAAGAAAATTAAAAAGTTGAATTTTTTTGGGCATTTTTCAATGCTAAAATTCCAGCAAACATGGACACTTTTACATATAAAATTAAAACAAGACTCTTTTAGTCATCAAAAAGTTGAAAAACAAGAAATTATTATACAATTTCCTTGAAATTTATGGCTGAAAATCAATTTGGTATGTGAATTAGTGTGTATTAATTGAACAGATTTTCAAAAGACTGCTACTTGCCACTTGCCAATTCCATATTTGTTTCTAAATCTACAGAGTTCATCATCTTTGTATTAAAATTTGAATATGAGTTTGATTTTGATGTATCAAAATCATATTGTGGATAAGAAATAACTTCCCATCAAGCATTTTGTTGACTCTAAGTCGATTTCGAGCTCAAGTTGTTAAACATCCATATCTTTTCTTATTTCGTGTTTCTTTTCAAATTTTCATTCGTTGGAAACTCATTGGATGAAGGTTCCAATAAATTTCTGGCATATATCCAAATTTTAATTGGTATAAATTTCTGACTCTAAACTCTTAAAGTTTGTGTGTATTGGACCAGTAAATTTGAACTCATTGGATGACACTAATAATAATTAAGTGTGTAAAACATAAGAAAAGTTTTTTTTTTTTTTTTGGGTAAAAGACTATTGATAATAAATTCTTGTTTGTTTGTGATGATAAACCCTTTTCAAAGATATAGTTTATTACTGATAAAAACTAAAGTTGGATCTAAATCTTGTTATATTTGCAAATTCTTTTGCATTGTGTTATATTTTTCAATATTATAGATGTGGTGGCTATATTAGAAAATGTTAAATGAGTTAGACTTAAGATGACTATGATATATAGAAAAATCAAGTCTACCAACCAAAATCAACTAAACCGAAAGGTGGTTGATTGAAGAGAAGGACAAGTTTGTTCGGTATCGATTTGGAAAAAGTACAAACTCACAACTTTTTTAAAAAAAATTCAAAGACTTAAATTAACCTAAACTGACTTTTTGACCAACCTATGGTTGGTGTGTAATCATTTATGGTCTAGGTCGGTTTTAACATTTATTAAATCGATCATATAGTCGGTTTATTGACGGTTTGGTAAAAAAATCTGATTCCTACTAACCAATGCCCATGGTTAAATTCATCTCGCTCTGATACTCAAATCTTTCTCGAGAATATTATTTTTGTGGAAAAGTTTGCCGATGTCTCATAATAAGAACAAAATTGTTTTATGCTTTTGTGACTTCGACATCCTTTTAAGGTCATTTTTCGATCTAAAAAAATTCTTTTTCATATAGCAACTTCTCCATCTTTCTTGATGAGAAGGATAGCTTCTAATTTTCTCTTCCTATCTAACAAAAAAAGAAGAAAAGATTTCTTAACCATACACTTTTACACTTTTTATATTATCAACATCTTTCATTTGAACGTGAGTTAGTTTATTATATAATATCCTAAAATTGAATGTTGCATTGAAAAACCTATAATATCATACACATACCATTAAAGTATTTTAGTAACCAACATTCTAACTTAATTTGGCTATTAAATAGAAGTCCATATTAAGATTAGCCTTTTGCCAAAATTGGTGTTTTCTTTATATTTATTATTTACTTTCTTTATAAAAAAAAGTTATGAAGTGGTAGATCTAAATTAGAAGGAAAATATAAATGAAGTTGAAAAAAAGAAACAACTTTTATTCCATTTATTAAAGCTAAATTGAGCTTAGCTTTTGTAGTTATTACACATTCAATTCTTATATTGTTACTTAATTTTTCTTCTAGTCCAATTTTAATAAATTAATTTTTAAATATAACAAAATAAACTAAAATATTTATAAAATATAACACTTTACTTTCGATGGATCGCTATAGGTTATTATATGTGTCTACATGTATGATGATTGATACAAATAATAATCTATCTTAGCTCATCGTGATCCATCACAAATGAATTATGATATTTTACTATATTTATATATATATTTAGAAATTTTACCCTTTAAAATAATTTCTCTCATGAATAAGTCAAGATCTTAAAATTTGTTAAAAGCAAGTGAATTAAAATAGAGAGTATAAATTAACATTTGTAAATATAGAAAAAATGAACAAAAAAAAAACATTTAAAAAATCAAAAAAATCAAAATTTCAATATAACTTTGATAATTTAGAATAAATAATATAAGTGGAATGAAGAAGAAAAAAGAAGAATGGAAAAGGATATATTTATGAGTAATATTTAGTAGGTAGAGGTGATGTAAGAGGTGAGTAGGGTGTCCGTTCCACACCACATGTGGTTGTGATATGAAATGTCAAACAAAGTGGTTAAAGTTATGTTACAATTATTTCTTTCTAATATTTAACTTCAAAAACTACTTTCTTTTTTATTTATTTCTCTAACAAATAAAACATAATACAATCAAATAACATTATTAATTTTATGCAACATAGGGTGTCCACAAAATAGTCCCACACCACAGTCCTATCACCTCTCATACCTCATCTCCCTCACTCTTATATTTATATGTGCACATTTACATAGCGTCACGTCTTACTTGTTTACTTTGGATTACCACATCAAAAGTATAAATCAATTTACAATTTTAATAAAAAATATAAATCTTAAGATATGTGGCATTTAGTGTAAACCAGTGAGACATAGTGCATGGGAATTTTCACAATTATTTTTGTTAATATTTTTCATTTGTTTGTATTTTTGTTATTTATTTATATTCGCACATATTTTTAGAATAAATTTGCTTCATATATTTATATTGAAACTAAGAAAAGATACTATTTTGATTCTTCAATTTTAAATTTGTTTCTTTCTATTTAATTACTGAGTTATGAATTTGGTTTCAATTTAATGTTTAAACTTTAAAATAATGCTACCAAGACTATAATTTTGTTTAATTTGATTTCTAGATTTCACATATATTTTGACATAGTTTTGAGTTGTTTTTATTGTATCTCACTTTTTATCTTTAGTTTAATTTTAAAAGAATTTACAATTCATTATCAATTTAAATTTTCACTTCATAATGGTTTTGAATTTAGTTATAATACATTTGAACGTAGGTAGTTTATCAAAAACCAAAATTAAAAAAATCTAGGATTCAAACAAAAATAAAACTAAACTCGAAAGGGTAAATTTAATTTGTAAGACAAAGTTATGAACGAAATTAAAATAAAACCTAAACCTTAATAACTAAAAATATAATATTTTGAAACCTATCACTCAAATAAAAACAATAGCCAAAGGGTAGTGACAAATAAGAAAACTTTTTCACTTAAATTAATAAACAAAAATAAAGTTTTTTTTTTTAAATGAGTATAAATAAAGTAGGAATGGGCATGTGGTTGTTCGATGAGTTCCTATCAAATTTAAAAAACTATATGAGAATGCATGTGATGTCTACAAATTTATATATTTAATTTGTGGGGAGAGAATTTATGTAATTGACATCACAAAATTAATATAGAAAATTGTTATGAATAGGAATAATATGCTTGATTTACTATTAAAATGAATGTTTAAAAGAAATTATTGTTTTTAGTATAATAGTATTGGGAAAAGAAATTTCAAACTTTTCATCCATTTTAGTAAAAAATGTTTAGGTTGAAACTAACTTCGACAAAAAATGTTAATATATAATACATCAATAACATATACTTAATTTAAAATCGAAATACAATGATGAATGTTGATATACTATATATATAGTTAGAAATAACAAAGGTTAACTAATTTGTTTTGGTACATGATCATGTAAGACCCATCAATTAATTCGCTTTCAAAATTCTATATCATATATAACTTACTACTAAAATCTATGCTTTGCTGGAAGGCATGCAGTTTGCTTTATAGGTTATTGGTTTTGGTGACCTTTTGAAGTCATTTTTTTATGAAGTGTGAGAGGATTAAGTTATATAACTCTATGTGGCTGCAATAATTAGATATACCTATTTTTTTTCTGCTAAACGTGTTTGTAGTTTTGTATCTAGTAGAGTTAGACTTATAATATTTTTATTGTCTTTTCCATGTTGGAACCGATAAGGATGGTTTTGATTACTAATATATTATGGTTTAGTTTGACATTATTTCTTTTTCTTTAAAAAAAAGTGTGTTAAACAAACGTCCCATGCATGTACACTAATATTTTACTTAAAATGAATATTTAATATAACGAAAGTTAATAAACAAATGATATATTAGATTTACAACTAAAATGGATCTTAAATAAAATTGTTGACACACCTACCTCTACTACAGATATGACTCGCTGATATCTATTAATATATACTTAAAATGTACCTTGCATAATCCATTCCTTTGTGATGAATAAAAGAGCAACCTATACATTATTTTAGAAAATTTCAAAACTAAAATATTAAGGGAAAATGACAGAGTTTTAGAAATTAGAAATTAAATTTTGTGTTGACAAAAAAGAAAAGGGTTTGGTGGGTATTTGGGGATAATGTTAATGAATTAATTAAATTGTTAAAGAAGCAAAGTCAAATGCATAACCCAAAGGCTACTCCTAATAAATTAACTAAAATTACCAATATCCATATCCTATTAAATATAAAACAAAACCTTATAAACAATATACCGAAATCTTTATAGAGTCTATATATATTAATAATATTTTGTAAAAGATTTTATTAACTCTTTGATCTTTTTAATTTCCGTTTTCTAATTTTTAAGCTTTTTTCCTTCATTTTTTTTTATTATGTTGATTTCTTTTTTAAAAATATCTTTTAGTTTGTGATTAACCAACTATTTGAAGGGATGATTGAATTGAACCTAATCAATTATAAATATAAATATAAATATATAATTAAGACACAATACATTATTCAAATAAACTTAATTTATTTTCGTTTTTTATGAAAAACGTTTTCTTTGCATTATCGAAATTAATTTCATATCACCTTTCACAATTTACATCTAAAATATTATTTTTACCTTTTAGATATGATAATTAAACTTTCATGCATTAATAATTTACTCAAATTTCCATCATTTTCCATGATTCTCATAAAAAAAAAAATTCAAAATTTTCACCAATTAATTTCAAATTCATGGTTTTTGTTTTACTAATAACTTATAAATCTATAAACTTATCTATATATAGACACACACCATCTCTCTATTTTTCATTTTGGAAAAATATTATTTATCAAATTTAATTTGTCCCTCAAATTTTAATATTATGTATATTTTAAGTTTATTGTTGGTGTACCAGTTGAATAATGCATAATCCAAAGTTCCTTTTCTGATTTATATAAATAATATATCTTAATTCAATTCTAAATTGTTTTGTTAACAAAGATGCATACTTATAGAAAAAAAAAAAAAAACATAAATACCATTGTCCTTTTTAATTTAAATTATTCTAATAATTTAGTTTAACCAACATTTTTAAAATACAGTGAAATGAACCAAAATAAATAGAAACACTTTTAGTATAATAGTATAAGGTAGTTATGATGGGTGACAATTTTAGAACTAATAATTAAGTATATAGTAACATTTAAAAAAATTATAAATATAGCAAAATTTATTAGTGATAAACTTTTATCCTTGATTGACTCTTATGATTTATCAATAGACTAATATATGCAACAATATCTATCAGTGACAGATTCTTATAGTTGATATATTAGAACAAATTTAGTTATATTAGCAACTTTTTTAAAATGTTGTTATATACTTAATTTTTTTAAAAATTTAATTGCTATATTTATGATTATTCTTCTAGCCTATAACAAATGATAACAAATGAGAACAGAAAAATGTATAAAAACAGTTTTGACAAAAATGTAATCAAACACATTAGTGTTTTTTTTTTTAATGTTAAAAGAAAATCACGACAATACGTTAAACAAGTTTTTTCAAAAGTGTGTTTGGATTACTTTTTAAAGTGTTTAAATTTGAAAAAAAAAATCAATTTTAAAATATTTATAGTGTATGTTAATTTTTAAAAAATAAGATTGAAAAATAATTCATTTTAAAGAAAAAACATCTTGAAACCAAAATTTGAGAAAATAGGTTTTTAAGCAATATTACATATGTAAACACTTATAAAAAGATTCAAAGAAAGTGTTTCAAAGAAAAATGTATTTATGAACAAACATTTTTTTAATAGATAATTCAAACGCACTCTTATACTAATAGGTTGTACTCTAGACACACAACGCTTTCTAAACTCATACTAAAATATTCACACTCTTGAGTTTAATCCTATAAATTTAAAAGTAGAGATGTCTAAACAATGTCATCTCAACATTGATTATTAATTACAATCAAAGTATGACTAACAACTCTATTGATAAATCCATTTTAATAATGTCTAGGGACCGTTTGGATTGCAGATATTGTTTTATGTGTATAGATATTAAATATATGAAATTTAAATTTCTTAGATAATTAACGTTTGGGTTTGCATGTGAAAGATCATTATTATCTGAAAATAGAGTATTTGTGTTCAATTTAATAATTTGTAAAAAACAAAACTAAATAAGAGGTATTTTCAAATATAACAAAGAAATTGAAATTATTTACAAAAAAATATAGCAAACTCATTCAATTTTTTTATAGCTCGTTTGAGGTTTTTTGCTATATTGTGTAGATATAGTTTGGAAAATTGTCAAAAATACAATATTTGACTAAATATCTACTGTATAATCAAATGTAGTGAATTTTGTCTTAATAGTTTTATTTAAATAGTTTGTCAATTATTTATATTTTTGAAAAACCCTTTCAATTCTTTCCTATTTATGACAGTTCTTCGTTAAATAATTACTTAACTAGATACTAGAGATGAATTAAATTTAACATAAAATAATTTATTGTTAGGTTAATTAATTACTTAGTTAATAAAATAAAAAAATAAAAAATATTTTTTAACTAAACATAACTAAATTAATTACTAAAAGCAATTCAATTAATATAAATTAATTATGACATTAATATTTAATGATAATAATTCATATTAAATGGTTAAGATAGCATAATTCATATTAATAATTTATTAGGTATAAATAACATATTAATATTTCATAATTAACTAAAAATTAATAGTAATGAACAATTTATATTAATTTTAAAACTAGTTATAATTATGTTTGGACATAAAAATCTCACACTTTTACCGGTGTTAAAAAATCAGGTTTTAAAGTTTCTAAATAATAATATCTTAGAGTTGAATAATAGTATCGTGAATTTTAAAAAGTGAAAGGATATTAAATGTCTGAAATCTAGTAGAAAAACCAACAAATCAAACGAGGATGAAAAGTAAAAATGAAAAAATAACTATTTAGCGCAGTAAATATCAACTAAAGTAACAACCTATAAATGAACAATTACAAAATTGTCAAAAACATTTGAAAATTTTAGACCTATGACTCAAATGTTTGATCTTATGCAAAAAATAACAAATTTAAACATTCAACCCAATTTAAAAGAGAGATTGAAACTGAAATATCTAAAATACTCTAATTGATTTTGGATCCTGTACATAAAATTTGATTGATATGTGATCGTTATCTAATTAACATGTAATTTTTTATTGTCATCCGATCACGGTTGGCTTCACATGAAACTCTATTCAATAATTGCTTGCATATATTTATTTGCCATTTTGACATATATATATATATATATAATTTCAAACTTGGTTTTAAGGAACCTACAATGTAGGAAATGAGTTAAGTAGTTTGTTAGGGAAGTAAGTTATAAATAGAGGAAAAAGAGGGTGGAGAAGATAAATCAACATTTGGAAATTTAATTAGAGCTTAACACCAAAACCCATCCCTAGCAGCTACTCTTTTGAGTATTGATCATGACTTGTGATGTGTGTTGTTTTGGGCCATGAGAAACTTCCAATTTCAAAGGGAAAAAAAATGTGTGTAGAGTCATCTTTTTAATTTCTCCAAGCTCTTAATTACTACTAAAGATGACATAATTTCATCTTTAATTATTCTTTCTTTCACACTAACTTTTTGTTTGAAATAAAGATGGAATTAATTACGTGGGAGAAAAGTAAAGACAACAACCTTTTATTTTGAAATTTAAAAATATTTTATTTTTAAAGAATTTTTTTTAACGGGACAAAACCAAAGGCACTCATTTCTAACAACCACTAAAAGGTTAGAAGTACAAATTTTACTGTATTTATAATTTTTTTTAGAATATTGCTATATATATACATGTTCATTTGAATTATATACTAATTTCATGTTTGTTTAATTAATGAATACCAAAAAACTAAATGAATACCAACGATGAAAAAAATTATTATCAAAGCATGTATATTTAAGCATTTTTGTAAGTACTTCAAATTGTTTGGATACAATTAACAAAATCACATTCTTTGACAAACTAAAAAAATATGGTTAAAAAATAATAATTCAATTTTGATATTAAGTTTTCACACTTTCAAATTTATAATAATTCAGTCTCTAATATAAAATAATTAATTAATACTAAAATTTATTAATTTAAGATACTTTATAATTTAGTAAAAAGAGTGAGTCTTCAACTAATTTATTTACACAATAAAGTTTAGTTTAACGAAACGGTAATAGAAAGTAAATCGTTACAAATATTAACGGACTAGATCGTTACATTATAAATTAAAGTATATGGACTAAATTGTCACAAACAAAAAGTTTAGGGTGTGGGAGAGGGAAAAGATTATGGAGGAAAGGGTCATTTTCTTGTTTGGGGGAAGAGTTATTATAACACTTCCTCAATCCCCTTAATCGTACCTCAACTCTTCCTTAATCGTACCTTAACCCTTCCTCAATCTTTCCTTAACATTTTCTTATTTATAATGAATCCATTTAAGTTTAAATATTATTTAATCTATTTTTTTTCTCATTTATAATTTTTATACTTATGAGTTTGGTTAATTTTAATCTTTTTATTTTAAAAATAGTAACTTCTTTTTAAGTTATGAATTTGATACAATTACACCACTTGACCCTTCTTTTATTTGCTCATGTATTATGAAAACTAGGATGGTTTGGTAAATTAAATATATGAAATTTGTGTAATGGATTTAGAATATGAATTAAAAAAATAATTAATAATTTAATCTCACGTAACGATTGCGTAAAAAATGTTGAAAATGGATGTCGTATTTAAAGAAATTACTGCAAATTGTTTTATGAAAATTAGGACAATTTGGTAAATTAAATATACGAAATTTCTGTATTTAAGTTAAAATATGAATTCTTTTAAAAAATTAATAATTTACTCGCATGTAACGATTACGTAAAAAAAGTTGAAAATGGACGTCATATTTAAATAAATTACTACCAATTGTTTTACAAAAACTAGGACGATTTGATAAATTAAATATACAAAATTTGTGTACTGAAGTTAGAATATGAATTTTTAAAAATAATAATAACTTTTGCTCGTGCACTGTGTTCCATGTAATTGACTTCGATTTATAACTCTCTTCCTAGAAACTATTTTGTTCTACTTCTATCGTTTCGTTTGAATAAAATTAAGGTGTCAGTTATTGGGTTTAAATCAATTGTTAAATATACGCAATTTGTGTATTGCATTTAGAATATCAATTAAAAAACAAAAATATAACTTATTCACACATAACGATCCAACATTAAAAAAAGGTTGAAAATGGACGTCGTATTTAAAAAAATTAATGAAAATTGTTTTATGAAAACTAGGATGATTAAGTAAATTAAATATATATAATTTGTGTATTGGAGTTAGAATATGAATTTTAAAAAATAACAATACTTTATTAGCACGAAATGCTTACATAAAAAACGTTGAAAATGAACATCGTATTTAAAAAAACTAATGAAACTTGTTTTACGAAAATATGATAATTTGGTAAATTAAATTTATAAATATTTATGTATTAAATTTAAAATATGAATATTAAAAAATAATATTCATAAATAATATTCATAAATCTTTTTTCACGTAATCTTTCCTCCAAACAAATATTTTCATAACAGTACCTATTATAATCATTCTTCAAACACATACTATCATAACACTACTAATTCTCCAAATACATATTATCATAATCCTAGGATTATCATGATGTTTTTCCTCTATAACTTTTTTTCTCTCCAAACGCACCTTTAAAGACTAAATTGTTACTTCAATAAATTATAAGTGATTTTTAATCAAATATAAACTTAGCAGGGCATTTAGGTTATCTGAGCTCATGTTCCTCCCATCATTTAGGTTAAAAATTTGTAAAATTTTAATCAAATACAATCTTGTTCCTCCCATCATTACCAACTCATCTACATTTTTCTTCCTTTAATCCATCAAATTGAAAGGAAAACAAAATCCTAAAAGAGCCACTCTCTCATGCATGGACTGCAGTTCACCTACCAAAATTTGAACCAACAACCAATTATAGAAAAAGAAACAATTGTAGAACAAAAAGTATTCTACATCAGCTAATTGTTTGTATTCTATTTCTCTCTCTTTGTTTCTAATGGGAAAAAAATGCTGAAAAGAGATGGAACTTTAGTTGGCCCTTAACCTGAGGTATATAGGTTTTTGTCTGATAAGCTTTGGGGAGTATATGATGATGCCCATTCCCATAGTCCAGTTGTTAACTATTGCTATCAATTGAACTGTTTTTTTTCTCACCCTTGAAAAGTTTTTGAGAGAAACTTGGAGAGGATCCTTGCTATTGTCTTCTAGGTGTGTGCCTGGTGAATGTACTCGGGCAAACTGTTTCATTCAAACCTGTACGCAACATTAATATTTTTATTTTCTTGGGCATAATTCCCTTTGAGTATATGATTCTCTGACCAAATCTATCTATTATTGTGATGTTTTTGGCATGTTCCAATGCTGTCTCTAATTATCCTCTGCTTCTATCAATAAATACAGGTGATTTCAATCATAGCATTGTCATCATGCAAAACCTGATGGAGACTAAGACCTCTTGTAGGTAGCAAAAGCTGGGACTACTGTGTTATTTGGAAATTGAGCCAAAACCAAAGGTTGAGTTACTACTTTGATTCTTTTTCTGTCATTCGTAAACTTAGTTTTTAATTTTGTTTCAGCCTTTCAGATCCATCTTATTTCTCTCACTCACTCTCAAGCTCTCTTTTCTGTTTCAGATGTATTGAATGGATGGATTGTTGTTGTGTTGGGACTGAGAATAATAAAAAAGGTGGAGAAGAACTTGTGCTTTCTGTTTCTCAAGTCATTCTATGTAGGGACACCATATGTGCACACCCAAGAGCTAGTTCTTGTGATCAACTGCCATTTCAGTGCCTCTAAATTCTGTGTATTTCGTCGTTGATTTTTATCATCTCATGCCCCCTTCCACTTCCTCTCCCCCCTTCTCTTTGTCTCTGATGTTCTTTGTTGAACAGGGTTTATATACAGACATTGCTATCAAATGAACCCAAATGGCTACTCTTTTCCAATGCTGATGTGAGTAGCATTTGTAGAGAAAATTACCATACTACTACAGGTTGCAACAACAGCTTACATTTTTTTTTCATCCTCTTTGTAGGAAACAATGGGGACCAGAGTTTTAGTTCCATTTCCATTTGGACTAGTGGTGTTGTTCATTGCTAAACATGTATAGACAGACACTCCTAATAACTCATTCTTTTGAAGGGGTTGAATTCAATTAACTAAACTGCAACAACTGTATATATTTGTTTTGAGTAAGGATAGCAAAATGGTTTACCTATATTTACCATATTACAATACAATGCAGCGTTTGGATGGACCAAGAAACCATTGTTAGTTCAAGTAACATGGACACAAGTTTCTCTGTTGATATAAATGGAACAAAAGGAATCCAACCAAAGCCATTTGTCACATATCAGAATGTTGTTCTAAAAGATCTTGAAAATCAATCTGAGGCACACGTTCTGCCACACCAACATTAGCAAACACCAATGTGGGTTATGACATCTCATTAGACAGAATCCACCTATGCATTTCTCTATCAACTTCTTGCAATAGTTCAATTACTGCTCAACAAACAGAGACATAAGAACGAAATCTTCACTGAATGTTCACAGGATTCGTTCTTCACAGATAAGCAGGGAAACCCTTACAATTTTTCAGCTGAAAATGAGCTCCAATAAGTTGATACAATGCAAGGGTCCTTAATGAACACATTAAACATTCATGGACAATAAGAAGAACATTGAATGTAAAGAGCTGCAGGAAGAAAAGGACTTAGTCAAACATGAAAATGGAAGGTCTGATTCAATTTTTTATTGCATTGATCAGATTGATGATGAAGATGATGCAATCACATAGTACCGCCAATGGACTAGGCAGGATCCTCAATAAAAAAAACCTTATTGATGAGGCCTAGGACGAAGAGAAGAAAGAAACTAAATGAGCGGTTGTATAACCTACGAGCATTGGTTCTCAAAATTCCTGAAGTGATTGATTACAACTAAACCCTTGTTTGGATCGCCGAAAATTATCCAGGGAAATGAAACAAAACAACTTCCTTTGCACTTAAATAAGTTTAAGTCATTTTCATCTCATAATTTGTTTGAGTTAAATCCATCCCAAAATTACGAATTTTTAAATTATCTTCTAACGAATATAGCTGCTGTGGATTTCTCAGATTGGTGATGCAATTGATTTTGTGAATGAGTTACAAAAGTAAGTCAAGGATCTCCAAGATGAATTGGAAGAACATCCAGATGATGAAAATAGTAAGATTGTAGTTTCAGGAAACAATGGAAACCTCAATAGTGTCCAAGTACCTGAGTTTCTAGGCCAGAATGACAAATCCCAAAACAGTTAACATATGCGAATACTAGGACGGTGGAAGTTTTTTGAAGCAAAATCATCAGGACATTGAAAGGACTAGCAATGACAAGATTCAACAGATGGAGGAACACATTAGAACTTAATTGTAGGAAAAAGAAACTTTACAGGTTTGTGTACATATGTATGTTTCCTACAAATGCTAAAATTAAATAATCCCAACCATAAGTGGAAGTGGCACAAATTGATCGGAACGAGTTCTTCGTAAAAGTGACCAGTTGGGTTTATGAGGCCTTAAAAATGCTCTTGGCTTGGAAGTAACAAATGCAAATGTGATCAGTTGCAAATGTGATCAGTTGTAGAAAAAGGATAGTGAAAAATTTCAAGTATATGATGTAAGAGTCTCATTACTAGAGGTAATAGAGTATCCATGTAGAGGGTGGTCTGAAATAATCAAGGCACCAAAGTGCATTGGAAGCCACATGGATTACTAGCCCTACCCCCACCCCCACCAGCATCAGCAACCAGACCCAACTATCATTTCAAGACAAAGATATCACTTCACGCCTACATCTCATTGATGATCAATTCCTAGTTTTTTTTCCCTCTCTATTTTTTAAAGGCACCAAATACAAAACTATATTTATTTGTTCTCGATAATACTTTGTAGTACTACCACAATAAAGAATGGTGAACATGCAAAATCAAATCCACAAGCAAAATATCCAATGATCAAAATCAATTACCTCTTAGTGGCGAGTGAGGGAGGTCGTGTAGATAATTAATGGCCTGCCATATGAACAAACTCTAGCTCCAGTTAGCTCTGCTCGACCATGAAATTACTGCAGTAGATTAAAAACTCCAACAGATTTATGAATAGCAGCAGAAGATCGATGGCGACTATAATTGGTTTCAATAGTATATATATTGAAAGCAATAAACACGAAAACGAGGTTTCCGTGAAAATTCGAGTACCTCAAGAAAAATGTTAGAAATGCAACCAAAGTAGGTATTGATTAGAAGAGAGATAAGTCATGTGTACATAACCGAAAGAGACAATATTACACATACAGGGCTTTTTTGAGTGAATACAAAAAATAAAATCACTAAAAACATATCAAGTGGTATCAAATTCAGCCTCTCATTTAGTTAATTTAGTGTGCCTTCATGACATAGGTTTGTGACCGAGCTTATTAATAGGGTTTAGTGAAGTGAAACCGAAATTTGTTTGATTAGAAGTCATATACTTGAAAATAAATATATTTGAGTGACTATATTGAAAAATGTAAGTGCCTAGATGATGTAGTCATATTCTCTTGAATCAATATGGATTGAATATCTCATGAGACTTGATAGTCTTACATTCTAACAAAATAGTGTCATAGTTGTATATTTTACTTAATTGTATCGATGTGTCATGATAACATAGTCGTAATGACATGTCATTATTCATATTAAAGAGTAAACACAACCCAATAATTATTTGAAGAAAAGCTTGATAGTCCTTCACTTCAAGAGTAAATTGTTGGGAACATGAACAATAATCAATATTGTGCAATTTATGAAAGATGGATAGTTTCAATCATTTATTAATTATCACCTTACTATAGTGGATGATTTGAAACTCTAACTCAATCCCCAACTTCAAATAAGTTAATATATGTCTATTAACTTTTAACTAGGTCAATTGAGATATGTATGTTCAAGTTAATATTAAAAAACATAAATCACTTGCATAAATGGTATTTTGACTAAAAATAATAGAATATATAACACGTGAAAAAGACTAAAAACTCATGTTCATCCACCATTTTGAATGCATCTTCTCGAATTTCTCAAATTAAAAACTATTATGAATAACTTTTATAAGTTGCTCTCACCGATATTTGCTATTAGTAATAACTTTCTATTTGTTATCCTTACGAGTTCTTCTTTCAATTTTCTCAAATTGAAAATCACGGTTGATTGATAGCAAATATTAATAAATATAAATAAATTCTATAAATTTTGTAACTTTTAGAGACATTTGATATATTGTCAATAATATCTCGATCTTAATAAAGGAATAATAATAAAAAGAACAAAAGAATAATAATAATCCATCGGTTTTTTGTTGTGATTTAGAAGATCGGACCTTCTTCGTGGTATCGAAACCGAGAAATTAGCATTTCCCGAGTTTTTTCGCAATCCTGCCAGAAAGAATTTCGACGGCCACTGTCGAAGATGATCGTCTGCGTCGCCGTCGTTGGCCACCAGGTGCGACCCCCATGAATACCATATTTTATGAAACCCAAAATAATTTCATATATGTTTATAAGAAAAGATTTTGTGATCCCTTTTTCCGATTCGGGCCGAGCTAACAGAACAACCCCCTTTACATTCAAAGCTTCACGGAGGCCGATGATGCTCTCAAGCTCCACCACATTGTTCACTGTTCGCTGGATGTCGTCGATGAGCGAGGTATATTTATCTCTCTTGTAATTTGATATTTCGCGATCAGATCTACGAATCTCGCTTGATGTTGTACTCAACTAGTAGGGTTTTTTAATTGCTTTGATTTATGTGTCTTGTAGACTCCAATTTGTTTTTCTTATCTTGTTTGTGGTGTTGTTGCCAGTGAACAATCCGAGAAAATCTGGACCGACCCTCAACGAGACATTTCTAGGTCTTCTTTATCCGACAGAAAATTACAAAGTGTGAGTATGATTGTTCATATAAGTAGGATCAGAATTGGTCCCGCTTTCTATTTCAATTGGAGTGGACCTTTAATGCTCTGTACATTTCCAGGTATGGCTATTTGACTAACACCAAAGTGAAGTTTATTATGGTGACAACAGATCTAGATGTCAGAGATGCCGATGTTAGAAGTGTGAGTTTCGTTTGTGGGTTTTTTGCAATTTTCTACAGCAGTATAGTTCTTTAATTTCCATTTCACTTGTGACTATACTGTCAAGTAAGTTTTGAAAAACTTCAGACTTGTTTATTTGTGAAAACTTTAGTGATGCAAACACTTAATCAGTGCCTCCTACTATTCAATTGTCTTTTAGAAGCTTGCTTTCAATGTTAAAGGGCAAGCTTTCCCGTGGTTGCTATTTAGTATTGATGTGAGCATGATATATTCCTAGGGAGGAAATTGACATATATTACCTTCCTTGACGGCGAGCTGAAACCAGAAGTGGCATCTGTCAGTATCTCAAATGAGCTTCTTATGCTCCGAATATGCACACTTTGATCTCTAAATACATATAGCAATAGAGGATGTGTGAGTGCTAGCATGCTCAACATCCAAGGATAATTGAGATGTAATTCTTTCCTTGAGGTCTAGGGCTCTAAACCTATAATAGAGGATATGTGAATACAAATACCATTGTAGCTGGTTAGGAAGATAGATTTGAACATGACATATTTTAGAGACTTGAGAGGTACACTATTTATTCACCTCACATGCAGCTGAAACAAGAAATGACGTCCACTCAAATTTGAAGTTAGTTTCTTATCTGAAAATATTTGCGTTCAAATTTTATTGAACAAAACCTAACAATAAGATATTTTAATAATGTGCAATATATGATTCATCGTCATTGTTATTTTTTAAGCATTGGTTTCTTTTAATGTTTGTACTTTTATAATTCGACAGATCAACTGTTTTATTTTTTATAACTCTTGCTTCTTTAGGGAGTTTTGGTTTGGCATTGGTTTGAGAAGTCTGAGTTTCATTAGTTTAAACACAAGGATGTTTAGTTATTTTTACCCTTTATTTGGATTGTGAAGAGGAATGAGTTGTAAGAAGTTTTCTCTTTTGTACAGTTTGTGTTTCGATTACAAGCTTATAATTTTCAAGAATCTGGTGTACTGCATGTTTATAGACTTACAGTTTAGCTATGCAAGATTCCATTAGACAAGATCTATTCTATAGGTTGTGTAGCTATGCCCTAAGTGATACTATTTTGTTGTCTTAATTGATGCCTCTCTCATAGACTATACTTTTCTGAAAAAGAAAGTTAAACTTAGCCAATTTTTTGGTTCTTCCTGTGCACTCATACGATGCGCGAGTTAACATGACATCTGACCTAGTTCAAATTTGTATCCAGTTTTTCAGGAGATTTCATGCTGCATATGTAGATGCAGTTTCGAACCCATTTCATGTGCCAGGTAAGAAAATTACTTCCAAAACTTTTGCAGAAAGTGTGAGCACCATTGTCAAGTCATTTGGCTTCAGTTCAGCTATTTGAGTGACGAACCACGCAACCATTGTGTAGAACTGAAACTTCAATACCGAGTCGAAGCCATGGACGACAGCAGTTTATATACCGTTGTTGATTACTGTCATCTTTCTTGTATTCTTGATGGTATTTGATTTTTATTTTCTCCATTGTGGTAAGAAAGGTGATACAATTAAACTTTTTTTCAGACATTGACTGTTTCTATTTTGAGCTCGTCTCACATATTGGATTCTGCTTCGAGCTGAAATTTTATCTATGAGGATATTAACTTTAGAGTTGGTTAGCCTAAAGTTGTATAATATGTCTTCAAACGTGCCGAACAAGGCATTTAAGTTTACATTTTCTAAATCATCTATTGATTCTTTTGGTTGATATATTTTTAAAGTTTGGTTTTATTCGAGATTGAAATAGTGAATATTTCAAAAACAAATACTTCTTTTTTTTGCTTTTATTGACTATGATCTTAAATTTGAAATTTTAGAAGGAAGAATTATATTTGAAATGAAAAAAAAAAACTCGTGTGAATATTGAGTCTAGTCCATCTAGGTTTTATGTATTTTTTCTTTTGTGATAGGTGTAGCTGGGATTGATCCAAGTATTACCATACATGTTCTAATCTCTTTTCATTTTTTTTTCAATTAAAATATGTAGAATATACCTATGTTATAACAAATAATAAAACATTTACAAATAAATTCAAGTTCAACCTAACGTTTAGTTGAATTCACAACTCTTTACACATTTAGAACTTTTTTACATTGGTCTCTAAACAGCACAAATTCAGGAACATATTCATTGTTTTTATTTGAGTTCAGAAATCTCACGATTTAAAAAGTTGAAACAAAAAAAAGTTCATATAATAAAGCATAGGTTCGATCCCATTCTTAAACCTTAAGTAAGCCGTTTTTAGTTCGAACACTTAACAGCAGGCCATCACGACGTGCCATAAGTTGTCCACTTTCCCCAGATGAAAAATCCAAAAGCACATGGTATAATTTAGAAGAGTATCACTAAATAAGAAAATGGGCATGAAACAGCCGGCATTACAAGCATAAAAAGATTCATGGTAAAATAAATGGGTAAGAGCAGTTTGAACTCGTGCAACAAAAACTTCCTGCTCAGCATACCTGGATGAAATTGTATATCTGATTCAAGGCATTGAGATCTCGTAATTGTGTTGAGTCTTGCACTGAATCAGTTAAAAGTCATCATCGTCTTCTTCGGCTATATGCTTAGCAAGTTCTTGCTCCTGCTGCTGGCGTTCTCTCCTTTTCTCAGCACTTTCTTTTTCTTTGTGGGAGTTTGGCGGAAACCTGAGAGCACGGACTGCCTCGTTATGCATATTCAGGCAGAAAGCAATCCTGGAGTTGAAGGCAAATTGAGGCTCATTGGTAGAGTAGATGTCTCCAGTCTCCTTGGATACCATCCATTTGTTCCCGTGATCAACTGTGGCATCAATTGCTCCATCTCGGGTCGCCTTGGAGACGATACTCTCGGCATCAGCAATAAGATTTTCAGAGTCGAGTCTCAGTTTTTTAGCAACGTCAGCCAGAGAAATGCGTGAATAAGATATGCTAATGTTGCGAAGGCCGGTTCTAATAACATTATGTCGCAGCCTTACTATCAAATTGTTGGTTCGATCTGAGCTGAATGTACTAGAGAACTTCTCAGCAACAGTTCGGAAAAGCTCCAAGTCTCCAATTCTCACAGCCTGAAAAAAGAAAATTGTTGATAATTAATACAATATAGCAGAATAGAAATCCAACAGTCACTATCCTGACTTGTTATTGATAAGAGTTTACTATAATTCATACCAAAAGGCTAATTCAAGGTGTATTCATTTATTATTTATTTTCTTCTTCAGAGGAAAAGGAGGAAGAGAAGGAAAACGGGGGAAGGAGTGATGGGAAGTTTAGAGATAAATGTTAATAATATTCTACAACTAGAAATGTTGCAGTACGAATGGTAATTGAATTTCTCCCAGTATAGCAATCACCAACCTTAACTTTTTGGAAAACGAAATTACTTTTATTTTTGTTAAAGGATATCAGATGGCTGAATACTTCTCAAACTTACATTTGTGAGTTCAAAGTATGGTCTCAGAGCCGTCTCCATGCCTTTCTGCATGAAAACAGTCCTCTCAGGGATTTCTCCTAACAGCAAGCGAACAATGATTGCCCATTTGTTGCATTGTACTCGAAAACGGAGAGCTGCAATAGGTGCTTTCCGAGCAGCTTGTAGAAGAGACTCCTTTGCATCAGTATATTCCAGCTGAATGGTCCTGATTTTGCCGAGGTAAAATAGGTACCTACAGAACTGTAATAGAGACCAATCTTTATGAGACACTTGACTAAACACTAAAATTTTGATTACACAAAGGTAAGGAAGTTTATACATCACTAAAAACCAAAACCAAAACATATATATATGACGCTTGAATTCTTCTGATGCATAGTCATTCCAAACAACAATTATTCTTGAACTTCAGAAGCATATACACAGGACAAATCGGAAAATTAAAATCCCATTGCCTAAATTATTTTAGGAGCCAGGTGACAACTTTCAAGCATTTCTACTGGACAGAATGCTGCCTAATGTTGCACAAAACATTCTTAAATCCACAAATACTTTTTTCCTCATAAGATATGAAATGGATAACAATAATAAATATTAGAGGACTAAAGTTCTTAAACATGCCTGCTGGTTCGAGTGAGCTTCAAATCGGGGTGCCTTGGATCTCAACTTCTCTGCTTGATCATAAAGATTGTAATGGAGGTAATTGCGAAGTAGTAGGTTGAGGAGGGTTTCCTACATCCATTGTTACCAATACATAAGGCACCACAAGGCACAACAAGGTGTTCACTGATAGAAGTGAAGAAAACTACCTGACCCAATTCATCATGGCGCAAGGTTGCTATCCGATGCAGAGCTAGGAGGTTACTGTCAATCAAAGTTCATGTTACATAATGAATATCAATACATAATAACAAAAGTTGTGTGCTCCTTTACTCTGGAATCAAACAAATTCAAAAAGCTTAACTAACATAACTCTATTGTTTGGGGAGGAGCTCCACCCGCATTTCAAAGGGAAGGGTCATTTTTCTTTGATTTGCAGGGGGTATTGTGGGATCTGTGGGGGGAAAGGAACAATAAGAGTGTTTCATGGCGAGAGGTTTCATGTTTTCATTTGGGCTTTGGTTTTGAAGACTTTGGAATTATTTCCTAGGAAATATCTTAGTTGAAAACGCTTTCCCTAGGGTTTTGTAAATCCTTGTATCCTGTCATTTCTTTCCCCTCAAGGAAAGCAATTGTTTCTATAAAAAGGAAAACAAATATAACTCTACTAAAATCTTAAGTTAAAAACCTACCCTCTGATTTCAGCAAGATCACCGGTGAGTTCATAGCTAAGTGAGTAATAGAAGTAAAGCCTAGATGCTAACACATCAACCGTTCTCCTATTCAAGTTCTTCAATCGGGCAATGCTTGCTGAAGCACAAGCCTTAGCCTGAGACATCCACCAAGTTTGTCAGGATCACGATTTTGACAAAATGGAAAAATCCCTGATAGATATGCATAATATACATCACCTCGCCATATTTCTTCTGATCAATCAGAAATATTAGCAAAATCAAATAGCAGAAAATCTCTATCTCGGGTAAGAGGTGTTTTGAAGGTGCCGCCGAGTCAACATCCATTTCGTAGTTCTCCTCCTACCCAATTGTTCAAAAAATTTAATACTCAGAACACTGGCACCATGAAACAAAAACAAAAAAAAAAACAAAAAAAAAAAAAAAAAAAAAAAAAAAACTATGTACAAATCTTTAGAGCAGGAAATTACACAATGCAGATAAATATCAACATTTCCATTAAATTTGGAATCACCTTCGGAATAAATGAGGATAACCTTGTGTGCACATCGGAACCTGGCGGGAGAGCAAAATTGAGGAATGAAGAAAGAACAGACGCTTTCAACTTCCGTCTCAACGCCATAGTCAGACGAATAGCTCGAACAATTCGCCGAACTTCCCGAGCATAAGCACCAGCTTCAAGAAGCGACACAATCTCTTTCAAATCTGATTGAAAGAAATCGTAAAACAAAAATCAAAATCAAGCACGTTAAGAATTAGAAAAAAAAGAAAAAAAAGAAAAAAATGAAGGTAGAAGTATGATACTTTGTAAAGTTGAAGGAGAAGAAGGAATGGGAGCAGGAAGCTCCTTCATCTCAGCGTCTTGCGTCGTCATCTTCGCAAATTCTATATGAAATCCACAAAACTAAAAAACTGAGTGGAGAAAAATCAGAATGGAGAAACAAAAAGAAGAAAATAGATGAAAAATTCAAAGAAAATGAAGATGTAAGATGGAGAAAACCGGAGATTTTGGAGTATAAAGCGATTGGAGATGGAACAAAACAAGGGTTTCTTCAGGTTGCCTCCTCAGCAAGACAACCCCAGTGAAAGCGAGAAGAGAACCAAAACCAAAATTATGGGTTTTTTTTCTTAAAAAAAGAATGATATAATATAAACTTATAAGAAGAAGGTTAAATGGCAAATTTGTCCTAATGAATTAGAATTAATCTAAAACAATAAAAACTAAGTTTGCAATATAACCTAAAAACAAAATAAAATCTATGCATTAAGAATATGTAAAAACAATTCTACTAAATTTTTTTATCAATATTTCCAATTTTTTTCATTACATCGTCAGATATTGAGACTTGAAAGCATTAAATATAATACTAAAATCAACATTTCAAAAATATATAAATATAATAACCAAAGTTGGAGTTACAATAACTAAAATAATATTTTTCAATAAATAACGAAACAATGGCTAAAAACCATCAACGAAAATTGTAACGAGCATACATAATTAATTTTATTATATACCATTTCTTTTGACATTTGATGCTCTAACTTAAAGAAACTTTTGGTTGATGTTATTATAAGTATTTTCAATTAATAATGTATATAAAGGTGTAAATGAAAGTTTTATCGACCATTTTTTAATAACTAGTAACAACACGTACTATGCACGTCAATTATCAAAGTTTTATTAAAAGTTTAAAACAATTTTTTTCAAACAAAAATTATAACATTTATTTCTTTTTATATTTATAACCTACTTTTATTTTTATAGAGTTTTTTAGAGTTAAAAAGAAATTTTGTTAATGGAAGAAGAGTTGGTTGGAAGTATTTTGGTATGTTTTTTATCTATTGCTAATAATCTTTTTTATACTAATAACCATAAGTTATTAATTATTTTTTTTAAAGACAATCCAGAATTATGAAATACAATAAAAAGAAATCTTAGATTCATCCATTCATCTTGCTTGTACGTAACTTAATGCTCCAATGGCGTAACCTCAAACATTCTCATATTTCTATATCATTGTTCATCATTGCACGCTTGAGATAATGATATTTTTCAATTAGCATAATGGGATTTATATAGTGAATGAAATTTGAGAATGGGAAGAGACCTTAGATGTAAAAAAATATTTATTATTGGTGTGAAGTGTCTAATTAATGTAGTTAGTAGATGGTTTTGTAACGAAAAAAAATTAATGAAAATCATTTTTAAAAAGAAAATGAAAATCTAGGAAGCTAAAAGAATTTTGAAATTTAAAAGAATAAAGTGTAATTAATATCTAAGTAATGTATTTAGATTTTAATTATTAATTAACTTAACAACTCATGTCACTTTACAAATTTCTTTGAATTTTTATTTAACAAGTTTTTAAAATTGACAAAATTAATGTTATACTTAAAATTACCATTTTAAAATCTAGAAATCTAAAAAGTTTTTAAAATTAAAAAGAATAAAGTGTAATTAATATCTAATCAATGTATTTAGATTTTAATTGTTAATTAACTTAACAACTCACGATGAATTTACAAATTTCTTATAAATTTTTATTTAATTAATTTTTAAAATTGACAAAATTATCACTAGTGTTATACTCCAAAATACTTAAATGAAATAGGCAAAAAAGGGAGAGAAAATTTCTTCATATAAACCCTTTTATATATAGTATAGAAGTATGGATAAGACATCATTAAAACCAAGTTATAGCACCAAAATCTACATACCAAAATGAAAATTACAAAAAACATAAAATGTTTTAAATCAATTCAAAGCAGTTTTGATTTAGCCAACTCATGTATACCTTAAATAATTATAAAATTCTCACCCACATATCATCTGCCTAAACCGTACACAAAAATGGATTAATGCATCAACTAAGTGTCCCACAATCAAAATCAGAGGTCTTCATTAGCACACCAACAAGAGAATCAGCCAAGATATTATCTCTCAAGTAGTTCATCACATTGCCTTTACTCTCTTGAATTAAACCAACCACATAAGATGCAATTATAAGCTTAATGCTTCTCCATCTCCTCTCTTTTGCATATTTCTCCAAACCTTTCTCTATTGATCTTTTATATTCCTCCTTGTCTTCTACTTCACCATTTGGATTCCTCAACATAGCTTCGGCTAAACAACGGGCGAGAATGACACCGTCTTCCAATGCAGAACAACCACCTTGGCCGAGATCTGGGGTCATCGAGTGGAGCGCATCACCTGCAATGCCAACGTTACCTCGAGAAAAGTTATTGCAAACAAGCTCCCAAGGACGCCTATATCTCAGTGGAAGTGAGACAAAAGAATCAACATCGGTGTCTTCAACAACAGCCCTTGCTTGATCAGGTACCTTTCCAAGCTTGCTCAAAATATGTTCCTTCAATTTTGTTGGGTTCTCTTCAATCTCCTCCTCTTCAAGTTTCCAAATATGTTAGGAATAATAGAAGGAGATTTTAAAGAGTCCTACGATATTTATGATTCCTTTGATAACTATTTGTTTTTTAGTTTTTGAAAATTAATGATATAAATATATGTTTCACTCCTAAATTTTTTTGGTTTTTTATATCCATTTTTTACCGATATTTTTAAAAACAAAACCAAAACTTAACATTAAAGTGAAAATCAATATTAAATAGAAAGAAAAATATCATTGCGATCACTTACTCTAATATCATCTAAAATCACCAATTCCAAAACCTTAAACTAGTTGATGAAAGCAAATTATTTAATATAATATCTAATGAAACTATATAAAAAAATAGTTTTAAAAACTTGTTTTTGTTTTGAAATTTAATTAAGAATTCAACTATTTTACTTCAAAAAGATGAGAATGATGAGAACGAACCGGAAAGAAAATAAGTTTAATTTAAAAAAACAAATTGATTGCTAACTAAACGAGGCCAAAGAAATAAGAAGGTACGTTTAACACATTAACAAGTTGATGAAATTGGTTATTAGAATTGGCCATTATTACATGACAATTTTATATCTTTGAATCTATGTATAAGTGGGAAACTTAAAAAAATATTTTAAATTCATACGATTCGATAATTATTAGGGACACGTAGATTATATAGATGAACTAAGTTATTCGAAGAGAGTCACGTTGTAGCAGCCTCATGGTCGGAGAAACTAACCTTGTTTGGAAGGATGCCAAGTAGCAAACCAATAGACAGTGTTGGAATTACATGGCATAACACCAAAGCGAAGGCCTTTGCCAAAGAACCACATGAACTTATTATCAAATCCATGACCATTGCTGTATGTTACGATCCCTCTGGTAGCATTTCTTCCTGACAAAGAAGGCTTCTTCAAGCCAAGCCACTTAGCCACCACAGAGTTCACTCCATCACATCCAATCAACACCTAAACATCTCATGATTATTCCCACTATTAAATTTTCATTACCAACTGTATATTTTATTTATTTAGAGTTGGGATTTTGTTCATATATATGATTTATTTTACCTTGGTTTTGAGAATTGTTCCATCAGCAAGATGAAGGAGCTTAAGGAAGCCTGCTGCTTCTTCTTCAATGGAAACAAGCTTGGAGGAATATTTAATGGTGTCTTTTGGAAGATCCATTGCAAGTGCTTCTAGTAATGACTTTCTCATTAGAGTTCTTGCTTCTTGGTCTCTGCTCATTAATTTAATTTTCTCACAAACATATTTTATTTAAAATCAACAGAAATTGGTGTGGATAACACAAAAGATGAAATTATTTACAAATATAACAACAAATTTAAATAGAATAGTGAGAATTTGATGAATTTTACTATATTGTATAAATTATTTCAATATTTCGCTATTTTTTAAAATGTCCATTGAATCAACTATCATTCAATAAAAAAAACATGAAATTTGTTTTTTTTGTTCGGTTAACCTTAGTTATTTTAGGGATAGAGTGAAAGAAATAAACAAATAAAGCCCCATGACATTTATAACCCATTCAAGTCTTTTTTTTACGTGAAACAGTTTCCTTTTTCTATTGAAAAATTGCATTAAATGACAAAAATATTTAGAAAAAAAAGCTCATGACATCTATTTTTTGCATATTGCAAATATGACAAAATTAGTTATATTAAACATCTATCAGACAATAATCATACGAATATAGGAAGACTATCAGACGGTAACTATAGGGTTGTCAACTCTTAAATTTGCTATTTTTGCAATTTAAAAAATGTAGTAACAAAAACTCTATTATCATATAAAAAAAATTGCTATTTTTGGAAGAACTTCTTTTCCATTCATAACATTTTTCAAAAAAAGATAATTTTGTTAATTCCATAATTTTTACAATTAGAGGCCTCCTATCTAAAATGTTCTACATCTTTCTTTGATAACAAAAATAATTTCTCAAGTCTAGTGGTCACTAATCGGTTTCAGAGAATTTACGCATGCTCAACATAGGGCCCATTTGATAACTATTTAATGTTTTCTATTTTTTTAAACTATCAGAAATAGAAATTTATTTGATAATTATTTTTTGTTTCTTGTTTCGTTTCTTATGTTTTTCGGTAACATTTTCGTTTATTTTTTAGATTAAATATAATTTAATTATGTAAAAAATAAAAAAATATATAGAATTTATTCAAATATGAAAAAAATAATTATAAAACATTAATATTATCAAATACACATACATTTCATTGCAAAATTAATAACTATAATACAATCATTTTTATTAATCATATGTTGATAATAAAAAATTTAAAATATTACTTCTCAGTCAATTCATTTCTCATAAATAATTTGAATCTTATTAGAAAACGAGTTAAGAAATATATATAAAAGAAATTAAAAAAACCCATAAAAATTGAAAATTGAATCCAAGACCCTTATACCAAAAATAAATATAAATATGTCACTCCACCAATAAGTAAAGTAAATATTTTAAAATATAATGGAAATGGAATCACTGGGATTATAACTTTCTTTATTTTTTTCTAATTTTTAGAAATGTTTCTTAAATTTTGGAAACGAAAAATAAGAATGTTTATCTGTTTCTAAAAAATGAGCCATAGAAATAGGAAACAAGATGTTCAATGCTTTTTTTTTTTTTTTTCTTATTTCTCATTTCCACTTTTTAACAAAGAAAACAATATTTTTGTTCAATAATTATTCCTTTTTTCTTATTTTCTCATGAAACAATTTTTTTTTCTTTTTTCGTTTTTATGGAATTTGTTCGTACTTCTTATGTTCTAACAATTAAAATAAAAAATGCAATTGTGTTTTATATATATGAAAAATATTGTTTTAAATTAAATACTCAAACTACTCTAAGGTGTTTGGATTCAGGTTTAATAAAATATTTAAATATAATGAATTCAATTTACAAGGATCGCTTACCTAAAATTTTAAATCTTACAAAAAAAAATTAGATTCTATGTTAAAACAAAGTTGACTTGTAAAATTAGTCAAGATACATTGTAGAAACTACTTGCTATAATTATAAATGATTGAATTATTTTGATTAGATGAAAACATCTTCTTTTAGTATAATTATAATTGATAGCAATTTTTTGAATAATTATTAGGGACACTTGCAAAAATAGAATTTTTTTTTTTATAATAATAAGATTCATGTCACTACATTTTTTAAATTGCAAAAGTGGATCTGATAACTTTTTGATAGTCGTCTGATACCTCTAATTACTTGTTATATGTGTCATATTTACAATATAAAAAAAAAAAGTGTTATGAACTTTTTTTTTTCTTAAAATTTTTTTGTCATCTGATGTAATTTTTTTAGTAAGTAACAATATTTTTTAAAAATTACAAATATAACTAAGTCTATCGATGATAGATTTCTATTGCTGATAGCTAATAAACTCTTGTGTTTTATAAGTCATAGATCTATATTTGTCATGCATTTATCACTCCTAACACATTTTGCTATATTACAATTTTGTAAGGATGTTGCTATATAATTAATTGTTTATTTTGAATTTAACAGTTATATTTAAACTATCACTTTCTTGGTTTAAAAAAAAATATATCTGTTCTCAATCCCCATCTCGTCTACGTAAAATAAATAAACAACTCACCGGTGAGCCGTAAAAAGCAAATCCGAAGTTGGCTTCCCGGAAACCGCCGAGAAAGTGATGTTTCTACAATCAACAAAGCAAAAAGGAGTCTCGAATTAGCACAAACTAACTTTTCTGAAATTAAAGCATTTAGGAATAGAAGAAAACTATGAAGCAGAAGAATTTACCCGGCAAGGCGATCATGGCGGAGGCGGAGAGAATCGGCGACTCCCAAGGCATCGAGAGCCTTCCAAGCATTATTCCATGTAGTCAAAGCATAACCAGCAGCTCTTAAAGAATCGGAAGTTTCCAATACTAAGCTTCGAATCCCTAACCTGTGAAGCCCTAAGGCAGTGGCGAGACCTGAAATTCCAGCTCCGACGATCACTATCTCTTCAACATGATCACCTTTTTCTTCCATGATTCCGGCAGAGTAAACGATTCAATTGTGTGGATGAATTGAAGAAATGATTGGGAATTAGAGAAGTTACTCTGTTTTTCTTTTTCAGTGGAAGAAGTGTTTGGATTTATAGAGAGAGAGAGAGAAAAAAAATGTCAAGAGAGGGAGAAGATATGATTGGAGAGGATAGGCTGCCTCTTGCAATAATTGCTGGCGGGCGGAAAAGTGCGTACTCTTTTTCTTTTTCTTCCCTATTGCTATTTTGGTATTTTGGAAGTTATTTAATTTAAGCTTAAATATTTTCAATCATTCTTGAATTTGGTTGTTCATGATTATTCTTTTTAACAAATAAAAGTTTTTATCTAGTAGTGTTTTTACTATAAATTATATTAAGAGATTACATTTACATGGTTTTAAATATAGAAAAGGAAATTAAACTATTTACAAAACTAGAGTATTTTTCTGATACTATCAATGATATAATTGATAGCAACGGGTACGAGCCTATCATTGATAAAAGTTGGTTTGTCTATTAGTGTATATTTTTTTAAATAATTTGTCATTTTTTTCTTTACGTGAAAACTTCTCTAGTATTTATTGGTAAGAAAATTGTTGTGTTTTTTTTTTGTAAAGGTATTGTAATAAATGCAGGGGTGAAAAGTTGAACATGGATCTCTTGTCCACAGGTACATACAGGTGTCAGTTGAGCTAAGCTCATGTTGGCAACTTATTTAATGCTTTCATATATATATTTTATATATTGAAATATATTTTTCTATGTTTTGTTCTCTATTTTTCAAGAGTTTCTTCCAAGCTTGAGTAAAAAATAAGTATCTTTTAAAATTTTGTTTTTGTTTTTACCTTTGTTAAAATTTGAATGGTTTAGGTAAGAAAGATGAGAACACTGATAATAACAGTAAATTTCACAAAATGACCTGATAATAAAAAACTTTTCTACGACACACTCATTCCTAAAAACTTTATTGCCATACATTGATCTTTTTGCCTTGTGAAATATCATAATCCAATTTTAAAAGAAAGATTGTTCCCCTTCTTCTCATATCTTTCTCTTTTCCAATCATATCTCTTCTTCTCTAGTCATCAGTCTTTTTCGACCTTCGTCAAAGCTTTTTGCTACCATTTTGCCGGTTATTTTTATACATTTTCCATCATTCTCGTGTCTTGAAAGGTATGTTGCTCTTATCCTCTAATGTATGTTGCCTTTTCCGTTTTGTTTAGCGTGGGTTTAGGGTTCATTTAGTTCGTCGAAGTGCATCGCATAACTTTTTATGAACGATCATATAACTGTTATTAAACGATCATTCATATTTTATTAAGTGATCACTCACATTTTACTAAACTATCTCCCACAATTTACTTAGCAATCTCTCACAATTGTCTATTTTCTCTAGCAATCGTTAATACACATCTTCATATATGATTTGGGGGAGAATGAAACCAGTCTTAAAGCAATTATGTTGGAGGCTGTATAAAAGGTCTACAAATCAAAAATGATATAACATGTAGTGAATTAGCAAGTATTTTGCACCAACGGATCAACTTGGACAGGTTTGATATACAAGAAAACATGAAGATAAATATTAATAGCACCTGGCACAAGCCCATCTACGTTACATGATATGTAATGGAAAACCTAGGCAATCACGTAGTCAACTGTGGGAAGCCATTCAGTAAACTGGGGAAAATCGCTCGGTAAACTATGGCAGATTGCGTAGTAAAATGTGGGAGATTATGTAGTAAATGATGAGAGATCGCTTGATAAAATATGGGTGATCGTCTAATAACAGTTGTGTGATCATTCATAAAAAGTTAGGCAATGCAATTTAACGAACTAAACAAACCTTAGAACCATGCCTAGAGGAATGAAAAAATCAACGTGCATTAAAGAATAAGAAAAGCATACCTATTAGGAAACAAGAACGATGAAAAATGTGTAGAAACGACCAACGAAATGGTAGCAAAAAGTTAGGACAAAGGTTGAAGAAGAGAGACGACAAGAGAAAACGAGATGCAATTGCACAAGAGAGGTAATGAGAAGAAGGGGACAACAAAATGAAACAGCCTCTTTTTAAGATTGAGGCCAAATATGATACTTCACATAACAAAAAGGTCAATGTCAATGCAGTTTTCAAGAATAGTTCGGTTATAGAAAATCTTTTTTTTTTATTATTATTAAGTGATGTTGTGAAATTCTAAGTGGTAAGAAAATAAGTATCAATTTTTAAAAACCAAATAATAATCAAATAGAATTATATGAAAAAAGCAATGTCACAAATAAATTTGATAAAAATATATCTTTTTTGTGAAATTTTAAAGCTCATCCCATGTAGTTTTGAGATTTGAAATGATTCTTAACCTCAGCAATAGTGATCGTTAAATAGTAAGGGTGACATCAACAATAGCAAAGGTCAATTGATTAATAAGTCATCAAGTTGTTGGTCAATTAAGGGTCAAGTTGTGAAATACTCGAGAACTGAAAAGATAAATTTTAAACTAAAGGACAAGTAAATTTGTGTAATTTGTTTATCAAAATCTCCTCGAAGCAAGAGCTTCACCAGCCATTGCTTTATTAAAAATTTCCAAAAGACAACTATCTTACAACAAAGATGATCAACGAGGTTGCTATCTTTCTTTCTATATATTTGCACACCGGCAAACTTCAGCGCTTGCCATTATTCTAACCTATCAACACACTAAATTTTTTCCCAAAAGAAAAGCAGTGACAACGAGAGTGGTTACCTTACAAAGAAGGGGTCAGTTTCCCACAGTCAAATTTTACATTTCTAAGTAAGAGTCCAGCCAGAAACTTAGACAAAATCTTATCCCTAATAAACTTAGCAAACACCCCACTGCTCTGTTGTATCTTACCCACCATATAAGCTGTGCCGATCAGCTCGATGCTCCTCCATTTCCTCTCTGCGGCATACTTCTTCAGCCCCATCTCAACCTGCTTTTGCTGCTCTCTTTCTGCCTTCTCCCCCTCCTGGCTGCTCGGTTTCTTCAGCAGGGCTTCTGCAACACATCTGGCTAAAATTACCGCATCTTCCAAAGCAGCACACCCACCTTGGCCTAAGTCTGGAGTCATTGGGTGCAATGCATCACCAGCCACACACACATTGCCTTTCACAATGTTGCCCAACATGAGCTCCCATGGAGGTCTGTATTGCAACGCTGTTGGCTGAAAACAATTCACATCAGTTTCTTCTATCACAGCCCTTGCTGCCTCAGGTATCTCTCCAAGCATGCTCAACAAAAGTTGTTTCAGCTTTACTGGATTCCTTTTCATTTCCTTCACTGTGGGGCAAGAGACAAGACGAAGATAAAAGATTAATGGACATATTTGCTTTTCTAGTTGTGTGTCAGTATAGAAAAAAGATATATCGTATCCAACTCAAGGATAAGGATTACTTTTAAGATTTACCGAATTATGAGACAAAATTCAGACAATTAGAAGTGTAAGACTAAAAGAAAATAAGTAACGGACCTTAATTGTATTTAAATCAATTTTAAATCTCAATATCTTTTACTCTAATTTGCTATACACCGATAATTAACGTGTTAGATGTCGTGAACAAAGTTAAAATCAGAACTCGTATGTGGAGGGAGTGTTAAAGATTGAATATACAAATGATTAGATATAGCTATAATTTAAGTTAAAGTGTGGTAGCTTTTGGGTCTACGTGATCTTAACCATTGTGGACTCACCGTCAGCTGAAGGGGTCCAAGAGAAAAACCAATAAAGAGTCTTATAATCACAAGGGATGATACCAGCTCGAACTCCCTCACCGGCATATAGCCTCACTTTTCGTTCAAAATTATGGTTGGACTCAAGCTGTAAACAACCTCTCACTGCACATCTCTCTGTGAAGGCTGGTGCCTTGAAGCCTAACCATTTTGCCACCACTGATTTCACCCCATCACATCCTATTAGCACCTTTTCAATCAAATCAAGTAGTATTGAAATAAAGCAAATCAATAGAGAAGATAGATCATATCAGAGAAATAAGAGAAGAGAGGAGGCACAGTTTACTTTAGTCTTGATTGAGGTTCCATCATCAAGATGCACAAGTTTAAGCAAACCAGACTCCTCAATGGCAACCACCTTGGAGGAGAATTTGATGGCTCCACTTGGAAGTGCCTTGGCCAGACATTCCAGCAAAAACTTTCTTCTCACACAGCGGACTCCACTGCCCATCAAAACAAGCTCATAGATCTCAACAAAACAGCAATCGAGCAGAATAGTTATACTGTTCCAGTTATAAAATCGAAAAAAATGCCTAACTGACCCTTCTTCGGGGGCTGAAAACAAAAGCTCTGATGTTTTATCCCCTGAAATCATTGATGTAGTAATAACCCTGCATTGTGTTGTACACAATTAACAACAATGTTAGAAATCAGAGCCACAATCCTTGACATTAAACAGTCGTTACATTGCAGAAAACAAAGATAATTGACATGATATAACAAGTTACAGCTATTTCAGGTGTAAATTCCACGTATATAACTAGAAATTTTTTAATTATATATGAAAAATTGGAGGGAAAATTGATATGTAACAAATTTCAACTAAATATAACTACCCAAAGATCTTAAAATTTTATTAGAATTGTTTGTAATCCTATCAATAATGATCAGAACTACTACACAGAACCATTACATGATTTTATTTGACAACGAGAGAAGTAGCTCATATGTCTTAAAAAGAGAACACGAGGTCCCTTGATTTTTCATCTTTGAGATCATCACAATCACTGTCTTTTGAAATCAGAATTAACATAACTTCCAAACATTGATGTAAAGCTATGAACAAAAGTACATTAACCGTAAGAAATCAACTTAGAAAGAAAATTCTGGTGCGAGAACAAATGAGCACAAAAATAATTGAAACTTGGAAGTTAAGTCCATTTCAGAAAATCAAGTAGTCAGTGAGTTCAGTTCTCCCGCATTGAAGGCTGGATGGTGTATGATTACCCATCAAGTTGGTCATGGTTTTGCCTAAGTGAATCACCAATTCCAACGGCATCCAACGCCTTCCAACCATTCGTCCATATGGACAAGGCATATCCAGTAACTCTCAAATCATCCGACGACTCCAAAACCAAGCTTCGGATACCCAATCTACACGATGCAAATTATAAAGTGAAATCATAAGCATGAAGAAGAAAACTGAGAAACCATGGATTCAGAATCACACAAAGAAATTACAAAGTGGGTTCACCTGTGAAGTCCGAGTGCAGTAGTGAGACCACAGATGCCAGCTCCCACAATCAAAATATCAACCACATTTTCCATGTCTTGTTCCAATTGAATGGGTGCAAAAGCAAAAGAAAAAACAACGGTTATGGGGAAAATTGAGGACAGGAGTACACAACGGGGAAGATAAGGATGGGAAAATGTTGGAGACGGAAGCCATTAGATAAGCAAATTAATTAATTGAGGATTAAAGTTTGACCACTTTGAGAATCGAGGGAGACCCGCTGACGAAGACAAAAGTCCTTTTTCTTTTTTATTTGAAAATTGAACTGCTGCAACTACGAGGACTAGCCGTACAAATACGATTCATATGGATATGGACCTTTCGCGTACAAATGGAAACTTCTAATGACTCTTTGTTTGGGTGTTTGTTTTCAATTCCCTGTTTAATCTTGAAAAAAAAACTCCTCATTCTATAAACAAATTAAATACGAATTTGCATGTAATTAAATTACTGAAGTCTAACATCTCACAGTCCAATCATTAGTAGCTTATTATTCACCATTGTATTTTCTCTTAATGAGTTTGGTGTCATCACCATGAACCTCCACTTAGTCCACTAAGAGTTAGTGAGATTATTCAACAAAATGTTGTATTTTTACACTAACTTTAGTCAATGAGCAAAATGGTCATTTGACCATTATAATTAAAGTCAAAAATCAACATTTTGACCTCCTTGACTAATTTCGACCTCTGGATCATGAATCTGCATTCATTTTTTTGAAATTCAAATCATGTTTGAATATATCGTCCGATCAAAGTTCGTCATTTTAAAATAAAAAAGTAACATTTTAACTTTTTTCAACTTTGACTATTTCCATCATTTTTTAGTTTTCGAGTATGAATCTATAATCATATTTTTTATATTTAACTTATATTTAAACATAAAGTTTTATCTCTAAACCAACGACTATATCACATATATTTATCGGTTTCTTTCTCCTCGCCTAATTCAAACAATTTAAATCTATCTATCACATTGTTTTAAGTTTATTGCATATGAGCTCGGAGGGGAACTTAATAGACCTATAGATCATAGACTCCAACGAACCAAGATTAACTGGCTGAACTTTTTTAGACCAAGCTAATCAACATTCGTTAACTAATGGGTAACTCCACTAAAGTCCCGTAGTTGCACTCTACTCACTATATATATATTTGTGTCCATCTAATATAACCATGATCAGTAAGTTACTTCTTCACAAGTTGTTCATAACCTCGGTTAGGTTAAAATACCATTTTACCCCCGAGATTACATCTTGCTTCTTGAGTCCTATTAATCCACTATTGAACAATTGGTTTTAGGTCTAACCTATTAACCGAATTCCTCTCCGGTCAACGAGAGGGTGAGGTCTCTTGTTCAAGACTTGGATTCAGTCCTTAAGAGAATAACCTATCTAATATCCCTAAAGCGGGCATGAGTGAATTTCATTTGACACCCCACGTCCCTAGCTATTCACTCAATTTTATCCCTGAAAATGGAAGCTTTTATTTGGTCAGCACTAATGAGTTGCGCTCATCTATGCAAAATCTAAGGATAATCTCGTGTAAACAGGAGTTCATAGTTAACTCAGGATGAATATTAAGTTACCTAAGTCATCAATAATTGGAATAGTCAGCTTAAACAATAAACGACATTATAACAGAAAAGTGACCATTTTATGGTTCAGTCTTACGTAAACTCTTTACCTAGGATGCTCTCACTTTCATATTTCTATCAAGATCACATCGCTTGTACTATCTACAAAGTGGATCGCATCCATAGTGTCCCTAAAATAAGGTGCCCAACCTTTATTTGTATACTAGACTATTTGGGCTATATACTCGAACTTGATCCACGTTTGTGGTTCTACATAAAGTTCAAGGTTACTCAAAATGGCCTCGGAACCTTACTTTATCGAATTTAAGATTATAGTATTCAATTTCACTAATAATTTCTCAATAACGACTTTATTGAATAAAGTATTGTTACAAACTACGAGTTTTAGGACATAATTCCAACAGTTATAATATAAAATTGTATAAAAGACATGCATCCCAACTAGTAATAAACTAGTTTATATAAATTAGTGGAAGGTACAATTCAAACTATGTTTTCAAAAAATGGTATTTCATGTACTTTATATATATATGCCAAAAAAATACACTACAAGAATTCGGAGCTTTATCGATACAAAAATGTGTCACTAAAAAGCAATTGTGCGTCGACGCAAACGGACGTAGAGAAATACATCGGCATAGACGTCATAAATGGCGTGTTGTAAGAGGTATTGACGATGCAGGAACAAGATGACGTCGGCGTAGAACTTTGGCCTATGCATGATTTGTCAACAAGGTCAACACATAAGCAATACAGAGGTGTTCGCCGATGTCGTCGTATATGCATCGGCAATAGCCTAATGCCGACGTCGTCGTATATGCGTTGGAAAAACTATTGATGGTGAAGAAAGAAAAAGAAGAGTATGAGAAGACTATAGAAGAGCTTAGGTGCAAGAATTTTCTTCAACTGTGTTTGATGACCTCGAATCATAGAGTAGGTACATGAGCAGAATGTGCAAAGAGGAAAGTTGAACATTATTACGAGCTGCGTTGAAAGAAATATGAGGTTGCTTTAAAGAGAAGCGACTCTCGCTCTCGTAGTTTCAGAAAATTGATAGGGAAAAGAGAACCAGGAAATGACAAATCGAGAACCGAATCAATTTTCTATGGATTACCTGTTCGATTCTCGATCTTGTTATTTTCTGCTATTCTTTTCCAATCAATTTTCTGGAACCACCAGAGTGAGGGTCGTTTCTCTTTGAAGCAACCTTATATTTCTTTCGACGCAGCTCGTAATAATTTCAACTTTCCTCTTTGCACATTCTGTACATGTCCCTACTCTTAGATTCGAGTTTCTCAAATGCAGTCGAAGGAAATTCTTGCACCTAAGCTCTTCTATAGTCTCCTCATACTCTTCATTTTCTTTCTCCCGCTGCTTGAATAGCATATTGTAATTCTAAAATATACAACAAATTTAATATCAAACATACATACAATCTACAATCTATACATACAATATAAATACAACAACAAGAATCTATACATACATCGAGAGCTCTTCATCCATGGGTTTTAACAAGAACAATCGTACGCTTATTTTCTTCAAATTTCTACACATACAACAAGAATTTACACATACAATTAACTCATACAATTTTCACATAAATTATGCATACATACATTACACATACAATCTAAAATTCAAATAACACGTAATATCAATACCCAGATTACTTATATGTGTAATTTCATCAATTTCATCCATTCAATAACCTACCGTAAACATACATACAATAACAATTTCAGTTTCAATTTACTTTAATTTATTCATACAACATATTTTATAACAAACATACATATAAATAACAATTTCAATTTAAAATCTAATTGTAATAAAAATACATATGATATACAATTTACAATGTACAATTTATAACATAAATACAATATATATATACAATTTTAATTTAAACAATCTACCAATAAACATATATACAATAACAATTTCAATTTCAATTTCAATATACATATACATAATACACATACATACAAACTTTCAATATACACATACATACAACTTTACAATATACACATACAATATACACATAAGTTACACATACAACTTACAAATATATACATATACAATTTACAATTTACACACACATAATACACATATACAAATCATAAACATACAAACCCTGTGCATTCAAAATACATACATTAATCCACAATCTCTAAACCCTAAACATTCATACAATTTACAATATACATATACATACAATAATGCACAATTTCTAAACCTTAAACATACAATATACATACAATACACATACAATATTCAACATATAAAATGACATTTTTACAGGTAGGAGGTTGGTGGGAGGCGACAGACGGCGACGACGGCGATGGACGAACGGCGGCAAGAACGATGGCGGCTCAATCTCCCTCTCTCTCTTTCGTCTTTCATCTTCCCTTCCTCCTTCGTTTTTTCTCTCTGCCTTTTTGTATTAAAATGAACACAATAAAAGAAGCAGGGTTCTCGCAACGCACAACAAAGATGTCACGAGAATAGGCTTCTAACAATGCAGCCACTTACAGCGTCCTTAGAAGCCACCTAAACTGACACAGATTGGAGCTGCATCGCCATTTCCCTGTCCAATCAATCAAAATGTCATCGTCATAATGACTGAAAGGTCCAACCTTTGCCAACACGGTCAACAACGTCGCTATAGATCATCCATTTTAATAATATATTAAGCTTTGTCAACGCCATCGACAACGACGTCGCGGTTAGAGTGGAAACGCCGACGTGGACTTGCATGGCGTCGTTATAAGTTATAATATTATTTTTAACTAATGACCTTCAATGACGTCGTCATTGTATTGCGTCACTGGTGCCCCCATTGCCAATGTCGTTGCAATGGCGTCGGCAAAACCCGTCTCTTACAACGTTCTTTAGCCCGACGTCTTTTCCTGCGTCAGAATAACCCTGAATTCTTGTAGTAATAACAGTGAAAAAAATATATATAACATAACACACACTATAATAATCTATACCTCAAACACACAAAATGTAATAACCACAAATTATAATAATCCACTTTGCGTCACAAACGCCTCCCTAAGTTGTGGTGTTGTGGGATTACAATAGATGAACTTGACTATCTCCCTCACAGCCACCTAAGTAAGATCTAAAGATAAATTACAATTTTATTTTTGGAGTCCGAGTTTAGAAATTTTAGAAGGAAGTCTTTATGTATAGACCAACAATATTCGGTGCAAATGCATCATTTGTCTCACTCCAACTACAATGGAGAGCAAACTAAATTTCATGACATTTTTAACCTTTTGATAGTTTTTTTCATCTTTTTAATGTTATATTTAAAATAACGTGTGCATTCATATATTTAATTTACCTTTAGTTATACGAGGATTGTACTTTCATTTTTCAAATATCATTAATTACATTTATCTCTCCCCCTCAATAAATTTTTTAAAGATTTGATTGTTTTATTGTTTTTATTATTTTTTTAATTTTTACTTTATTCTTGTTATCTAATTAATTTCTTTCATTTTAGAAGATTTTTTTCTTTTATATCTCCTTCCATATTTTTAGCTGAAAATTAATCATCCCTTCATTGGGATAAGTATAAATAGATATGCATCATGTATATTTTGGTTTATATCTAATGTAAATATGACTATATAAGAATGTATATTTGTACCAATTTTTTTGTTCATAAACTTATCAAATATACTCTTATTTATTTTCTAGAAAATTCAAACATACAGTGTTGTATATATCAATTATCTATTATACTTTATTTTTTCCTTCAAAACGTACGACCGATAAAGTAATTGAGCTACATTCATGTAAAATAATATTCTATTAAGCTATTCATGTAAAAAATAGAAAAACTTAGGTAACTATATAATTACACCAATTAATTTAGGCTACATGAGTAGAAAACATTTTTAAAAAAATATTTACCATGTGATAAACTATGATTAGACAACTAGGTAAGCTATAAAAAAGAATAGATGCACAATCCAAGATGTCTCCCTCAAACCATTGCGAACTATGTAAAAACTTGCTTAAAATTTAAGGGCATCGAAAAATATGTATTTTCACATAATCCATTGATAAAAAAAAATACAAATCCTAGATAACTATAGAGAGTTACCAAATTTTAATTTAACAAGTTATTGACATATATCTAATGACTTTGTTATTTAAGATATATCTTCTTTTAGTGGCGAATTTAACTTCCTAGGGTTGTATTTTTTATTCTTTTATAAAAAAAACCTTTTCTTAGCACCAATAATAAACGGTTGAGAGAAAGAATAGCGACATTAAGAATAAACATAATCTTATAATATCATCAACTTAGTTAGTTGATTTAGTGAGACCCTTTGTTACCAATAAACTTCTTTTCTTTCTTGTCCAACATCGGCCAATTTCAACCTCAAACACTTTGTTTCAAACCAAAGTGAATCCATCATGGCAATAACATCAAACTTAGTTTTCTTTTTTCTAATTATTGTATACAATTAGTCAATAATATACTTTTTAACTCTTAAAATTATATTTATATTAAAATTTATTGAAAATAAGATTACGAAAATGAAATATTTAAAAATTCAAATAGTAAAATTAAACAAATATAAATGTGTTAGAACCAAAATGGTATTTCATTTTTAAGGGTAAAAAATGTTTTGTCTAGACCTTGCTTTATAACCATTTACTTTTAATTGTTTTTTTTTTTTAAGAAAAACTTATTCAATGCTTTCACTTTTTATTTTTTTTTTTCTTTTTGCCATTTTTTTATTTTGTGTCTATTTTTCAAGAGCTTCCTTAAAGCTTAAACCAAAGTTTTAAAAACTAAAAAAAAATATCTTTAAATTTTTTTATTTATTTTTACATTGGTTAAAAATTAAATTGTTTAGGTCAACGGTTTAATCATCTAGTTGTGAAAATATACTCGAATAAATTTTAAAACCAAAGGACAAGTACTTAATTTGTGTAAATTGTTTATCAAAACCTCCTCACAAGCAAGAGCCTTCACCTGCCATTATTTTATTAAAAATTTTCCAAAAGGCAACTATCTTACAACAAAGATGATCAATGAGGTTGCCATCTTTCTTTCTACATATTTGCACACCAGAAAACTTCAGCGCTTTCCATTATTCTAACTTATCAACACACTATAATTTTTCCCAAAAGAAAAGCAGTGACAACGAGAGTGGTTACCTTACAAAGAAGGGGTCAGTTTCCCACAGTCAAATTTTGCATTTCTAAGTAAGACTCCCACCAGAAACTTAGACAAAATCTTATCCCTAATAAACTTAGCAAACACCCCACTGCTCTGTTGCATCCTACCCACCATATAAGCTGTGCTGATCAGCTCGATGCTCCTCCATTTCCTCTCTGCGGCATACTTCTTCAGCCCCATCTCAACCTGCTTTTGCTGCTCTCTTTCTGCCTTCTCCCCCACCTGGCTGCTCGGTTTCAGCAGGGCTTCTGCAACACATCTGGCTAAAATTACCCCATCTTCCAAAGCAGCACACCCACCTTGGCCTAAGTCTGGAGTCATTGGGTGCAATGCATCACCAGCCACACATACATTGCCTTTTACAATGTTGCCCAACATGAGCTCCCATGGAGGTCTGTATTGCAATGCTGCTGGTTGAAAACAACTCACATCGGTTTCTTCTATCACAACCCTTGCTGCCTCAGGTATCTCTCCAAGCATGCTTAACACAAGTTGTTTCAGTTTTACTGGATTCCTTTTCATTTCCTTCACTGTAGGACAAGAGACAAGACGAAGATAAATAATTAATAGACAAATTTGATTATCTAGTTGTGTCAGTATTGGGAAAAGATGTATCGGATTCAACTCAAGGATGAGGACTACTTTTAAGATTTTATTAAAATTATGGAGACAAAATTCAGACAATTAAAAGTGTAGGACTAAAATAAAATAAGTAAAAGGACCTTAATTTTATTTAAATCAATTTTAAATCTCAATAGCATATGATCTAATTTTCTATACACTGATAATTAACTTGTTAGATGTCGTGAACAAAGTTAAAATCAGAACTCATATGTGGAGGAAGTGCTAAAGATTGCATATACAAATGATTAGATATATACTTAAAGTTAAAGTGGTAGCTTTTGGGTCTACGTGATCTTAACCATTGTGGACTCACCTTCAGCTGAGGGGGTCCAAGTGAAAAACCAATAAAGAGTCTCATCATCACAAGGGATGATACCAGCTCGAACTCCCTCACCGGCATATTGGCTCATCTTTCGTCCAAAATTATGGTTGGACTCAAGCTGTAAACAACCTCTCACAGCATATCTCCCTGTGAAGGCTGGTGCCTTGAAGCCGAGCCATTTTGCGACCACTGATTTGACCCCATCACATCCTATTAGCACCTTTTCAATCAAATCAAGTAGTATTGGAATAAAGTAAATCAATACAAAAGATAGATCATATCTGAGAAATAAGAGAAGAGAGGAGGCACAGTTTACTTTAGTCTTGACTGAGGTTCCATCAGCAAGATGCACAAGTTTAAGCAAACCAGACTCCTCAATGGCAACCACCTTGGAGGAGAATTTGATGGTTCCACTTGGAAGTGACTTGGCCAGACATTCCAGCAAAAACTTTCTTCTCACACAGCGGACTCCACTGCTCATCAAAACAAGCTCATGGATCTCAACAAAACAGCAATTGAGCAGAATAATTATACGGTTCCAGTTATAAAAACGAAAAAAAATGCCTAACTAACCCTTCTTTTGGGGCTGGAAACAAAAGCTCTGATGTTTTATCCCCTGAAATCATTGATGTAGTAATAATCCTGCATTTTGTTGCAGACAATTAGCAACGATGTTAGAAATCAGAGCCACAATCCTTGACATAAAAAAGTCGTTACATTGCAGAAAACGAAGATAACTGACATTATATAACAGGTTACAGCTATTTCAGGTGTAAATTCTCCGTATATAACGAGAAAAATTAAAATTATATATGAAAATTGCTATGAAACAAATTTCAACTTAATATAACTACCCAAAGATCTTAAAATTTTATTAGAATTGTTTGTAATCCTATCAATAATGATCAATAGTACTACACAGAACCATTACAGGGTTTTATCTCAAAATATTTGACAACAAGAGAAGTAACTCATTTATCTTAGAAAGAACATGAGGTCCCTTGATTTTTCTTTATGTGAGATCATCATGATCACAGTCTTTTGAAATCACAATTAACATAACTTCCAAACATTGATATAAAGCTATGAACAAAAAAGTACAATAACCGTAAGAAATCAACTTAGAAAGAAAATTCTGGTGTGAGAACAAATTAACACAAGAATAATTAAAACTTGGAAGTTAAGTCCATTTCAGAAAATCAAGTATTTAGTCGGTTAAGTTCTCCTACACTCACTCGAAGTTTTCATAATGGCATAAGAACAAACACCAAGATTCCAAAAAGAAAAGAGCATTGAAGACTGGATGGTGTATGATTACCCATCAAGTTGGTCATGGTTTTGCCTAAGTGAATCACCAACTCCAACGGCATCCAACGCCTTCCAACCATTTGTCCATATGGACAAGGCATATCCAGTGACTCTCAAATCATCCGACGACTCCAAAACCAAGCTTCGGATACCCAATCTACACGATATAAAGTGACATCATAAACATCAAGAATAAAACTGAGAAACCATGAATTCAGATTCACACAAAGAAATTACAAAGTGGGTTCACCTGTGAAGTCCCAATGCAGTAGTGAGACCACTGATTCCAGCTCCCACAATCAAAACATCAACCACATTTTCCATGTCTTCTTCCAATTCAATGGGTGCAAAAGCAAAAGAAAAAACAACGGTTGTGGGGAAAAATTGAGGACAGGAGCATTTAAAAGGGGATGATAAGGACGGGGAAAAGATAGACACGGAAGCCATTACGTGAGCAAAGTGAGGATTAAAGTTTGACCTATTTGAGAATCGAGGGAGACCGGAGACGAAGACAAAAGTTCTTTCTTTTTATATTTGAAAATGGAACTGCTACAACTACAAGCACTAGCCGCCCAAATACGACTCATCAAATGTCACCATTCTCTTCCACCTCCCCCGCCGGGATTACTTTATCATTTGATAATTCTAATTTCTTCCTTCTCTCTTCTCTCTTCTCTCTTCTCTCTTCTTATAAGAGTGAAAATAAAAAGTATAATCCATTTAAATGTTGTTTAGCAATATTTGTAGCGTATAACAAAATTTTATTTTCTAAAATGATAGAGCTAAAAATAGTTTAAAACATTTATAAATATAATAAAATATCATAATCTACTTATAGACGACGAACTATAAATATAAGTAATACTCTCATGATTTATTGTTGATAATCCATAATAGATTGTGTATTTTACTATATTTTGTAAATATCTTATTCATTCTAAATTTTTCCTTTTCGGACATGGAAAAAAAACAACAATTTTTTATTTATTATTATGTCTTAAACATTTTGAGCTTTTACCATAAAAAATGCATAAGGTATTGTGATCACAACAATCTATTTAGGGAAGAATTACGTTTTTTTTTCTTTTTTTAGTCAAAGTTCAATGTCTAATTGTTTATATGTCCTTTAAAATTTTAGAAGGGATTCTTGAAATGTATAGAAGAACAATACTTAGTGCACATGCATCCCGGATTGCACTCCAAACTTCACAGTAGAAAAAAAATCTACTTAACTTCATGACATTTTTAACCAATCGGTAGATTTTTTTTTCATCTTTTTTAATGTTGTAATATTTAAATAAACGGTATGTAACATTTAATTTATCTTTATTATAAATATTAGATAATACATAGATACCCATCAAGCCATATGTTTTAATATTTAAACATTTAGTGTTTAACATGTGTCATTTTATTAATCGCCGAACGCTTATATCATGTGTCTATAAGATAGTCATGTATTTCAGTTTCTTAAATTGCTTATAAATAATGGCATTTGGTGGAGTTCTAGAAAACACAAGTTGGAGAAAAATCCAAAAAAATTAGAAAAAGTGGAAGAGTGAAAGTTTTTTAGATTTTTCTAATTTTCTTATTTATTTATATATTATATTATATTATTTTAATATTATATTTTCTCAATTTTCATATCTATTATTGTAATCTTTTTTCAAATATCATTAATTACATGTATCTCCCGCTCAAAACATTTTTTAAAGATTTGATTGTTTTATTGTTAATATTATTTTTTAATTTTTACTTTATTTTTGTTATCTAATTAGTTTTAGTTGATATTTAATGTTGCACATTTCAAATTAATGTTTCTTCATTGTAAATTTTTTTTTTTATCTCCTTCCATACTTTTAGCTGAAAATTAATCATAGAAATACTTATCATCCCTCCATTGGGATATCAACTATAGGTAAATATACATATTTTGGTTTATTTTTTACATATTTTGGTTTATTTCTTTGGTGTGTTTATTAATATATTGATATATTGTTGACTATATAAGAACATATATTGTACAAATTTTCTTGTTCATACACTTATCAAATATACTCCTAGTTTATTTCTAGAAAATTCAAATGTATACTACTATATATATATTATTATCGATTACCGATTATGCTTTGGTTTTTCCTTCGAAACACAATCAATAAGGTAATTGGGCTAGACTCGTGTAAAATAATATTCTATTAAGCTATTCATATCAAAAATAGAAAATTTTAGACAACTATATAATAACCAATAAAATTTAGGCATATGAGTAGAAAACATTTTTACAAAAAAAAATTTACCATGTAATCAACTATGATTAGACACTAGGTTGTAACCTATAAAAAATAGATGCACAATCCAAGATGTTTAAATGAAATCATTATGAACTACCAAATTTCAATGTAAAAAGTTTTTCAAAATTTTAAGGGCATAGGAAGATGTATTTTCACATAATTTGATGATAAAAAAAATGCAAGTCCTAAATAACTATCAAGAGTTACCAAATTTCAATTTAACAAGTTATTGACACATATATAACGAACTTCGATATTTAAGATATATCTTCTTTTATTTTTAACTCAACCATTATTGACATATATCTAGTAAAATTGAAATATTATTTTTTTATTAAAAAAAAAAACCTTTTTTCTTTTGCCACCAATAATGAACGTTAAGAAAAAGAATAGCAATCTTGAGAGAAAACACAATCTTATAATATCTTGTTGAATGTTTGCTAAATCATTAACTTAGTTGCTTAGTGGGACCCTTGTTACCAATAAACTTCTTTCCTTTCTTTTCTAATTAGTGATTTTATAGTTTTTTTTCTTTCTAATTATTGTACAAAATTAGTCAATATACTTTTTTTAACTCTTAAATTACATTTATATTAAGTTCAAATATCAATTGTCGAAGATCGAGATTAAACCTATCAACTAAAGATGGAGGGTCATACCAATTATTGTTGAACAAAGTTGTGACTTTGTTTTATAGTTTCAAAGTTAGAATTAAATTCCTATAGTTTGATAAATACCTTCTATACCATATATATAGTTTGATACAAACCCTTGTAAATAATCTTAGTTTATAAGAGTTTTATCCAAATATAAAAACTGAATCATAACTATAAACTATATTAATTATTTAATATATTTCCCCAGAGATTTATAGTTGTAAATTTTATTTTAGTTTATTCTATTTGTTTCGTTAGATTAAATCAAAGCATCAACCAACGATTTACCTTTCGGATTTGGGAAAATTTGATTCTTGCTCTCCAAGAAATAAAATCACAAATTGGATTCGTCCATGGACATGAATATTTTAAATCAATTTAAAACATGTTTGTCATCCTTCCCCGTTGATTTATTTTTGAGTTGGAATTTTAGCCCTATATTTTTAATCATAAATTACAATTATATATTGTAATCAATTTTGACAAAATTTGTTCACATTTGAATATCTAAACATAAGATTTAAGGAAAGAAAAACTAAAACTAAACCATTAAAATCATCCTAGATTGCTTATTAATAAATAAATGAGCATGATCTGAAAGATTAAGAAGTCATTTGTTCAATCCACAATGACCACATACTTAAGAGTTTTTTAAAACTTAAACGTTATAGAATCGACTTGATTGTCCCGTAAGGTTAATCGAAGTATATGTAAGCAGCCTAGATGCTCACAAATATAAAAATTTTATGTACACCAAAACTCAAAGCGATTAAAATGACATTTTAAGGAATATCTTAAATAAAATTTGACAGATACAGACTGCAGATGCAATGCATGACATATTTTGCATGTTGCACGTAAATGTTTAAGATAAATATTCGTTTGGATGGAAAAGGACAAACCATTTGACAATGAGCATTATTGCTTAGGCAGGATTCTGGCAGATCTGATGCTTGGGCAGCAAGGTTCAACTTAAATAAGGAAAAGAAATGCCAAGCCATTCAGGACATTAAGATTGAAATCTCATATGTTCCAAAATCAGTTAAAACTAAGCATAAAATAATATGCATAAACATAAACAGCGTCATAACATCGCAGATCTCATAGGAGCAAGCCGAAGAATCGGCAGAGTTTCCTAGGTCAAATCATGTCCAGATTAAAAAACTCCTAATAGAACATACAAAAGGGCCATATCTGAGCTACACTACAATCAACTTTTCAATATTCTGTTTAACAATAGATCCTATATAGGTTTATGCAATTTCCTTTCACCATCTTCATTCGCTAGGCCATCGTGCTCATAAATAGAAAATTGGTACCTTTCAAAGAGATACAAACCATCTTCTGACCTTGGCATCTTTAAGCCACTTTAGAATATCAACGGATTGACAAGCCGGTAATCATTTCGGAGTAGAGTGTACAAACTGTGCTTTGGACGTGTGTTATCTGCTGTCTGGAAATTTCGCTTCATAGCTTGGAATGTCCTGAAGATACGAAAGAAATTTATAAAACTTCTAATTAGGAAAATATTAGGATAATTAGAATGGTCATCATTCTATCAGAAGGAACATATTAGTAAATAGATAGTAAGTCATTTACTAAGCTCATTAGAGCTTTTGGTTATAGGTAGTAGAGCGAGTGGGGTTAAGAGGTAAAAAATTGTTGGATTTCCTGTGGGAAATTTGGGGAGGTAGCCCTCTCGAAAGGCTATGGTATAACGTAGTTTCTTCGATAGTATTGCAATATTAATTTCTATCTTTTAGTGTTCTTTATAGTTCTTGAGTTTTCTTGTTAGGTGGTATTCAAACAAAATTCCATACAAGAGTTAGGGACATTGTACTAACAGATGAAGGTAAAGACCATGACCAAAGATTTACCATGAAAGTTGCACCAATCATTTTCCCAGCAAACCATCTTCCATTAAGGGCACGTTGGGCTTCCATTGCAGACTCCGATTTTTCAAACCTCAAATATACAAAACCGGCACTATTCCTGTCCATAAAGAAATAATGAACACACAATGTTTGAGAAAATGAGAAGGAATTAAAAACTAGGTCAAATTGCAAAATCTACCCTTGGAGTATGATGGTAGTTGTAATTACACTCAAATTTTTAATTGTAAAAGTTGAGCGCTTAAATTTATATAAGTGTTAAGATGGGACCCTTAAACTTACAATAGTTGTAGAAATTTGACCTCCAAATGAAAAAAGAAAAAGTTTGAGGGTGTAATTGCAACTATCAACAATACCATTGTAAGTTTCAGGGTCAAATTTCTACAACTATTGTAAGTATGATGGTCCAATATTAATATTTGTGTAAGTTTGAGAGCTCAATTTTCACAAATGGACATTTGAGAATGTAATTGCAACCATCTCCATACCTAGAGGGTGAGTTTTGCAATTGGCCCTAAAGACTATATGCAGTAGCTTCATGAACTTTAAGTCCTAAACTTACTTGTCAACATATATATGTTTCAATTTTCCGAACCTAGAGCATTCCTCTTCAACGTCATCTCGGATATCCAGATCGAAAGTTGGTTCCGACTGCCAAACAAAAGGGTAACTAAGTTAAACTTAGACGTCAACAGAATATTTAACATATACCTTTAGAATGCTGCAGCATACCTCAGCTGTAGGATCAAACATGTTCTTCAACAGTAGACATTCACTTGGAGTACCAACACCAAGTAAATTGGCAGTGACGGGGGGAACCTGAACGCCTGCACCAAGTCCAGGAAAAGCAGGAAAGGCGGCCAAAGAAGTACCAACACCAAGGGATGGGATAGTTGCACCTCCAAGGATCGGTGCCGGCATAGTAGGACCTGGGTTATTTACAACATGTGTACCTAAAGAACCAGCAATGCTGCAAAGAGAACAGATATAAGACCAACATGCAAATTTTAAATGACTTTTTTATTGAAAATTTCCGAATGATAATAAGCTCAACAAAGACAAACCTAGATGCGGCACCAGTACGGTCCAACTTCTGCATCAGGGATGCTCGAGAACTAGCGTTTAAAGACTGAAAAATTAGAAACATATTTGTTAACGTAGAGGGTAAAGTACACAGAACTCTTAATCAAAGGTTTGAACCAGAAACTTTCAAAACCTATGGGATAACTGTAAAAGAGGATAGATAATATAGAAAGTAGTTACTATCACACATTACCTCGTAAGTTTTTACATTCAGAGGTTTAAAGTACACTTCCCAAAGAAAGAAAAAAAAGAGGTAACTAATATTACCACGGCCAATGACCATAAATAAATCATGAAGCCTGTGAGAGTAGTGTAAAAAAGAAATCGAGTTAATGCTAAGCCTTTAGATTCTGATATTACTTTTACCTTTATTTGAATTAGACAACTTAAGCCCCGCCCCCTAAGAGGCGCCCCATTAGGCTAAGCACTCAATCTTTGACAAACACTTGCCTTGCCCAAAGGTCTGCATGTTTGAACCTTCGGGAGAGCTCAAAAAGGAAGACACTTAAATCCTTAATATCTCTAAAGCTTGGCCCACGTTCAGGCACAAGCTAAAAAGGATCGAACTTTGTTTCCTTAAATATTTCTCTTAGAATAGAACTGTGTTTGAAAAAAACCAAAAATACTCTTGATATCTCTGATGCTTGGCCCTGGAGGCGAGGATGGATTTAAAAAGTGAGGGGGGGAAAGACTGAGTTTACTTAAATATTTCTCTAAGAAATAAGAATAGAACTTTGTGTTAAAAATAAATATTCAAAAATAACACATACCAAGATAGAAAGACCAACCTTGATTCCCTAATGGTCCATTCAAATAAGAACGACTAAAACAAATGAAATGATATTAAAAAATAATAAAAATAAATAAAAGGAAGTAAGAAAGAGCTGAGAGGCATACTTTTTGGAATGATGTCCACGAAATTGGGTATATAAACATTAACAAAGCAGAAAGGACGAAAAACAAAGAAATAAATACGAATGTATTCTTCCAAGTTTCAAACGGTAATAGAAGCAATGGATGAGAAATTATTACAGCGTGAAATAAATCCGTCAACTCACTGAACTTTCTTGGTGATTCTTTTAAGATGCAGTATAATTTTGTTTCATTATTAGATAGACAGAGGAACAAAGACAGAAGATTTATTTACCAAGCCACCGCCGTCTTCCTCATCAAGGTCTCCTGTACTTGCTCCAACATCTTGCAAACCAGGCTGATCTGTGACTGTAGACACCTGTATAAGAAGATTACAAAATATTATGAGAAATATGGTATCTAACAAGGTACCGAACATAAAAATACATATATTTGAGCCTCTCTCTGACCCTCGAAACTCTGTTTCCCCCATAGAACCCAAAGAACAGCACACGCCCCAGCCATCCATTAAAAACACCCTTTCCCCTAAAAAGAGGAGGAACTCACTGATCATATCACTAGTAGTAGTAACCCTATGACGTGCATGTGAGAATCTAAACATTTGAAAAAAATCATCCCACACAGCTCTCACAAAGTCACAGTGCCCAAGAATATGATCCATGTCTTTCTCCGCCTTTCGATAAAGAATACAACAAAATGAGCTAACAAGCGAGGGCAACTTCCAGGCAAGACGATCCATCATGCTAGTATGACATTGTAAAACTTGCCACGTAAAGAATTCTACTTTTCTTGAAAACTTAATCTTCCAAAGCACCGAAAAAACCAATTAACATATTTTACTATTTAGTGAAAAGAGCATTTAAAGAAAACCTTGCCATATTTTTACTAGCTTTTTGGCTGCCCATCTGTTTGTTATTTTCCACTTCTCTTTCAACAACATAATTTTTTGTATTAGAATACTAAATGTTGCTATCAACTTGTCAGTAATCAAATCTAACACCCAGAGAGAGAAAACTTCAATATTGCTTAATCAGATAACCAAAGAAGAAGAAGACAGCGTGACAACAAATACGAAAAAGAAGAAGATGACAAGATTCGGGTGTTTGGAACCCTTGAAAATTTAAGTAATCAGAACCTACGAGAACTCTCCCTAGAAGAAGAAAACGAAGAAGTTCACAACGAGGTTAGAGCATTTGCAGCCATTGAAAATTGAAGCGATCAAAACCTTCAAAGTCTACACCTTGTCTATTTGTCAGGTATGAGATGCCACAAACTAACCACTTAACGAAAGGCCCACTTTTTTGGAGAAGAATGTAAAATGCATTAGAAAATGACAACAAACTTACTCTCAAAGCTCTTCAAACTAAAAGATTAAACTGAGATGTGTTTGGCCAAAGGAGTTAGTGGTCCCACTACTAAAAACATCAATTTTTTATCTTATCAACTATTTAGCCTATGGGCCCCAAAAGTTCACCACTCCCTAAACTTCATACCACATACCCCTTGCTGTCCCTTAACATGCCAATTCATTCCATTGAAGAACTCTCAATCCTTACAAATAAGAAGAACACTCCCACGGCTAGGAGATTAGCATTTGACTGCTATTCAACACCACGGAAAAGAGCATACCAAGCATGCTAGCAAAAAAATTAGCACATAAGAATAGATGCACGTGAGGTCTGTCTCTCTAAAAAAGAATACATGCACATGAAAACAGAATGAATATGCATCACCTTTATCGTTCGACCAGCAATCTCAAGTTGTCCATTCAAACTCAGTGCATTTCTAGCATCTTCAAGACGTGTGAACTGCAGCCAAACAGTTCTGATTAGGCTTATGCCCTAACATTACTTTGCCCTTCTCAAAGAATAAAATAATCTCTAGATATATTACCTGAATAAAACCAAAACCCTTGCAATGGCCAGATTCATCAAGGGGCATCTGGACCAGTTCCACAGTGCCAAAAGCTCCAAAAACCTGGAAGTAGAGGAAGGACCGTTTTATAATATTACAATGTCAACATTTTAACAATAGACGAAAAAAAACTGAATTTTGCAGCACATGGCAATTAAAATAAAAGAGTTGATTCAAGAAATCATAAGCCACCAAGAATTATTATTACTGCATAACGATTGTATTATGTCCCATGACAATTACAAACCTGACGAAGGTTATCTTCAGTTATGTTGGGGTGCAGATTGCCAACATATAACCTTCTGGCACCACCAGAGTAGGGGCCCATTGCTCCACCCGGTCCACCAGCAGCAGAAGTTGATTGAACCTGGTTTTTCTCAGCTTCAGATGGCTTTACCATCACAGGCTGACTAAGCAGGAGCTGGCCGGAAAGTGCTATAGCCATGGGCACAGACATTGCATCCACAAATTCAACATACCTGCACATATTTGTATCATACTAAACCGAGGGAAAACAAAGGATAAATTACATATACATAGAAGAAGCCAAGTTCTCTCATAACAATCTTAAGGTGTAGAAGTCTGTAAGACCCCCAATTATCCACACCTATAGGAGGAGGGGTAGAAAGGTAACTGCACAGGATAGTATTAATGAAGGATGATTGGAAGGAGGATCGTGCAAGGTAGGGCTCACTGGGCGGAAAGATAGGTAAGCCTATAAATAGCTATTGTTAGGTATTGTGTAGCTAGGGTATTTTTTTATCTTCTTTAAGGTGTAAGGCTGCTCTAGCCACAAGGGTCTCTTTCTATCAAGGGAGATCGGTATGTTCTTTTTTTTGTTGTTCTTTGCTGGTTTCTTTTCATATTGTGACGTTGTAATCATTTTGGCTTATATATAAATAAAGTAAACCAGAGTACCGCCTCTGTTTAGCCATTGTTAGAGTATTTTCTGTCAATATCAGTGTTAGTAGCCTAACAAAGTCGGGCCCCCTCAGATGGGGATGATAGTCTTAAATGGACTCCTAACGTTAATGGCAACTTTACTACGAAGTCTATTTTTCTCAACTTAACCAAGAGATCCCCCTCCACTGATGTTCCTTTGATTCGTCATATTTGGAAGACTAAAATTCCGAAAAAGGTGAAATTTTTCTTATGGTCGCTCGCTTACAGAAGCCTTAACACTCATGAGAAGCTACAAAAAAAAATTCAGTACAGTATGCTTAGCCCCTCGATGTGTTGCCTTTGCTTCAAAGAAGAGGAAACCTTTGACTATTTATTTCTGCAATGTCTCTTTACTAAGATAGCTTGGAACACTTAATTTAGAATTTTTGATTTGGAGCTTTGTCTTCCTAGTAAGGTTGATAGCTGGATGATTGAAGGGCTCAACATTAGAGGTTATAGCCCGAAAGGAAACATCTTATGGAGATGTGCTACTCGGTCCCTTTTGTGGTGCATTTGGAAAGAAAGGAATAATAGAATTTTTTAAGATAGCTATAATTCTTTTGATTCTTTTTGGACTGTGTTGCAACACACAGCTTCTTGGTGGAGTACGAATTACACCAAACACTTTTGTAATTATAGCCTTTCAATGATATTCAACCATTGGAAGGCCATCATTTTTTAGTTTCTTCTTGGGAGGGCCCTCTTGTCCCTTGCCCTTAGGTTGTTCTTTTTTGTTATATGAATACACGTTTCTTATCAAAAAAAAAAAAAAAAGTAGCCTAATAAAGTCACCCTTCACACTAACACCTTATTATCCAACATCCACACAGAAAAGGCCTTTGTAAATTCCAATGGTCTTTTTAACATGGTAAAAAAAACATTTATTCTCGAGACCCTAAGCAATAGCCCCAACAAGCCATTTACTAAGGAATCAAGGATACCCCAATCACTCAATTGAAAATGTCAATGCCCTCTCACAACGTCAGAGAAACAAAATCATATTTTTATCCCCACATAATTAAATTCCTTATGAACAACTACAAGACTTGATAAATGCCCATTCAACCTATAGTTTAAATTCCATGAGACATTACCATCCATTTTATCTAGTACTTCCAAGTTCGAACTTTATCTCTTGGAGAATGAGCACAACCAGATTCAAGTTACTGACTCCCTTATTCCTTGAGCCCTTAATCCCCTCACATGTCACCTCATTACCTTTGTAAAGAACTACAGAAGTTTTCACCTCATCCAAAAATGAGTCTTTCCCATAAATTACCTATCAAATTAAGTTCCATGTCCCCAAACCCTAATGTTTCTCTTATGCCACACTGATACAGAAACCCTACTGTTTCTCTTTTGGAGTTCTCACTATAAATAGGTCCAACCTATCCAATGTATTTGCCATCATACTCCAGTAAGAACAAAGAAACCCTGGATCGCCCCTTTATCCGATGTTTTTCACCAATAGTGCCTAGTGCTGCACTTTGTCTAAATTTAGCATGGATTTTTGCCTTCCTCTAAAGGGGGATTTGAAGGGCAAAGCCAAGGTTCATGAAATTGGGCAGTTCTTGCCTCTTTCGGTTGATATGGAACAAAAGAAACCAGGGTTTTCTTCTCTTTTCCTTTTTTGGTGGTGGTGGTGGGGATGGGGGGGAATAAAAGGGTCTCGAAGGATTTTTTTTTCCTTTTCTTTTTACAATAATGTTCATTACATTACGTTCTGGCAATCCTCAAACCACAAAAATTTCTTTTGTGATTATTGCACTTTTGAAAGGCTCTCCTTTTGTAGTTTTGAGTCAGGGTTTTCTCCACCTACACTCATAAGCTGATTTGTTCCCCCTTCTTCTGTCAATTGTACAGAATCTAAAATTTATACTTCTTTGCTCGTCTTACAAAAAAGAATATACTTATTTGCTCGTCTTATAAAATATATATACATACACATATATATTGATTATTTCCTTTCTTGTATTATATATTTTATTGTATTGGTTGTATTATATTAGCCAAATTTATTTTTTCCTTCTTTGTAATGGGTTGTTCTTCTATTTAAGAAAATCATTCTCCCTTAAAATTATATTATTTTGGCAATATATTCTTCTTGTTCGGGAGAAGACTCAAAGTTCTATCACATTTTGTCTTAAACATTCATTGAACTTTGAAAAATGGCATTTGATTCAAGACAATAATCAAAATATGAAATACAGGTTGACGTGAATCAAAAGTGTTCGAACTCCAATTAACCCAAGTAAACATCATCAAGCACACTAATCTTACCCAACGCCTTTAGAACGTCGTGAATTACGATCCATTATGAGGCGTACATCTCGCACCTGTAAGTTGAGTCCCATGAATTAGAGAGATTCATCATGTACGAAATTAGTAACATCAAATGAAAAGAAAAATTGGACAGCAATGACTTGCCTGGCTGATGACTTTTTTTAGCTATGGATATAACTTATAAAGCTCAATTTCTATTGAGTCAAAAATAATGAATAATAATAAATAATAAATGAAAGAAATAGAGAGAGAGAGATTTTCCAGGCTGATGGTTTTCATCTCTAGCATCTAAGAAACTCAACTTTCATTAAGAGAATAAATTAGAAATAATTTCTAAACATTCGGGGGGTGTTCAAAAATTTTCATCAGCCTATCATATAGACCAATTGGAAAGATCCTTCATCAACCAGTAGATTACTACAAAAAAACATGACGAGTTCGCCAAGTTCCTAGAAGTCTTGATACCCACCAAGCATGAATTCTAACAATTGGTCTGTTGTCTGTATACACTCAATATAATCTTATCATATACCACAAAGAATCATGCTGTAGGGGGTGCTATAACATTGAACCCCAAATTCCCAAAAACCTAGTCCCAATAGTCTCAGTAACTTCAGAGACAGACTCTAACTGTGGAGTCGAGAACCCCACCTTCCCCCACATCCCAGAGGTCTCATGATTTCTAGAACCTAGCACAAATGTTGGAGAGGCTTCAGAAAAAAAGAGAATAGGAAATACAGAGGATGAATTGTCAGTGTCACATAGCCTTCCCCCACCCCATCATAAAAATTCCACACACAAAAGCATACTTATCAGAGACACCCAATTTCTTATATCATACATGAGATGTTACTTGGCATTGGCAAAAAGACTGATGTATAATTTCTATGGATAGTCTGGATTAGTTGTATGTTGTACCATGCAATATAGTAGCTCAATAAAAAAAAAATGCAGTTAAACTTCCCACAGAATAGGATGATACGAATAAAATAAAGCAACTTAGTTTGATCAATACTAACATTCTATCCTTAGAGAAGTTTAAAAGGGCTGAAAATGTGATAAATAATTTGATGAGCATACAAACCTTACCAGCCCTGGAGAAGAACTCGTACACATCTCGTTCAGTTGCCTTTAAACTTATCTGGCCAAGCGATGCAGAAAATGTCAGTTGACAAGACATTATTAAATATATGCAATAAGTATTAAAATGAAATTTGAATGTGCTTATGAAAATATATTTTTTCATAAAAAGAAAAATATACAATTAGAAAAAGGATTGGAATTTTTCTGTCCCAATAGAAGGTTCACCTGATAGGCAAATACAGTCCTCTGATCCCTTTCAGGATCAGCTTCAGGTTCAGCTGTTTCGTCCTTTTTATCTTTATATCTTCTATGGGGTGGAGAAAAAACATTGGTCAGAGACTTACTTTGTTATTAGCTAGCAAAATTATAACCACACCCTTCAGATGCATAATTAAGTCATGGGAGAGAGACCACCCATAAGTGGACTAGAAAGAACTCTATTTAAAAGGGTGAAGAAACACACGTTGAAATAAATAAACAATACAATGAGATAGGTACACCCTTAAATTATGGCAACAGTAGAACAATCCAGAACATGTATTTTTCCACTTTTTATGAAAAGCTTATAAAATTAAAAAGTCCCCGACGCATTTTAATAGGTAATAAACAACCGAGAGATATGAAAAATCCCTTTCCACAAATTTAACAAACAAAGATGGGACATACTGGTAGTACTTGATTGCATAGTTAAGAATCAGGCCAAAATAGTCACACAATGGATTGACCACAGATTCTGTACCTTCCATAAATAATAAAATCTTAAATGACAACAGCGTCATCAAGTTGAATTGATGCAGTAGCAAAGAACCTAATTGCATTAACACAGAACACGTTAAAAGTTTGTACTCCAGAGAAAGGATTAATCACACAAAAAGTGAAAGAAATAATTATTGCAGTCTTATATTTGTACAATATTACATGTAAAACATCAACTGAAGTATTCAAGGGAAGGAGCGTAAATTCAATCGCAGTAACTGATATTGGTGATAATGAATGACTTGTTCATGTTCTCAAAACTAATAGTTAAAGATATGCAAGATTTTTGGAAATTCAACTTAGAAAAAACTTCAGTAATTTAAAATAAATGAAAAGAGAAATGAAAGTATCTGAAGGTGTACAAAAAACAATATTGCAAGCAATGGTTGCCAAAAATAAAATCGTTCAAATTACTATAAATTCTCCAAAACAATTATTTCAACAACTAAATTAAACATTAACAAAATAATTTCATGTATGATGAGAATCCAGTAGCCACTGAATATTGAATTTCCCACAAGCATCAGAAGATGGAATTCATCTCTTAAGTAAAGCCCACAACTCCCTCACCAGCATTTCTGTAAAAGAATAGATAAAAAATTAAATCTTCGACTTCAACGTGGTGATGGTGAAAATAAGTCACGTCACCGCCATTAAATATGACCTCCATTACTGAAACACAGAAAGCTCCAAAGCAAACTTCATAGTTGTTCTGCAGGGGCACTGGAAATGGATTGAATTCCTCTGCCATTAAAATTGCTACCAGCAGACAGTCTTGCCCATCTAAGGTTTCCTAATTACTAATCTTTATGAGAAATTCGAGAAAACCAGAAAACTGTTACTGTACACGCTTATAAACTATGAAGATGAATTTAAACTATGAAGATGAATTTCCAACTATCAATTTTATTTTACCCAAGGATGTCATCATGGAGGTAGTTCCATTTATCAACATTGTAAAACTTAAATGGGAAAGAAATAGGCAAAACCTTGTGAATGACAAGTGCTTCTGGATGTCATACAGTACCCAATTGAGGTTCACTTCAAAAGATAATGATTAACAATAAAATAACCAAGTATGTCCTTAGAAGACCATATATCACGATGGCAATTGAAGACGCAGGTTTTCTCAGACCACAACAAAAACTCCTAGTGACATGGTTCTCTCGTTGGCTATACCTTAACCTACCATTCACCTTCCAAAACGAGGGCATCATTTTTGTGGTTCTATGGTTTTGGATCTCATGAAAATCTATATTCACAATGGATGATGTATGGAAAATAAGGAGAGATCCGATCATTGGACAGAACTTACAGCTGCCCAAGGACTGAAATCCGTAAGTTTATTCCTCAAAGCAATTAAACTGTTAAAATGACTAATGCATACTGATCATTTCATGATCATACGACGCCATACAAGAGTTTGTTTTTCAATCCTGAAGAAGCATTATCTACCATCATTTAGAATGCCCATGCACCATGTCTAATCTAAATCTAAATCAAAATGTGTATCAAAGCAGCATAACAATGTCAATAAGCCATTGACATAACATGAAATTAAATTACTCGGTGAAAGAGTTTTCAGTTTCGACATTAGACAGTGAAAGTAATTATAGGAACACAAATAATCTTTTGGTTCTCTCTCCTTCTAATACCAAAAAACATGGTACAAGAATATAAATGTACAAAATACCTGCCATCTCTGCCTCGCTCTCTAGACTCTCTCTCCTTTTCTCTTTCCCTGAGTTCATTGTCTCGGCTCCTCTCTCTTATGCCATCGTCCCGATCACTGCGATGTCTTTCTGAACGACTTCTACTTCGACGTGACCGTTCTCTTTCCCTATTCTTTTCACCATCTCTACCCCGTCTATCACGATCATGAGAACGTTCTTTATCTCTGTCCACATCCCTGTCCTTACTGCTTCTCTCTTCCCGATTCCCTTCTCTGTCCTCTTTTCCCTTATTTTCCTTACTGCTTCGATGCCTATCACGGTCTCTCTCTCTGGACCTAGACGGATGCCGGAAAGAAGTCCTATCTCTATGCCGATCTCGATCACGTGACTCATCATCCGATTTCAAACGCTTTGACCTATGTTCCCCATCATCTTTACCATCAGTCTTATATTTTGAACTTCGACTACGATGCTTATCTCCAGATTTCATTTCTCCATCACCGCCATTGGCAGTTTCCTTCACTTTTTGTCCGTCGGGATTTTCAACTGTTTTCTCCAAATAATCATACTCGTCAAAATCCATAACTACTGTCTCTAAAGCGAATTATGCAACATACAGCAGCTAAACAGTGTCCTCTAAACTGCAAAAAAAAATGCAACAAAAATTAATAAACAAATAAACAATCCTAGTTCTCTAGAGCTTCACAACCATAAACCAACTCCATAACATAATTATCTTCCAGCTAAACAAGAAACTCCAGTCAACTTGCTAATCCTAATCGCAAACTCACCGAAGAGAAAATAAAATACAATAATTAAAAAACTAAAGCTGCGCTGAAACTGAAGCCCTAATTACGAACAGAGAAAATCAGTCCTTCAGTTCTCAATGTCAAACAATTCATTACACTTCGCTACCATTCTCGAATGCTAACTGGAAGCAATAGTTTTATAGAAACGTTGAATTACCTCGATGGCGCGAAAAAAAATTTGAGCTATGCTCACCAGCTGCAGCCTCCAGGTGATTGGTAAAGACCCGCAGAAGGAGGATGATAAACTGGCTGGATTGTTGCTGGTGCTTCCGCTGCTGGGTCACAGTTCCTTTTGAGGTACGCTGCGGCGAAGAATTTGGGTTCTGGTTTACCGTGGACGTGGAGCTTGTAGTTGTGGAAAGCCCATTAGCCCAATAAGAATAACTGCTCTTTTGCCCGATTGTAGTCTGTGTTTTTGTTTTAGCTCTCAATCTCATATTGGGTCTTAAATTTGTTTACGAAACATTTAGGCAGACACCCAAATCTACTAGTAAATTTCATACTGTCTTAAATTATAATTTATTTTTTTATTAGATTTTTGTAAATTTTTAGAACAATTATAGTTAAATTAAATTCAAATGATTTGTTTATTTATATTATATAAATTTATTATGGAAATTAATTATATATATTTTATTAATTCAATATAAAATGAAATCTTTTCTAATATGAAATAATTTAATGATTAAAAATAACATTATATCATTATTTGCATTACCTGTGAACATTCTAAGATAAAAATTTCGACGCCGGCGAGAATTTCGTCTTCTTTATAATTCAATTTCGGTCGTTTCTTCCATCAATTTCGTTGTTATCAATATCGTTTTTCAATGTGGTTCTTCAGTTCATTTTGAAATTTTGTTTTATATATAGCTTTCAATTAGTTGTTTTCCTCAATTACTTTATTTTTCTTAAAATTTCAATCAATTACTTTCGTTTTCATTTTCTTCAAATTTCGCACTTTACCGAGATTTTGCTTACACATATATGTCACTTCATATATACAATTTGATATATGTATTCTTTCCTCTTCTGTTTCGTAGCATATATTTTTTTCCTTCAAAAAATTATTATTTCTTTTTCTGTTTCGTAGCATATATTCTGATCATGTTTCTCTTATTTTGTTTAATTTTTTATTGTTTAGTTCATCTTCCTGTCTTGTTCGACATATAATTTTTATTAAATACCTCATCGTTCGTATATATTATGATATATCACTGAATAATAAATTTATGTTATATGATTTGTTACATATATACTACATATATTCAATAATACATACATATTCTTTTTTGTTTGGTGATTTTTTTTACTATGTATGTATGCCAATATATATATAGATTATATATTCATTCAGTATTTTTTTATTTCTTACATATATGCTACTGAATTATTCATTTATGTTTTGTGATTTGTTACGTATATACCACTGCATGTATTCAATAATACAATACATGTTTTTTGTATGTTATGTGATTTTTTTCTTACTGTATTTAACATGGATTATGTATCTGATCATTTTTTTTATTCTTACATATATATATACTAATGCATAATACATATTGTATGCGATTTGTTACATATATACTACTTCATATATTCAATAATACATAAATGATGTTATCTTCAATATACTCAATATACCATAGTGTATTTCGATACGAAATATAAATTCTTACTAACCTTAAATGAACAATATATACTATAATATATACTCGTAATCACTATTGTTTCAAACATAACTTATTATTTATTACATATAAAATGAATATTTGAAATACAGTACATAAACCAGTAAATTTATAGCATAACATTTCATTCATAAAATATACAATGTATTGTTTCATATATATTGTTTATAAACCAATTTAACATTCAACTACTTTGATCTTCAATTCTTTCATCAAAGTCCCTACATTGCAAACATGTTCAATTTTCCTCTACCAGATAACAACTACTATTTTAATGGCATATATTATATATACTCATCATAATTTTTTATCATTCATGTTATTGTAAACATAAACAACTTTAATACATAATTACTATTATTTCAAACATAACGTATTATTTACTATGTAAGATATAAATATTTAAATAAAACACATAAACAAATTGATATAAGAACCTTCCATTAATAGAGTATACACCATATTATTCAATATATATTATAATTATGTGAAATATATGAAAAATAATGCAAAACGAAAAAAAGAATGGACGGAGAGAAAAATTGGAAAGTGAGAGAGAAATCATAATGGGAGAATTTTTTAACAAAATCACAAAAAGAAAAATAATTAAGGGACAGTTTTTATTATAATATTACCATAATAGAATTAATCACCTACCATATTTACATAAGATATCTAATAAATGCAAATCTTAATCATAGTCCACTTTTTTTTTTTCTTTTTATATTTTTTAATTTATTATTAATAATAAAAATGGGTAAATTGGTCATTTGGAACATATATTTGTGTAAAATATTAGTCAATTTATGACATTTTTGACAAATTTGAGAAATTTAGGTCAATATTGTAATATAGTATACAATTTTAGGCTATCTTAGTTAAAGACCATTTGTTTATTTATATAGAATTTTCCTAATATGTGTTTTAAAAAATCTAAAAAATCGGGAAAATATTTTATGATGTACAGAACAATTTCCAAAACGAAAAAAGCTCACAGATGCAGAATAAAAAATACAAAAAAAAAAAAAGTTTCAATCAACACTCGACTGCATAATTTTTCTTCTAAATGAGCAGATACTATGGAATGTTGAAATCGCTTTTGAACACTTGAATTTTAGAAAAATGTTCTGAGCATATTATAAAATGTTGAAATTATTTGTAAATTTGTTTTTAATTATTTTAAAAATTAGTTTCGATAGTATGAAAATTGCATTTAAAAGAGTAAAAAGTAATATTAAATAAATTTTAAGCTTTTAAAGGTGCATTGGTGAAAGGAAAGATCGCAAAAGATAAAGAATTAGAGCACTCATTCGACAAAAAACACAAAAGGACGTTTGGAGCATATAGTGAGTTATTATAGTTCATATCTCGAGTCATAATATTATAGTATGGGTTACTACTTGGGTGCATAATGTATGGATTATTGTAGTATGTGTTTGAGGTGCATTTATTATAAGGGGTGCTTGCAAAGATAGCAAAAAAAAAAAAATAATAATAATAGGGTCCACGTCACTACATTTTCTAAATTGTAAAAATAGCAAATTTAAAAGTCGATAACATAGTTGTCTAATGGCCGAATGTTACTAATTTTGTCATATTTGCAATATGCAAAAAATAGGTGACATTGCAGTTTTTTTCTAAATGTTTATGTGATATGATGCGGGTTTCCTTATTATAATCCGTGTTATATCGTGTTTATTTTTTCACTATTGTTTTTTGGCATACATATTAGGTACATGAAATACCATTTTTTTAAAAACATAGTTTGAATTGTACCTTCCACTGATTTATACAAACTAATTTATTACTAGTTGGGATGTATGTCTTCCACAATTTTATATGATAACATATTTTATAGAAATTGATATGTGACCACAATTTTAATTCGGTAGAGTCATTGAAGGTGGTGGTAAGAAGTTTGCTAGTGGATTCACTAGAGGTGGTGGTCGATGATTGATCGGCAATGATCATTGAAGATGGTGTATGAAAGTTGGTAGAATGAATTTTCCAACTTTTGAAACAAATACCCGTATAGTTAAAGAATAGCAATGACATGTGGGTGATTTTTAATTAGAATCCTAATAATCTTGCGCTAAACAAGAGTTAAATGTTATAGTCCACTCTACCCTTAGCCCCATACCTCAGGTGTTCATGGTTCGGTTTGAGGCTGAAATTGCATCAAACAGAAAAATAACAAAAAATTATCATCCAAAACCGCACCGAACCACTCACCATCAAACCGAATTGAAAACGAATGATTATATATAAATAAAACCGGATTAAAATCAAACCGCTTACGCATAAACATTATAATCGAAGTCAAAGTGCATAAATATTATTATGTCTTTAGTTATTGGATCTCAGACCTTAGTAGCATCGACTCCGAGTGCCACTGGGATGAAAGTTTCTACTTTTAGTTGTATGTATATATATATAATTTTTTTAAATAAAGTGGTTCGGTTCAGTTTTAGAATTGGTTTAATTTCTTAAACTGAATCGAACCGCGTAAGAAGCATTATCAATTTTAATGAAACTAAACCAAACTTTATGCATACGGTTTCATTCGATTTCAATTAGATTGTTTCGTTTTTTATCTGTTTTTGTGAACCCTACCCCATACATGTTCAAATTCTTTTGTATCATAAGGAGTGGAGCAATTCTCGTTTCCTACCCCTCAATTTGGGTCATCCTTACCAAAATTCCTAATGACGATGTCATAGAAATTAGACAAAGGGAAGAAAAAAAAAAAGCCTCAAGCCTTCATTTCATCGTCTCCCTCTCCTTAGCAGCTGCCCAACCCACCCCGGTTGCAAACCTCGTCGCCGGCTACAACATACCACGAGCGACGGCGGGCGGGTCTCCTACTCCAGCGGACCTAAATTTTTCTTGATTTCGACAACCTCATCCCCCGTGAGCTCCTGTGTTGACGGCAGTACCCACGAAACCCAACCGAGGTAAACTGCGTTAGCTTCGTCGGTGTACTCTTTTTTTTTTACGGTGAGCCTCTTCTTCTTCAGCGCTCTTTAGTTTGCGAATTCAGTACCAGCAGCGTTTTTTTTTACTACTCTCGAAGTATTCGATTAAGGTTCTTTTAAGTATTAACATATTTCGAACCCTTTCGGACCCGAGTTAAATTATGTTAGATTATTCTTTCACACGCTGAAGCTATCTGTTTGTAGTATTGGACGGGTTTGAAGTGGTTGATTAAAGTTTATGGTGGATTATGAGTAAAAATATTCATCATGAAAACACGAGCAATCTATCGGTGTCTCTTAGTAGTGATTAAAGTTTTATAGCAGCGTTCTAACACCTATACGCTGTTTCTATTGTTTAGGCTTATATGCTGTTGAGGCTTCGTTCAAGGTTTTGGATTTTGGATTGAGAACAATAAGTTTTCCATCCAGGTAAGCAGTTTCCACATCCCTTTCAAAATATAAAATTGTGTTTTTGTTATTGTGTTTTCAAAAATGTTGGAAGTATGTTGTGAACATTTGAAAGTACGTTTGTATGATTTGAGGATTGACCAAAATTGTTTTGTTTGTTTCTAATGGTTTTTGCTAAATGAAAGTATAGACTACTTCAAACGTCTTTTTTGGAGGCGTTTTGAAATTAAAAGTATGTTTCAGTTCAGTCACTTATGAAAGTTTAAATGGTTAGATTTGATGAATTTTCAAATGAAATTGCTAATTGAAACTAAATGCTTTGTTTCAAATGCTTGTTTAAGATTTCTGATTGATACAAAATGGTTATTTGGATACGCCAAGATTTTGTTTTGAAAATTGTTTGCTTCTTTTTGTAGTCATAGCAAATTGATTGATTGAAATTATGTGAGAAGACACATTTTGTGGTTTGGCTTTCCTTTGGAATGAAGATTCATGTGTGTTGCACTCATGACTCATATGACCTCACATATAAGTAATTGAATGTTTTGGTCTATTGCTAATGGACTTCTCTAATTGAATGAATGAATAACTGGTTTTACTAATGAGTAACCGCATGTCTCAATTATGCATCTTTTCCACTCTGATAATCAAAAGTATTGATTGATTGAAAATTCTGTCTAATCGAAACTATTGGAAGTCTTGAAATATTTGCTGTTTTAAGGGCTAAAATTTTTGTTTGTTTAAAGGTATTACAAGTTTATTCGAATGTTTTGGTTTTATTGGAACTACCATATGAAAATTTTAGATTGAGACATTTAGTTTTAAAAGCTTATTTGATTGAAGGATTTTGGTTTTGAAAGCATTTTCTGTAACAAATTTTTCTCTGAAAGTTTAGTAAGGATTTATATTTTTGTTTACAAAAATTTGAATTTTTTTTTTTTTGAAGCTTGATACTGGAATTGCTTGTTAAGTATTTTCTTACTCATTTCTGTTTCTCCAAAATGTTTTCAGATGAAGGATCAGGTGACAGTTGTGAAAGAAGCAAAGTTTGGCCTTGATGCTTTTGTTTTAAGGATTTGTTATATTATCTTAAAAATCATTTTTGCTGAATCATATAAGTGGTTATACTGTGCGAAGATTATGTCTTTGCATTATTGTTTATTATAGCTTTGTTGAAAAATACAGGCCGTTATACTGTTGAAACACTATTGTAGCGCAAATATCATAATCTATCTTATTAAGAGTAACAATTAAGCTGTTTGATAGAGTTTCGAGCAACCGGCAAATCATATAATAAATTGCATGTTTGTTTGTCTATTTCACATTGATTTTGTAATGGATTGATAGTAAGCATGTTTTGTACCCTGTTGCAGTGGTGTTGTCGAACTCTTGCTCAAAAATGGTGATCACTTCTACACTTGGCACTCCTCATATTGGTAAGTCCACTTTTCTTTTTCTCATAATATATATATATATATATTTTTGTTCAAGTATCATTTTGGTCCTCATTGAAACTTGTTTCATTCTAGGTATAATTTGTCTTCCTCAGTCCAAGGAGCCATACCACGTTCTACAGTACAACACAACAAGATTAAATAAATCCAGTCTCTTTCAGAGACTGCACACAAGGGTACTTTCTACTCTTTTCAAACTTAAAATTTGATTGCTATTACAGTCTGATCTTTCAATTTCTGTTTGTTACTTTAGATTTCCAAAAGGAGTGGACATCATCTCTATGCTGGGAGAATGGGCTTTAACCATGCTGCATCGGGACGAAATTATGAGCAACCAAGCTTTAATGATGAATTGCCTCCAGAACCTTTCTTCTTGAGTCTGATTAAAGAAACCTTTTGGTAATCTTTCCCATCTCTTTCTTCCATCTTAATCATGAATGTAGGACGTTGAAGATTAGAGCTGGTTTTAGTCCTACAATCACTTAGTTGTATTACTGGAGGTATATTTTCCCTGTTCTGCTTATTCCAATGCGCCCCATATCTGCGCTTTATCCGGTCACTAAAACGGTGTCAGATGGTTAATTTTTTTTGTTCATTAAAAAAAAATCTCACGAATGTTGGTCCATCTTGTTTTTGAATGGTTTTGTTTTGAACTTTAGGGGATTGAGATCGTTGTTAATATTTCTGGTTGAGCAGCCCAGTCAACTGAAGTACATTGAATGGCCTAGCTTCCAAAGCACGGTATGAAGGCAAGATTAGTATGTTAAATATTGCACATGTGCATTGTCTTCTTGTAGTTGTAAGATTCATATTGATAAAACACTTTAATTCATGATCCCAATTCACTTAATATTATCTCTGAACTTTGGCTTTTATTGTAATTTCAATCTAATTTGGTGCAGCTGAAGACTGCCACATTAGCTCTCGTTCTCGTTGCTCTGTTAATCGTAGCACTCTCGTCAGTGGACTCAGCGCTCAGCTATGTTTTGACTTTAATTCTCAGAAGAACCTCATAATAAATGCTGCTACTCTTCTCCTATTGGTCTATCAGTAGGTCAGAAATTTAACTTCTCTTTGCCATTTTTAAAATGATTACTCAGAGTGACTTGGTATGTTAATGTAGTTGGAGATGTTCTGAAATAGGTAATGCATAACTCTTTGAAGTCGTGCAACTAGGAAAGTAGAGAATGTCATCTTCCATGTTTCTCACATACGTATACTTATGACCATCCCCATACGTACAAATAGGGTACAATCAAAAGTAACAATTATACACTTCCTTTGTAATTAAGGCTTTAGTGGGTATAAATGGTTTGGCGGGAACCGTCATACATAATAATAATTGAAGACTCGAACCGACAATTGGCACTTTAGTCCCCAAAACAAATCGTTTTCAACCCAAACGGACATGGCTTTCGGTCGGTTTGAGGTGTTTCTTTTTTGTTTGCTTCAAACTTTAGGAAAACACACTTCCTAATGCCTCACATTCTTTAATCTACTTACTACCCTAATGCCTCACATTCTTTAATCTACTTACTACCGAACTAAATTGTATTTCATTTTAGTACTCAGTCTCATGAACCACATAATATCTGAACACACTGCACATACTAAAACTGCTAGAGCTGCTAATAAGATTTGTTAAACTAGATTTAGAGTGACCATGTTGATGGAATCCGTAGGAGTAATTCGTATTTAGTATTATTGATAGGAATAGAATAGAACTACACTCTCTGTTATCCTCTCTTTCAAGGAAGAACAGTGAGATACCCAATACTAACCAAAAGCTTAACTGACTCTTTACCCACTCCTTTGGTTTCTCCCCACAAAAACAGTGCAAGTAACTCTCCACCCCTCTGTTGACTACTTTTGTCTGTCCATCCGTTTGTGGATGATACGCCGTGCTATGGTGCAGTTTGGTGTTGGCTAACCGAAACAATTCTCTCCAAAAATGACTCAGAAACACTTTATCTCTGTCAGATACTATAGACTTGGGGTAGCCATGTAGTCGAACAATCTCCTTAACAAACAATTCTGATACAGTTTTCGCTGTATATGGATGCTTCATAGGAATGAAATGTCCATATTTACTAAACCGATCAACAACGACAAATATAACTTCGTAACCCCTGTCTTCGACAATCCTTCTAAAAAATCCATCGAGATGTCCTCCCACACTCTATTAGGAACTTCTAAAGGGGTTAGTAAACCAGCTGGAGAAAGTGCCAACGTCTTATTGCGTTGACAAATCATACACTCCTCGCAATATTTCTTTACCTCCCGTTTCATACCTTCCCAGTATAATTCTCCAGATAGTCTTTTATAAGTCCGTAGAAATCCTGAGTGCCCACCGAATACCGAATCATGGTAAGTATGCAAAAGTGTAGGAATCAATCTGGAAGTCTTGGATATCACCATTCAATCCTTGTACATTAACATCCCCTGTTTCATTGAATATCTACTATTCTTTTTCCCTTCTTCCTCGATCAACTCATTCTTAATCTTCCTTAATTTCTCATCTTGTTCTACTTCTGCCTTAATCATCTCCACATCAATCACATTTGGAGCGATTAACTGATTAAGTTGCACAATTGGTGGTACTCTGGACAACGCATCAGCTGCTTTATTTTCAAGCCCAGACTTATAAATCACTTCAAATGAGTATCCAAGAAGTTTGGATATCCATTTTTGATATTGAGGTTGTATCACCCGTTGCTCCAATAAAAACTTCAATGAACGCTGATCCGTTTTTACTAGGAATTTCTTTCCCAATAGGTAAGGACGCCATCTTTGCACAGCTATAACTACCGCCATCAATTCTCTTTCATAGACAGGTTTAGCCCTATCCCTTATTGCCAAAGTATGACTATAATAGGCAATAGGGCGCTTGTTTTGCACTAACACCGCTCCTAAACCAAATCCAGAAGCGTCAGTTTCTATTTCAAAAGGTACTCTGAAATCTGGTAAAGCCAACACAGGGAGGCTCATCATTGCTTGTTGTAACTTGCTAAAAGCCTCTTGCGTTTCCTTAGTCCAGTTAAAACCCCCTACCTTCAATAACTGTGTCAATGGAGCTGCAATTGTGCCATAATTTTGCACAAATTTGCGATAATACCCAGTCAATCCAAGGAAGCCTCAGACCTCTCTCACATTGGCTGGAGTTGGCCACTCTTTAATAGCCTTGATTTTCTCTGGATCCACTTCTACTCCCCTTCCAGAAATGATATGCCCCAGATAATCTACTCGAAACTGGGCAAAGCTGCACTTCTTTTTATTTGCATACAACTCATTCTTTCTCAATACTTCCAACACATCTCTCATATGTCTCAAATGATCTTCCAATTCCTTACTGTAGATCAGAATATCGTCAAAGAATACTAAGACAAATTTTCGAAGATACGGTTTAAAAATAGTATTCATTAAAGATTGGAAGGTGGATGGTGAATTCGTCAATCCAAACGGCATCACCATAAACTCATAGTGACCCTCATGAGTTCTAAAAGCTGTCTTTTCAATGTCCTCTGCACACATTCTAATTTGATGGTAACCTGCCTTAAGATCAATCTTAGTGAATATGGCAGCCCCATTTAACTCATCGAAAAGCTCTTTAATCACCGGTATTGGAAACTTGTCGGGTATAGTTACATTATTTAGAGCCCTGTAATCTACACAAAAACGCCAGCTTCCATCTTTTTTTCTTACTAATAGCACATGGCTAGAGTGAGGACTTGTGCTAGGCCTTATTACCCTCAAAGTCAGCATCTCTTCTACCAGTCTCTCCATCTCATTCTTCTGCTGATATGCATACCGATACGGACGAACATTTACCGGATTCACTCCCTTTTTGAGATGGATGTGATGCTCTATCATTCTACGAGGAGGTAAGGTCTCGGGCCATTTAAAGACATCCTCGAAACTTTTCAAAACTGCTCCAACAGACTCCTCTAAAGTCAACACTTCCTCAGTCGCATCCTCTTCTTCAAAGAATTCTCTTCTTTCCATTGCTCGGCACTCTACCAAATATCCCTGACCGTCTTCTCCCCACATTTTCATGAGGTTCTTCAAACTAACTCTGGCCTTTGTTAAACTTGGATCTCCTCGTATTACAATCTTCTTTCCTTGATGCATAAAAGTAAGAATCAAATTCTTCCAATCTACCTTGGTTACTCCCAAGGAATATAACCATTGCATCCCTAAAATTGCATCCACACCTCCCAATTCCAATGATAGGAAATCATCAACCACTCTCCAGTCGCCTAGCATCAATTCAATGGCTTCACACACTCCCTTCCCTTTAATGGCTGTACTCGAGCCCAAAATCACTCCGTAGTTTGAAGTAACTTTGGTACTAAGTTCCGGTACTCCTCTACCGTCGTTTTTGTTGTATGCGTAGGAACCTACCATACAGTGACCCTTCCCTTGTCGATTGAAATCGAATCATGAGCTTTCCTTTAAATTTGCCCAATCGACAAATTTCTCCCGATCTTGAGATCGATACCAATTTAGTGCCGGTCCTTCGAAGCTAATCGTGGCTACGGTCATTCTTTCAAATTCAGTAAGCTTATGGATTTGGAAGTACCTTTCGGCACGAAAAAGTCATGAGTCTGGATCGTCTCCATTAAAGATCGGCATCTCCACTTTCTTGAATTTGTTTCGATCTGATTGTTTTCTTCGTTCGTCTTTTTCTCCTCGGTCTTCAATTCTCTTTCTCGAGACGATGATCCCTCGCCTTCGCCCGTGCTAGTCGCTGGAAAACTCCTCATCGACAACTCCGTGATCCTTTCATTCATCGTTGATCTCTCCTGCGCCGCCGATTCCATGAATTGCTACATCATCTGATTCTGTCTTTCCATTCCTTTCGCTAGATCATTCAATGTTCTCTCTATCACTGGCAATTTACTGATTTCCTTGAATCTCTTGATGAAATATCTCCATCTTCTCTTCGATTCTAGTTTGCACCATCTTCGATCCTCTTACCCAGATTTACACGCTCTGATACCAATTTGATGGAATCCGTAGGAGTAATTCGTATTTAGTATTATTGATAAGAATAGAATAGAACTACACTCTCTGTTATCCTCTCTTTCAAGGAAGAACAGTGAGATACCCAATACTAACCAAAAGCTTAACTGACTCTCCCGCCCATTACAATTCATTATTTATACTACTACCCTTCCACTAACCCACACGTGTCACAATTCACGTGTTACTTCTTCTTCCCTCTCCTACTATACTGATATAATATTGGAGGTTCTTCTTCCCTCTCCTACTATACTGATATAATATTGGAGGTCTATCACATGTCTTGTGTAGGTGTAAGTTTTTCCTTAATATTGGATCTGCAAGTTATTGCTTTGCAATGTATTGTCACCTTTTTAGATGTTATTATTCCTCAATATGTTTTCTCCAGAATCATTTTTCTTTTCCTAGTAAACAAAAATTTTCTTCCACCAAATGGTCAAGTACAAGAGATAATGATTATTCCTCCCATTTAGCCATATTCAAAATGGAAGTATAGGTATGGGTTCTGTCCAATTAGCCTTTTTGGTCCAAATGTTTGGATACAATCACCTATTATAAGCACATATTAACATTCAGTGTGAAAGAATGATTTTGAACAGTGTTACATCCTGTTATTACCAATTGGGTTACAGTAAATGTGATTGTATCAATAATTTAATGTTCATTCTCACCTATAGGCTAAAAAAATTGCAAAAATCCTATATAAGTTAAAAAGCGATTTAATTGAGAAGAAAATGGTATTGCAATGGTTTCGAACACAAATTTTATACTCTATTATTATGTTAAATTTAATCGATGAGTTATGATAAATTTAGGAAAAAAAATAGGATTTTATGTCCCTGAATTTTGGTGTTATATGTATTTAGACTTTAAATTAATAATTTTTTCGATTTAATTTATTCTAAATTTTGAGATTATATCCATTTAAATTCTAAGTTTTGACATTGCATTAATTTAAACCTCAAACTAATAAATGTAAGTATTGGTTTTTTTATAAGGGATCGGAATTGAAATGAATAGGGTAGAAACGGATATGGGACACACATGTCATTGTTTGATACAAGATTTTATAGCTTAAATGTGGAAATAAGTTGTTTTTATATATGATTTATGTTTATGAACTATATCCATCAAAGTTATACGTTTTCTTTTCTATCCACTTCCTTTTTTCTTTTAATACATTTTTTATTATTTTATTTTATATATTACTAAAATTGATTACATCAAAATTAAATTTGTGGTTTATAAATTACATTAAAATTTAAAGCACAGTGTCTGTGTGTGTATATATATATATATATATATATATATATATAAATTTTGAAACAATTTATTATATACTTACTTTTTATTTTAATTTAATAAATTAGTTTATATATACAAATATATATTCATACTTATTTTAAAATAAATGGTAAAGAATCATGGTAATAAGACTATTAATGAATTATATTGGTAGTTAGTTAATAACCATTATGTTTGATATAATGAATTTTTTAAAAATAATTTTATAATTAGTTTATCACTATTTAATGAGAATTTATTAATTATTTTATTTATTTATACATCATAATTGTATACCTTCATCAAATTTATCCTATCAAATTACTCATTTTATAAATACTAGTAATTAATGATTTCACTAATATTATTGTTAGTCAAATAATTAATTTTTCTCAAATTTTTGAATTATGTTTATTGTTTATTAATTAATATATTAAAAATTTACAGTGTCTATGATTAATTTGATAAATGAAATAAAAAATAATTTATTCTCATATACATTCTTAATAACATTTTCATTTACAACCAAACACATACAACTTTATTTTTTTCAGCAATCTTATTTTCAGATTTATACAACTTTATTTTTTTCAGCAATCTTATTTTCAGATTTATTGCTCTCAAGCATCAATAATTTCTTGCAATTTTCTTCTTATCTCAATTCCTTTAATCCTAACAATCCCTAAATGTATTAATTTACGTTTATATCTAGATTTAGTTTAAAAAATATTATAGGAAAGTCAATTTAGAACAACTCATAGTTTTTTTTATAAGTAAATCAATTTAGAACCTTGATTAGAAGTAAATCAATTTATAACCTTGATTAGAGTACATAAATTCTAATACATGTTTAGCCTTCTAAAAAGTATGACTTATCAAAATTGAAAGATTATAATTTGAACAAACAATTTCAAATAAATCTTAATTAAGAGCTTATATTGATTTCCTTACGTAAGTTTAGATACTTGATTGATAAAATTATAAGTCTTCCATAATGTTCAAAATGATACAACCACTAAAGTTTATATAAATTGACGTTTATCTAAAATTTAATTATATCTTATATTTTAACACCAAGTACTTAAAGATATTATTTTGATCCATATAAAATTTTTTAAGTATCAACCGCTTGATTGCGTCTTCAACTTTTTAGGAAGAACATCAAAACATTACCAGTAACCTAAGCTTAATTCGACTCTTTTGATCATGAACTAAGGTACATAGCTAGGGAGTAATTAAACTCGTTCACAATCGAAAGGGGAGGCTACCAAGATTCTACATTATTTGACCACTCAAAAAAATTTCTAACTCATTCATTAAATCTTATTTAAAAAACATCATATCCATGTCTAAAACTCATGAAGAGTTGAAGTCCACATTTTTTTAATTATTATAATTTTTTTTGGAAAATTACAAGAACTACTTTTAAAGTTTTCCATTAATTATAACTATAATTTCAAACATTTTGACCATTAAAATTGAGTTGTCAAACTTTTATATATGTTTGTGTTAAAATTTGACTCTAAAACTTGTAATAGGGGAAGAAATTGAATCAAGATAAAAAGTTGAACTAAATGTTTCAATTCCTACAATAAAATAAGTTTGAGGGTTCAATTTGAACAAGTTTGAGGCACAATTGAAATTAATACCCATCTTCTAGGGGTGGTTTTTACAATTGGCTCATTTTTTATAATTATAATGTAATTGGATCAATCTGTGTAAAAATGCATTTAAGTTTCTCGTTAGAAAGATATTAAAAAAAAAAAAAAGAAGAATGCAATTAGAAATAGGGTAAAAATATTTGAATAACAAGCACTAAAATCAACTAATCATGAAAAGAAAAAGTTAACTATATAACTCATTAGTTTAGTTGTGCCCATATTAGCATGTTCTATACAGGTTGGAACAATTTGAATCCTCTAAAGGATGTGATAAATCATGGTTAAAGGCCTCAGACGATATGCCCATATTAGCATGTTCTATACAGGTTGGTCATCAATTTCTGTCATGCTATGTGTTTTTCGAACAAGGTTGTTGATGGTCTCGCTAGGTGGGTGGCAAAATTTGGGGTACTTGACGGATTTGGACAAGGTGTACTTTCTAGTAGGGGTGATCATCCTTCGGTCAGTGTTGGTTTTTTAATCAAACCGTCTAGTCGGTTTGGTAAATGTTTGAACTTGAAAGATTAGTAAAGCATGCTGCAAAAGCTAAAGAATCTAGACATTAGTGTAATTGCAGTAAAATAAAGGATTAAACATGTTTTGTGTTATTGGAAAAACAAAGTTTAGAAGTTATACATGAATTTGAAGCTCAAATTGTCCATTGTTTTGTTGTTGTAGTTGATCATGAACTTAGAATTAGTCTGTGGAAACTAGAATGTGAGTTTAAAACAACTACTTGAAAGAGTACGTTTTTTTGGTGAGATTTGATTAATTTACACTAAATATGATCCAATGACATTAAGAATTAATCAAAATTAATCCTCACTTATTTTTAAGCATTAGCCATGTAAGTAATGCATGAAGTTAGTTAACAAGAATTTTACACTTCAAATTTCATTAAGTTTGGAGTGGAAACTCATCATAATTCATTCAAGATGAAAAGTTGGATAGACTCACTAAGTTGATGTTGAATTTTTAAAATATATATAATAAAATAACATTTGTAATTTAATTGATCAAATTAATTAATTTACAATAATTTAATACCCAATATTAAACTATTAGTTTATTCAATAATCCCGATCACTTTAATTGACTTAATTCGAATCCTTATTCGAATGTTCAATATTTAAATCTTATTTCTCTCCACAAACCAACATGAGTCTTTTCAGCACATTTTGTCCTCACTCACATGCATCCTAGGAATATTCTCATGAGGTCATCTAACATAGAATTGCTCAAAGCAAGCTGAGCACACTTAACTTTGGAGTTCCTATGATCAAGCCACCAAAAAGAAAGGTGCACTTGGTTGGTATAGGTATTAACTTTTAATTTTTTAAAGTTTTTCTTAACATTACTTTCATGTCCTCAAAATCTCTCTCATTCAGATGTGATACTAGTTCATTCATGTCTCCATCCTAATCTCGGGCATTACAATAGATAATATTGTATGTAATTTTAGCTAGGTCATAATATCATTTTACCTTCAAAATTACATCTTGTTCCTTAGGCCTCAACCGATCCTCTAATGAACAATTGGTCTATGATTCATCCATTAAACCGAGTCCCACTTAAACCAATGAGAGGGTGAACTTCATTGTTCAAGATCTGGAGTAAGCACTTAAGGAAACAATCTATCTACTAACCCTAGAAGTGGGTAGGAGGAGTTTCATCTCGCACCTTATATACTCCTCAGCTATTAACCCGGTCTTAACCCCTTAAAATGAAAGGTCTATTGGGCTAGTGTTGATGAGCTGCTCTCACCTATGTAAATCTAAGGATAATCCAAGTAAACAAGAGTTTATAGTTAGCTCATGATTAAGGTCAAGTTACTTGAGTCATCAAAGTTGAAATAGTCAGTTTTAAATAATAAATTATGGTGTTATAATGTAAAAGTGACTATTTCATGGCTTGAACTTATGCAAACTCTTTTACATAGGACACCCCACTTGTATGTCTCTACACGAGAGATTTAGGATCACATTGCTTGTACTAAATACAAATTGGGTTGCATCCATATTATCCTCCGAATAAGGTATCCAACTCTGTTCCTATATTATAGATTGTTTAGACTATTTACTCGAACTTTATCCACATATATGTCACTACATAAAGTTTAAGTATTCATATTATAATAATATAGTCAAGGAACCTTAGTTTATTGGATTATGAGTTTATAATGAGCAAATCTCTTGTTCAATAACAATTTAGTGAATAATATCTCAACAACGAGTTAATTGAATAATAAAACAGTTTAACATTCACAAATCACGAGTTTTAGGACATAAAAATCTAACACAACCAACTATGGTAAGTTTAGTAAATCTTCGTATTGACTCGACTGTAGACTAGTAAAAGTAAATCGATTTTGGTTGGTTGGTTGGCTTAATTCTTTGAAATATTTTTTTAATTTAGATTTTTTGATTTGAAAATTTCTCAAACCAACACCAAGTAACTTCGTTTCTTGTTCTTTGACCGACGTCAGTTCAATATCGACCAGTTTGTTTTTTAATTTATCATGCTCACTCCTACTTCCTAGTAGCTAGATAAGGAATCTTTTAAATTGTCTTGTTTATTTGTAATTATGAGAAGACGCACTAGTCAACCTTTTGAGAAAAGAATTGGTCATAAAAAATAATGTGACATCAAAATGGGAGCAAAATTCTTCTACAATTAAAATTGCAAGAGAGAGAATGAAAATGCAAAGTTTCAACTTTGAATAGTTGCACCCAATTTTTAATGAAACCCTCAACTTCTTATCTTCCAAGAAATGTGAGACCAATTAAGCAAACACGAACACTTTTGACTTTGCCTCCAAATACTCTCTTTAAATACATATAAATATATGTGTGTAGTTGCCACCTCCCTCACCTTCCCATTTGATTTTCTTTTTCTAGCAAAAAATAATATAGTTTAAGTAATAAAATATTCCTTTTTCTTTCTGGATCAACAATGAAGTTTTGAAGATTCAAGATTTTCATAAATGTCTTTACTAGTTAATTGAGTTATGTTTCAATTAATTAAATATATATTTAAAATTATTCTAAAATATACTTTTTAATCACTAAAAAAATTTCACTTTTAAAAAATATGCAATTTTTATATGAGAATTTATAATGTTTCATAATAATTTTGAAAATCAATCGTTCTTATTATTAAAGAAAAATTAGGTAGAATAATAAGATGGGATGAGCTAACTTAAAGAAACATATATCTTGAATCTCCACACCCCTTTGGTTTTTAATTGATTGACAGGAAGGAAATGAAACTTAAAAAAATTATAATAATACATAGACTAAATGAGAGAATTAATAGTCAAATATATATACTAAATTAATATATATATATATATAAAATGATGGTGAATGTGACACTAAAAAATGAATCTTGCTCTAAATACTTGGAACCTCCAAATATTCTCTTTTTATATGTTATTTTAGATAATTGATGTGGCTGCTATAGATTTGAAAAATGAAAAAGGGTGAATGATAGCGTGATAGCGTGATTGAGTTTTCATCTTTTAAAACTATTACTCTTTTCAAAAATCGTTCGAACAATTTTATTTAATTTATTTTAGGTAAGATCGACCACTGAGATTTGATTCTTTTTTTCAACTTATCGATTGTTTTGGACCTTCTTGATACATCTCAATAGCAAATCTCATACCAAAATATATATATATATTTCAATTTTTTTTGTTAGTATCGTCATACCGTTGAATGAAGATCTATTTCCTTTTCACTTGTGAAAGTTGGTGTCGCAACTTTTTAACACACCCCATTAATTACCAAAAGAGAGGTGAAATATAACTTACTTACATAGTATTAATATATATTTTCTTGAAATAATTTGGTGAATTTTATGCTCATATGCCATTGCATATTAACTTGTATTATTTATATTAACCAAGTACATGTGTAATGATTACATAGTAAACCATGTGGATGAGTTAATTTTTATGAAATTTCATAAGTTTGCCGCGTAAATATTTATTTAATGCATGATTACTTAACAAGAGCTAATTTCATGCATTTGAGCAACATAAATATGATTAAAGAGAGTCAATTTCTCCTTAATATTAAATTCTTAAATCTTAATTTTTATAAAAATGTTGATGAAAATATTGACGAGATGTTGATATAAATTGTTAATTAATAAATGTTTTAAGATTTAAAAAAAAACTATTTTGTAATGTTTAATTAGTTTTTAAACAATACATAGAAAACATGAATTCATTCCAAAGGTTGAAGTCGAACTAGTAAAATTAAGGATATTTATATATATCACCACCAAGAACAATTAATATCGTGGAATTATATTACAAAATGAAAGCATTAGGATCTAAAATCAAATAATTGTGTGTGTGTAAGGATCCAAAGTTTTGATAATTTCAATATATATTGTGTGGCAGAAACATTTAATACAATAAAAATTGTAGTCCACTCCATAGTTTTTCATCATGGCACACACCATTCTCAAGCAATTAGGACAAGAGAGAGAGTATATTGGGTGTGACAGTTTACCAAACAATATAGATTCATGGAGTTATTCTATTTGGTTGGGGGAGGACTCTCCACCCATCTCACTATTCTACCATTTCATTTTAAAAGCTTTGCACTTCCATTCTATTCTTATCTAATACATTAACACTAAACTTTAATTATATTTTTGTTTAAATAGTAGACGTCTTTGTTTTTCTTATAAAAATAGTCTCAAAACTATATGAGTTTTTATAAAATAGATTATATAACAAAATCTCAGATACAAATAATATCTATCAGCTTGATATTCAAAAATAAAATATTATGATTTAATTAACTTGGTTTTTAGTGCAAAGTGAATATATCGGATCAAAAAGTTGGATTTTTCATTAAATTAGTTAAAATTTCATACAAACCTTTTTATTTACTTTAAATTAAGGATCAATAAACAATGCAATATACAAGGCATTAATATTATTCAAGTACGAAGCATTACTTTTTTTTTTCATCAAAGTTTCATACCCTTTCAGCCCTTGAAAAAGCCGTTTAATATTATTAACATCTTTTGATGAAATATTTTAGGGTATATTATATCAATTTAAAGTTTCAAGTGTAAACTTATCATTTAAATAGATTAAACTCTTAGATTTTGATAGGACAATCAATTAATTTTTTTTTTATTACAATGATCTTTGAAAATCATCCGTATGTTAATCTGAAAGGAAAAATATGCTTTTTTCGATCATTAGGTTTTAAGTTTAGTTTCTATTTAAGTTCATATATTTCAAAATGGTATACAATCAATCTTTAAGTTTTGATTTTTGTTTCAATTTAATCGCTAAGTATCAAAATGTTTCAATTTTACCTTCAAGATAATTTGAGTTTTGTTTTAATTTAATTCCTAGATTTTAAGATTTTACATTTTTATAACCTTGATTTTTCATTAAATACTTATTTTTCATCCTCAATGTTAACATAAGTTAATAAATTTAGAATAATTAAATAAATTATAATTTATTATTTTTCATCATTTTAAAAAGGAAAATTTTTAAAAATAGTAAATTTTACAAAATATTTATAAGCTATAGCAAATTATATCACTGATAGTTATTAATATGCTATAGTGATAGAAGACCATCATTGATAGAATTCAAAATTTTGTTATAACTTGTAAATATTTTAATTTATTTTGGTACTTTAAAAAATGTCCCTTTTAAAAATTCAGTACACAATTTTACTTCATTATTTCTCTAAATTAATTAATAAATACAGACTCGACATCACACTAACTAGTTCTTGAAGGTAGGTTTGACTTAGAAAGCGACCAAGAGAACTAGGTTAGGAGCTAGCCACGAGACGCATACAACGAACGCGGGTGAGATTTTGCAACAACGACAATACATTTGGTTTCATTAAAAAAAAAAAAAAGAACATCTGAGAATCTCTCACATGAACAAAACGATTAAGTAAAGTTTTCACCCGTATATATATTAACTTAATGACCAAACCCAAAAATATACAAACAAGTAATTAATTTCTTGAACAAAACGTTTTCAAAGTTCTCTCTCTACATGTTCAAATATATTGAAATAGCTTGAAAAAAAGTGTCAAACAAAATAAATGCAACAAAAGGACATTGTTACACCAACAACATTGATTGGAGTTTAATTCAATATGGTAGGTAAAGATTCGTATCTCTAATATTTATTTTTCTTTAAAAAAGAGGTATTTTTTATATGAAGAAAATTATATTAATTATTATTTTTTGCTTTGATATACATTCATTCTAGAGATATATATACCTACGGAATGTGTTTTATTTGAGCGCAACAAAAGAACCCAAATACCAACTAAATCCAAAGTTACATCTTTTTGGTTTGGGTATTTTAGTGTAAATTTTGTACTATTAGTTTGTATTTAAAGAAAACAAAACCAATGATACATAAATATTCTAACAAATTTGAATGAATAATGATTAATTGATACTATTCCAAAATTCTAATATCTTTTCATCTAAAACAAGAGAGCACAATATTACATCTTCTCTGACTCTTTGTCGATATGTAAGTCGAACTCACACAAACCTAATATTTAAAATATCAATGTTGTAATTTTGTTAAATGCGATAAAAATATCAATAATAAAATGGTGATATTAATAAATATTTTTTAAAATAAAATATTTAAAATACTAAACAGTTTAAACAGTTATTAATATTATTATTCATTTTGTTACTTATTTTCGAAATAATAGAAAGGTTAGATTCACTAATTCATGATTGAATCCCATGAAAATATAATATCACATATTGATTGGAATGTACGGTTAGTAAATCGAATTAGAGGTCTAAATGCCTTTTCTCGTCCCATTCCGACCCATCAAAACAATACTCTTTGCCTCAACTTTTAATAGTCATGAGTCAATGCCCAAATCATTATATATGTCCAAAGGGCAAATTCTGTGGCTGTCTCCACAATCGAAGAAGCAGGCCGCCGGCCCCCGGCCCCCGACGATAGTGCTCATCTGGCTGCGGCGACTGCCTTCATCTCGCGGCGGCGCATGATTTAAATGCATTTTCTTAATCCTCTATTTGGGATCATGGGATGGTGGGTTTCTTAAAATCAAATTGATGTTATTTTATATTTAGTCAAAATATGTGTGTGTGTGTGATGCCTTGAATGTGGCATGGTGTGTGTCTTTTATTTATGTCATAACATCTTCATATGCATATTAATGCGTGTGCACACGTGCAATATAATTGGTACTGAAAAGTTAAATTTATTGTCATTGGATACACCAAAATAAAATAATTGTTCAACTAAAAGTAAGAGAACAATTAATGCATTCATCAATTAAATGTAGCATTATTTGGTATTTGCTTCAAGTTTTGCTTTCAAGGTGGAGGATTTTGTACACCACTATTGTCTGTTTGAAGCACTTTATTCTAACATGAGATTATTAGGGGTATATTTGTATTTTTTCTCTTTTCCTTTTATATTATTGTCAATATATTCTTTCATTTGTAATATTAGGACAATCAATTCAAAGCCCACAAGGTTAATATAATTGTATCAGAGAGTGGGTTCAAACCCTAGCCGTCGTTGTCGTTTCAGATCTCATCAGACCGTTTTCGCTCGTCGTCAACAGTTTCTACTCCACTACTGTGCTGTTTTTGCTCGTCGTCAATTGTTTTTGCAATTTCGTATGTGTTTCCCTTGTCGAGCGCATTGCTTCTTTCACATGTTTTATCCGCGTTTACGTTTCAAATCTCTGGCAACCTCCCACATTGCATCCGCATGGTTCTTGTCATCGACAATTCTTTGATTTGGATATGCAATTCTTCTCAACTTTTGCTGCGTACTTGTTGAGAATAACACACCCAAGTTCTAATACCACTTGTTGACTATACCAAACTCCCAACTACTTGATATAGTTTTATGAACACAATCAGAATGCAACAGCCAGATAATCACAAGGAAAGCGATAATAAGCACACAACGATATATAGTGGTTCGACCAATTCGGTCTACATCCACTTTGAGAACCAGTTTGGAGAGATTTTATTAAGAGCAAAATGAGATACTATTACAGAGTTCAACCCAATAAGCAATCTGTAATAAACCACGACAAAAATGACTATACCATCAGCCAAACGCCAAGAGAGACCGAGAGACCCACGCTGAACTAATGCCGAGACCCAAACTCACTGTCTTCTCCTCTTCGAACGACTTTCACCGTCGTGCAGTGACTCCGACGGCAAGGAACGCCTCTGTCTCTCCGAATGACTTTTACAGTCATGCAAGGACTCCGACGGACCGTCGTGCAGGGACTCGGACGGCAAGAACGAACACCTCTGTCTTCGTCGTCTCTCCCTCACTCTCTTCTGTCGTGTAAATGTCGGCAGCCCCCTCTTTTTTTTTTCCTCCTTTCTTTTGTCCTTTTAAAAGACCTAAGGTAGAAGATAGGATTAATTACAAATTTGCCATAAAGGCAAATTACCACTCTGCCCTTAACTTAAAACCCATTTTATTAACTCTTAAATACTTGTCATTTTTCTACAGTACTTATGGAGAGGTTCTTGTTGAAACTTAGAAGAGTCATTAGGAAGCTCTGTAACCAATTTCTCTAAAGACATATCTGAGTGGGTAGAGGGGGCCATGCTTCGACATGTTAGATGCAAGAGGGTATGTATCATAGTGGCTCTGTCCCATCCTAGGTTTTCTATGGCCAAAGGACTCCTCCCATCTAGGCTAATGGAAATCATAATGACACTTACTAGAAAACTCTCCCACAGAGTAGTATCTTGGCATTGAAACTCCACTACAACATCGTGGTGATGCTTGCTCATGAGGGTCCATGAAAGAGAAAATCCTACACATCTACATACTTGCTGCAATCTCTCTAATTTGTATAACCAAAGAAGTTAATTCGAAAACTTGGAAGCGAAAATCACGAACTTCATCATTAGGAAAAGACACTTCACTAGATTGTCCCCAACTTTGTCGATAATATCCTGTCATGCTTAGAACACTAACAAAAAAAAGAAAACAAATCAAAGCAAAGGAATACTTTAACTAGAAAAGAACTAATTGACTTCCTCAACAACATTGTCAATTTGATGTAGCCTAAAGTTGCTTGTAAATGACCAATCAAATGAGCTGATTTATACTAAACCTATATTAATGCAACCTATACTATCGAAGGTCAATAGAATAATGCTAATCTTTGTTGTCAACCACAATCACAAGCCTATCTAACATATTGCTTCTTGGAGATTTAACATACGATTATATGTCACCTATTATGCATTCATCTAAAGCTTGGAATTGCACGTGCATACAATCAGATATTGGTTGTCAATGAATAACAAGAAAATATAATTAATAATAATCAACAAATCAAGAGTAAAATCCTTAGACAAAAAATCTCAACCATATTATCAAAATATATCAAAAAATACAATGGTGAAAATTCTTTTTTTCTTTCTTTTTTTTTAAAACCAGAAAGAACAAATATCATACCTTCCCACAATGGTGGAAAAGATAGTGACACACATCTTTTTTGCTTGATTACCTATAGGATAAAAGAAAACCTAAAAAAATAATGTTGAAGATGGATAAAGGATGGAAAAACGAAGAAAACAAGTGGTTATATGCCCAAAATGGCGACTGGATCAAAAGATATGACCTTATAAAAACCGAAGCTACAAATTTATATCCGAGCAACAGTGTTGCAGCTCTACAGGACAACACCCCCCTTAGTGGCTGTTTCATAATTTTTAGGTCTTTTGGCCTAATTTCTTTGTTAGAACTTCAAATTGGTCCATTTTAGCTCAATTTTCTTTCTAACACTCGATTTTACCTCTTTGATGCTCGAAACCTATAAAATAGTTAAATAAACACATAAAATATGAGAATAATTTTGTTGTATCCTACTGAGACAATTGTTCCAAATTGAAGAGTTCTCTTCATTCTTTCTTTTTTCTTTGCTCTTACGATGAGTTGAGAGCAAGTATCCAAAAGTTCTACTAGATCCGATTAGTTTAAGGTTATAGTTCTACTGGAGTTAGTCATTGAGTCCTACTGAGACAATCGTTGTAGTCTATTTGCAAGCCAGTGTATAGTGAATATTTGTCTTCAGGACAATACTTATCAAAAGTGTGTCTCGACCACGATTTAAGTATACAAATTTTTTTATGTTCTTTCAAGTATTTGATTGTTTTCGTATCTAAGCTTTATCACTTCATTTGTCTTAAGTTTGAGTATAAATATTGTACATTAAGTATAATTGTTTCTAATTAAAGTTCAATTGGTTTGCTAGTATATATATTAAACTTCTATTACATTCGAAGTTTTTCCACCAAAAATTCCAACGTAATCATGTGCAATCGTGTAAATAGGTTACCTAGAATGTGACTCGAGACCAAATAATGGTATAAAATTGAAGCACGAAGCTCTTTAATTTATTATTTTGTCTAGAATCATAATTGAAAGATTAGATAAGTTAGAAGACGTGAGCCATCCACACAAAATTGTCCAGTATGACCACATGAATTGGTAAATTAAAATGACCTCTCAAAAAATTTGGAAAGACCCTGAGATAATTAAAAGTCCTATCTAACTATGAAATAGAGAAGGCCCCACCCCACCCCACCAATGGATGTGAGGTGCACTTTAGCACAATCCCTAAGCAATAGGTCAATTCGATTGCTAGGCGTGTGGCTACAACATAAGCTAACCACACAACTTATTCTATAAATAGGAAAAACCATTGGTACGAGGGGTGAGCAATTCTTCAGACTCAAAAGGACAACCACCAGGCACCAAACCAATAATTATTTAATTTTTTTTAAAAAAAATAAAATTAGAAGGGTTAGAAATGTAACATTTTACTTACTTTTCGTACCCTTTCTTTTTTGGTTCTGTCTCTAGTTACAACCATCAAAATTTAAAACACACGACACACCTGACAATTTTATTAATCATATCTCACAATTGTTCATCGAAAAAACGTTTAAAGTAAAGAGAGTAAAGTTGTGAAATTTGAATAGTTATTTAATGGTTAGACTTGACATGAAAGTGATATTTTTTTAACTATTGAGTAAAAGAAATTCATTGTCCAAAAAGTTAAAGTATTATTTGAGATAATGACAAGAACAATAATAAAGAGTTTAGTGCCTATTTGATAGAGGCCCTTTAAATTTAAATTTTGTTTTAAGTTTTTAGACTAAGCTAAAGGTCAGTGATCAATATATGCATTAGATAAATACCATTAACATTTTTTTATTTTAAGTTTAAGATTTAAATAGTCCAAATTATAAGAATAGCACTTTTTATATTTTCAGTGTATTAATATTTTAAATTTTAAATCGTAATAACTGTATTAGAAGACATAAACATGTTTAAAAAATATAAAGTTTAAGTTATATACTAACTCGTTTAATTCGGTGTGCTAAATTAAAATATGTAATATATAAAGATTAAATTACAGAAAAAGAGAAATAATTTCCATTTGGTTTATAAGTGGAAAATAACTTTTAAATTTTGAGTTACTGAACGAATGGTTAAGTTGTTAAAGTTTTAAAAGGTTACATTTTTGTTTTTTAACTTTTTGAGTTTGTTTTTCTGTCATGGACTCGAGGGCTTTAAGGTTAATACTTTTAACCATGATTTTTCAATTAATTTTCACTTTTGATGTTTAGAATCGGTGTGTATTGATTAATTTTAGAATATAATCCATGGCTTTTCATTAATCTCGCTACTACACTTAATTTAAACATTTTCACTTCATAATTACTTAAAATTAAGTAGTTGAGATTAGATAATGCCAAAATGAAAGTAAGGATTACGAAAATTAAGTGGTAAAAGTGTAAAACATTGAAGCCTAGAAATCCAAATGAAAACTAAGAACTCAAAATTGAAGGATAAAAAGATAACATTATGATATTGATATCAATAGAAATATCGAGGTGTGTTAATCATACGTAAAAAATTCTATAAACATCTTATAGAATATCAATTACATTGAATATATCTATTTAATCCATTATGTATTAATGACATTTTGGTGTTTTTTTTAATATTTCATTGGATTTTTCAACAATACAACTGTGATGGAATATATATCCCTAATTTTCAAACTACTTATCAAAGAAACCCTAAAAGTTTTAGGGTTTTAGTTAATTTTCTACAACTTATCGTCCAGATATAAGGGACCATAGATGAGGTGTTTCATCAGAATGTGTGATTCCATTCTTCTTTCTGAATAATTACCAAAATAAAATCCTTAGGAAGAAAAAAAAGATGGAAATCTGTTTGTTGCAAATTCACTGAGAAAGGTTGCAGAGATGAATGAATATGTAGACCCAAATACGACGATTGTGGGTTTATAATTAAAGACAATTGAGCCCTTGTGGATCGTACGAACCCTTCTTATTTCTTCACCACCTCTTGTCTTTCCTTTCATTTCTTTTCCTTCCCCACACCCACATTTTCCATGTGCTTTTAGGATTAAAATAATTGTCGGTATCGCCGTTCAAATTTCATTTTTTTAACATTTATATATTTATTTATGGTATATATGAATACAATATATTTCATCCTTAAGCTGTAAAATATTATACGTTTTAATCTCTAATTTTTAAATTTTGTTCTTAAATTTCAAGAATCGTGTTTTTATCGTTAATTCTTCCTTAAATACTTACTCTTCCATCCTTAGCTTAAATTACGGATTAGATATTAATACTAAGGCAAAAAATTAGTGTTTAGAAAAAACCAAGGAAGCTCCTTTACAAAAAAAAAAAAAAAAAAAAAAAACCACGGAAGCTTAGGGACCAAAGATTGAAACAAACTTCCAATCTCATTACTAAAATTGTTATATATATTTTAAAATCTACTTAAAATTTAAAACTTAAAATTAATGTGTAGCACTTTAAACGACCAAATTAAAATTAGAGACCAAAAGCGAGTCTAGAAATCGAAAAGTTTTTTTTTTCTTAAAAAATATTTAGATTAACAGAATTAAGTTAGTTTTTTTACTCCCAAACTAATTAAGTTGTTGATAATGTGTTATTAATTAGTATTTCGATTTAACAGAACATTTTCTTTTATGTTTTATAAGTATAGTTATAAAAAAGACTAGAACATAACACATTCAAACATACGGCTCTGCATTAGGATCGTGAATGCTTCATATCAACTAGGGTGTCTAAATCACAATTATACATGAAAAAATTGACCACCTCATTATGTAACCACTTTGGACTTGAAATTCATTGTACCAAAGCAATGTGGACGTAATTGTTTATGTTCAAACATACTTATACTTTTAGATCTCGTAGTATTGTTTCATATGTATGAGTCCACTCAACTGTTAGATATCATAGATCACACCCATACATATATGAAAAGATATATATCAATTTACAGCGTAACGTTCCACTCAACTCAAACATTTGTGACAGGGAAAATGATATGATCTAGACTCTGGGAAAATGACATGATCTAAACTGTGATATTTAATTCATATCAAAGATCTAGATCACGCTCATACAAAAAAAAAAAAATACATAACTTCATACATAATCACCTTAACCCATATAGTTATGATGAAATACAAAATAGAAATTGTTGAAAGAAGTAAGAGCAAAATAGAATGTAAAGTGATTCTTCCCTCGTATACATTTTTAATGTATCAATAGATATTTAATATCAATGTAAAACTCTTTGACTTATACATGGATGTATATATATCAACGTATCAATGCATATTTTAATCTTTTCATAACTCAACTTGTTAAAATTAAAATACATATTATATCAATCAATAGGTCAAACGTTGAAATCATCACGTTAAACTAATAATAACAATAAAATTTGATTTAAAATAACGAGTTCATCGTTTATAATAAGGGATAGCAACATGTTTGATATTTCTCTCCTCTCTTAATCCAGTTTCTATCTCTCCCCAGTTGTTTTACCAAATAAAGTTAATTAAACAAAAAATTTAATCTTTATGTTAGTTTTGATTTCAGTTTGAATCATTAATTATATTTAAAAAATTTAATGAGTATTATTCGTAGGTTTTGATTGAGACTTCCAAGTTGTGATTTGTGTGGAGGATACAAAATGAATTCTATGACAGTACATGACATTTTCAGTTTTAATGACATACGAGTTTGACCAATTTTTTTTTCTTTAATTCAATATATAATGGGGTGGAGACTTCAACATATGTGTGTGATAAATAATTACACATTAGTTGAAAATACAAATTTAAATAATAATTGAGGTTTTATTATTTTAGTTCATAGGTTAGAAATTAAATTTAATATATTTTTCATACGTGGATAGTCACTCGGTGGAGGTGGAGTACGGCATTGACATTGAGATGCAGAGTATTTTACATCGATAGGTAAGAAACATACTATTTTCATTGCCAATTGATTTTAAGATAAAATCACTACATTATCAAATATGGTATATATCATAACCCGTTAAATCCAAACGAATATTCGATTCAATAAAATAATAAAATTAAGATTTGATCAAGATAACCTAAAGACGATGTACCGTCAAATATTAAGAATCTCAGGTTGAAAATATCAGGAGAATTCACACTCTTTATAACATGTGAGATGTTAATTAATTTTAATATTGAACTTTACAGAAATTTTTGGATTTAATTAACTTAGTGCAATTTTGAGAGTACACAAAATTAAATTGAAATTTATTGGGGGAGAGTTATATCAAATTAATCTTTTTATGTGCCAAACCCTTTATACTATATATATATAGCATTTTAGCATTAAAAAATTCATATGATATCAATAATTTTAGATGGGAATGACCACCAAATTTGAAATTTTCATGATTTTCAATAGACGTTGCAAATTTATATGCTCATTTAATTATATCAAAGGCTGACTTATGATCAACTTGAATATAAAACTTTAATTAGTAGAGAAAGGTTTAATTCATTAAAGTACATGGTCTAGACTAGAGGTTCAAATACTTTAAACACCTTTTTTTTTCTTAATAGACTTCAACTATATACCATTGGTCGTTAAAATAAAGTTTTAAAAAAATTATAAGAAAACTTAGGTAGAATTAATTTTGATATTGAAAATTGGTAAATAGTAAGTAATTATTTGATAAGTTATATAAATTCAATTGATATGAAATTTATATAATTGATTTTGACTTTGAAATTAGAAGTTTGATTTTTCTCTTATATATATTTATTACTTTTTGTAGTACAAATGAGAGTGAAGTAATTTTAACCACATACCTATCGGTTTTCAACACGTAATTAGATGTTGGTGAGCTCAACTCTTCTTGATCTCATATATGCCATTAGAAGTTAAAATGAAAGAGAAAGAATTCGTGGAATCAAAAGGTTGCTTTATTTACCAATTTGTTCAATTATTTTAGTCTCAAATTTTTTATTTCAAAATCGCACTTGTTTTGATCTTCTTTTTTTTTACCACATATTTTATCTTTTCAACTATACATTTTTTGTTTTATTAACCAAATTATAAAAGTATAAACAATTCCACTAAAGCTATTTTCTTTAACTCTCAAAACCGTAGCTTCGATTTCGAAAACATGTAACAAAAAAGTGGATAATGAAACAAAAAAAAAAAAAAAAAATTCATAGATGCAATATTGTTTATAATTTTAAGTTTTAGAAGGCAAATAAAATATCAAACTTTTTTTTTGAACCAATATATATGTGCAATGAAAAATGGAAAGAAACCCACAAACCTCTTATTAGTTACTCACACATATATTATACGTTTTGATTGAATTACGTTCGCAATGATATTATGTACAATATTAGTATAGTCTTTTTAATTGGAATCGTATTATTTACCCTAACAACTTTTTCAAGTGAAAATTTTCTTCAAACATGATCTTAGTTATTATATAAAATTCATTGGCAAAAATATTAAAAGCAAGAGAGGGAGACACGTGTAAAAAATACTTTATTTATTTATTATGTTGTTAAATTAAACACAAAATAGTAATAAAAATAATAATAGTATTTGAAGGAATAGTTCTTTTTGGGTTTTGTTTAATATATATTAATTTTAGATAAAACCATAAATTCATTAATCCAATCCAATCCATGCAATTTGAGTTATTCAAACTTAAATGATTTGGCTTGTAATTAAGAATAATTAGAATTTAACACGATACAGTGTGTTGCATTAAAAAGATTATTAGAAAGTTAATTTTTACTTTCCTACTTTGTCAAACCTTTTATTTTATTATAATTTTGTTATTAGTATTACTTAATCTAAATATATCAATGCATTTTAAAATACATTTATATTTAAGGATTGTGCAGCAAGTTTTATCTTCTTAAGTTTTTAAGATTATAACTAATAAATTCTTAGACTTTCAATTTTGGATTATAGATTTATAACTTTTTATTTTATGTTCTAAAAGATATTTTGAAAAAAATATTTAACAACTATTTGTTTCTTAAAAAAGCTGTGATTGAACTATAAATTTCTTACTTTGGATACTTAATTTCTTACTTTTGTAATTGGTGAATACTTAATTTTAGTTAATGTTTTCATTAAATTTGACATTTTTTAATATGGAGGAGAACTTAATATCCAATGAGTACAAATGGAATATTTTAAAGATTTATCAAAGATAAAAGTCGAGATTTCAATTAAGACACAGTAGACATTTTTGCGTAAAATACAAGGACTATCAATATAAACACAAATTTAAAAGTGTGCCCATATAAAAATTTATGCCAATTTCGATACATGAAATTTAAATTTAAATTCTATCGCGGAATAAAGCAAATAAATTCAAAGATTAATTTTACTTTTCTAAAACTAGGCATGTATTATGGTATGGTCATTTAAAAAACTGTTGGACTAATATAAAAATAGTATGATGGAAAGATTTAATCAACAAATAACAAACCTCTTAGTTGTTAACAAATATTGTATGTTGTTATGTTACCAAATCGAACTTAATTCAATTGATATATATGTGTGTTAGTAATGAGCTGGTGGTTTGTGATTCAAATCTCTTGCTCTTAATTTTATAATAAATAAAACACATATGATCTTCAAGTGAAACACAATTCAATATTAACAAATAGTTTTATTTGAGGCAAACGATATCTTATTTTTCCTTCTTTTTTTTGTTTTATTAAAGGAAAAATTGTCAAAAATATAAAATATTTACCCTTTACGGTAAAATTGAGCGTAGTAAACTTTTGTTCTTTTCTATTTTTTTAGTATGAGGTGTAAATAGTATATTTAATATATATTTTTCTAACATAGTATAATTTTCAATTGTTTCAAATGAAGATTTCTAGACCGTATATATAGATATATAGATCCTAAAATAAGTACATTAGATTTGTTTTTCTAAAGAAATTAAGGGAGTTCGAGTTTTTGTTTGGAAGATTCAAAACCAACAAAATGAGCACAAGTACAAAATGATAGAGTAGCATTGGTTAAAGTAATAAAGAGTTTGGTCTCGATATACCCATTAAAGATAATTAGAACTAATTAACCTCACAAGTTGTGCAAATGGTATATTTAATAATGTATATTAGTTTTAAATAAAACTATAAATCCAACTCTCAACTCAAAGAATATATATGTTGTTGAATTTATTCAAACTTAAATAATTTGGATTATGATTAATTATAGTTTTTTTAGTCTATCAATTACCATTAGTTTACATCTTCTAAAAAAAAAAAAAATTGCAAGTAGATAATATTAATTTAGATCTACTCCTTAACACACTTGAACTTGTAAGAAGATTGTAATGTCAAAATTATTCATAAAATGTGATTAAAGTCTTATTTACTTCTTGAACAACTATATTTGCAAGTAATTGACCCAAATAAATTTAATACATCAATAAATGTTTTCCAATAATTATTTAAACACTTTTGATATTAAGAACTTCTACTTGTATATGTATTAGTTCCAAATAAAAAAAAAGATTAATTACAACGTTGATGTTTTACTTTCTTAATATGTCAAACCCTTTTATTTTACCAATCTATATATAGTTCGAGATAAGTGCTATAATTAATTAACATTAATAACTTTTTTAGAGTTGAATTAGAAATTTTCTATGAACTAACGTATGCAAACTCGATATTACTTAATTAAAAATATATTTTATATAAATTGATAAATTAAAGTGTCTAAACTAATTAAGCCTAGCTAAATTAGACTATATAAAGTGAAGCCAACATGAAAAATAAGTAGGGATAAGAGATGAGAGGACTCACTCTTTTATGATAAGAAGCAAAGCTAATTAATTAATATTCCAAGGCTAAATCCTCTCCCATGTAATAATGTATGTAGAGAGTTAATTATAGAGAACTTATATTAGATTAGAGTGGTATGTAATATAGTTGAGTGGAGTTAGAAGAAGTACATAAATAAACACAAGTAATTATAAATACAAGAAACAAATTAATAAAATACCTAATCTTTTAGAGTTGTGTTGTGGGTAAATTTATGGATTCGAGGAAATGTGATAAAAAGAAAGATAAATACAATATAACGTTGAGATCTCAACCTTACCCTAAGCGGAAAAGATAATACTACATCTCATTCTTCCTATAAACACATCATCATTATAACTTCATATGAGATATATATCTTAATCTTGGAGAACTAAGAACTTCTAATTTTTTCTTTATTTTATAATTCTCTTACTGACTTAGGTATTTATCGTTGTGTGTGTGAATGTACGGATTGTTTGTTTTGGCATAAGTCTAGAATTAAGAATAATTATTATAGTCTATGTACGTGTGTAAGTGAGATGTCGTAGATTATTGTTTGTTTTGGCATAAGTCTATAATTAAAAGGGATTATTATAGTATATATGTGAGTTAACATGTAGATTATACTTATGTGTGTTTAGGAGGTAGACTATTTTAGTATGAGTTGTATTTCAGGTACAAATTAAAAGAGTCTTGGTTATAATATAGATTGTGTTTGAAATGTCGACTATTTTAATTAGTTTGAATTATAATAGTATGCGTTTCGGTCCAAGTTTACTTTTCATTTCTTGAATGACATTTCCTTATACTTTAATTTAATTAAGTATGAATTTTGATTATATTTTTTATATTATTTTTACACGATTTTCAAAAATAATAAAAAAATACAAATTATTTACACTTTAGGTTCAAAAACCACTAAATGACAAACACTAATTACACTTGATTTTGCCATAAAGTATAAATAGCTTAAAATGTAAATAATTTGTCTATTTTGTCAATTCTTTTTTTATTATAACTATATTAAAACTAAAAAAAAGGTAAAGCTTCACATTTTCAAATTTTTATTTGTAGTTACATTTTTTATACCTTAATTTAAGAAATGCATTTAATAACAATTTTTATGCTTATTTTTTATAACTATAAAACTATATTAAAAAGCCAAAGCTGGAATTTTTTCAATTACATTTCTAATACTTTAATTTAATAGAGAAATTGATTACACTTTTCTCATACTCCATTTTTTATAACTATACTAAAACTAAAAAAATAGGTGAAAGTTTAGATTTTTTCAATTTCTTTTTTGTCATTATTTTTTATACTTTAATCTGAAAAAATAATTTGAATACTTTTATGGAACGTTTTAAAATTTAATTAATGATAAGTGTTGATAGACGTAATCTATAAATATTTATTAATAGAACTTCATCATTCACATTTCTATATTTGATAAATATTTACTACAATATTTTCTCTTTCTTTTATACTTAGATTTTTTTCCATTATTCTAAAACTAAAAAATTATTAAAAGAAAAATGTAGATGTTCATTAGAGCCCTTTTTACTCTTTCAAAAGAGGTATCTTATTCTCCCATACTCAATGTGGATTAATGCATGTTTTGGCCATATTTGCTAACATTCTTATTGCCAAATTCCCTATAAATAGTGACACTTCATTCATGTTAGGAAAAGAAAGAGGAATGGTGAGAATTTAAAGAGATTTGGAGACAAGTGCAAAATATTGAATAAATTTTCCTTATTTCATAATTTGTTGTCTTATTTTTATTTTATTTTATTGTTTAATATATTTTATTTATTATATTATATTCTCTCTACATTTGTTTTTCGTTTCGTACCACAATCTCACAACATATTTGAAACTTTTCAAAATTTTCAATTACATTTCTTGTATTTTGAGTTTAGAAAACTTTATCGTGTAATTTAGTGGTAATTTTATATCATTTTTGTATTTTGATAGAACCCTTTTGAAACATATAATTAATCATGGATTAAAATAAGAGACAGTAGCAAATATAATAATTAAATTTAAAATATTAATATATATATCAACATTGTAAAAAATTTACAAATATAGCAAAATCTATTAAAGTTTATCACTGATAGATTATAAGAGCTTACTTGCAATTTAAAAAAAAATATTATTATATACTTAACTATAATTCTTAAAGTTGTTACCAATTATAATTACCTTTAAAAACAATTGGAATCTTTTAACTCAAGGGAATTTTCAATATTAGGATAGTATGGAAAATTTTACGTATTACTTGCTACACAAGAAAGTTTTGATAATAATATAAGGTTCAAACAATAAATAAATATATTATTTAATGACATGTCAAACGATGAATAAAGATTTTATGTATTAAAAACCTTTACGGAGTAAAACTTTCTAACTCCTACAATAAGTTACGAAGCTCAACTCCCAATTCAATTTTTTTCTTTCAAAAATGCATACATACATACTATTCTAATTCTAATATATTTTAAAGCTATTTTAAAAAAATGATACAAATGAAAAATTGTAGTTGAATAATTAAATAGACTGCAAAAGATTGGCGTAATTAAGGGCATCAAAATATTTTTGCTTTAATTTTCTTAGGCATTTTGATCCAAGCTTTATTTCCATTAAATCTTAAATTGAGTCTCTTCTATTAGTTTTATTATTGGTTTCTTTCAAAAGTTTTAGTTATCTATTAGCAAATTTTTTATATCGTTCCTTTAAAATATATTCACAAGTCATATTTTTAAAATTAATTAATTTAGATAGAAAGGATATATATGAACTAAAATTAGCCATTTAAAAATTGAAAAGTTGGTAGAGAAGAAAAATAAGTAATTCAAACTTTTTTAATAATAATATTAAAGAATTATCCCTTCGGGCTGTGGGTTTTGTCGCAATCGAATGGGTTCACACGTGAGTTCGAACCCACGAAAGTTCCTCATCTCTCCGTCACTCTCCAACACAAACAAACCTTCTTTTTCACCAAGTATCTCCTTTTCCCATTTTATTATTCTTTTCCATCATTTTTTCTATTAATTTTACATTTTTATCTTTTAAATTTTATTTTCATTTTCATTTCATTCTTATGTTAGTTTTTTTTTTATAAAAAATTATGTTGTTTTCAGTCTTAACTTTCCCTTTGATTTTTTTTAAGTCCACTTTAATTAGTTAATTTAAAATCATTGTGAAGTTAAACTTTATAATTAAATAACAAAGAGAAAAAATGAGTTGTGATTTAGAAAAAATTAAATTATACTTGACCACTCAGAATTGAAAGTAATATTGAGTGAAAAATTTAATTTTAAGTGTGTAACTTTAAACTTCATCGTATGAAAAAAAAATTCAAGATGGATGGATAAAAGTGTAACATTTAGAAATTTAATAACTATAATAGAACTAAATTCAAAACTTAGTGGTAAGACATTTTAAAATATAGAAACCAAATGAAAACTAGATCTAAAGTATATAGACCAAAAACATATTATTGTGTGTATCTAGTTATTGAATTTTAGAAATTATTTAATAAGGTTTAGGAATTTTTAATTCTGTTGTTGATTAGATTTCAAAACATTAGCCAAATATTTAATGAAACATTTACACTTTTAGTTTTGTGTCAACATGTTCACGAAGTTCTAAGTTTGTACCTATATCCATTATGTTTAATGATTTTTTTAAAAAAAGTTAGTAGAAGATTTATTTAAAAATCTATATTAGACACAAAATTTAATTCATATTTGTTAAATTGAGCTCACGATACTTAAAGTTGAAACGAAAGGGATCATTCGGTCTCGTTAAAATTCAATAACTAATTAGACACATTAGGGTAAATTTAGAATCCAAATATACTAAAATACTTTTTGATACAAATATAGTTGATGATTTACTCAATACTCATCTCCAACGTGTGGTAGTTCAAATATAGACTCACAGAACAACATAAACATAGAAATTCAAATCCGCGTAATTAATTTATGGAAAGCAAGTTAAGATTAGTAAAGTCAAAATGATTAGTTTTCTAAAATTGAAGAACTAAAATAAAGCATTTGATGCAAAGTACAAACACATGGAGATAAAATTTGAGATTTTGAGAGTAGGATGGAGCGTGTGAAAAGAACAAAAATTTGAACTTGCATCTAAATAGTACGACGGTAAAACCACGTCAAACAAAAAATGACACTTTCTCAAAGGCCATAGGAGAATGAATCGTCTCTCTATTTTTATCTCAAACGCGTCTGTGTGCTGACTGTTTTGCTAGGGACCCTCGCTTCGCTGGCCTCAAAAGTTAGCCCTTGTCACTCCTTAACGGGGGACCGCCGGCTCTCCTCCGCCTCCATTTCTGTCAAACCCATCTTCTTATTCTTCCTCATCTTCATCTTTAAATCTAATCGAGGAGCAACCAAAGACCAGAACCCACCTAGATCTTCCTCTATATAACCTCTGCAATTCGTCCCTCTTTGCAGATCTCCTTACTTTTCTTCTTGACTGTACTTCGATTTATTGGTTCCTCTCTTTTTTTTTTCCTACCCTTTTGGTTAAGCTTTTGACTGATTCTGTTGATTGGGGTTAATTAGGGGTTTGGTTTTTTTTTTTTTTTCCTTCCTGATTTAAATCGTTTGTGGGTTTAATTTGTTGAATGTGAATCCGTAGACTTGGGTTCTAGATTGATTTAAGTGTTTTATCTGACCAATCCGTATAGAAACCTGGTGGAGGAAGTGGGTTTGGCTTTGACTACTATTCTGTTTCAAAAACCTCTTAAATCTTCGACTTCGACTCTTTTGATTTATTTGTTTTCTTTCTTTTTCTTTGTTCATTGTAACCAGTAATTTTCTTGGGGTTTCTGTTTGGGATAAGAAAAATAGTGGGGTTTTTGGAAAATATCTTCTTGATCCTGATTGTTATGATTAGCAGAGGAATAAAGAATGAGAAGTCAGTTAATTTGTACGGTAACGTTTTATTAATACATTATCTACATTGTGTTTGACTGAGGGAGAAGAAGGATATAAAATAAGGTAGGGGGGAAAACAAAACCTTCTGTGATTGGAAATTTTTGGTTTTCATAATAATCACTTTGTGGGGGAGTATTTTTCTTTTAAAATGTGGAGGATTCTTTGGATGAGATGAGGGATGTTATCGGAGTTGATGAACTTTTTGAGGGCCTGTTTCCAGTCGAGCTCCGATCGGTATGGGGCGGGGGAAATCAGGGGGCGGCAAGAAGGGTTGCTATGGTACAAAGATAGTGGACAACACTTGAATGGAGAGTTTTCAATGTCTGTGATTCAGGCTAACAATTTGCTTGAAGATCAAAGCCAGATTGAGTCAGGCAGTTTGAGCTTACAAGAGTCTGGCCCCAGAGGAACATTTGTTGGTGTATATGATGGCCATGGAGGCCCTGAGACTTCTCGGTATATCTGTGATCATCTTTTCCAGCATCTCAAGAGTGAGACATCTACTCTTTGCACCAATTCAAAACTCAGAACTTTCTTATTGCAGCTTTACATTTTCTGTTCATTCCTATTTGATCATGGAGAGGAAAGAAACTAGTTTGTGGATTATTTAGGTATATTCCCTGATTTTTTAGTAAAAATTCTCACTGATCTCTCTCTCTCTCTCCTGTTTTCTTTTTAAATGAAGAGTTTTCTTGAAGATATGGTTTTGTCAATGAGTTTGTAAGATATACCTCAATGATTCTGTAACAGTTCCTTGTAGGAAATAGCAACTTGGTTGTAATTAGTATTGATTCAGATAAAAGTTGACAGGCAAATGGAAGATTCAGGAGTCACTTGTGGTTATGCTTACTAGGATAGAAGATTCTAGTTTCCAGAATCAAAATACTCACTTCATATTGTGATAAAAGGAATCTCTTTGTCATTGATTGTTGGGTGGATGGTGATACATCATTGATGTTTGAAAGTTTTGTTGATCTTTTTTTTTATTTTTTATTTTTTTTTTTATGTGTAGGATTTACTTCTGAGCAAGATTTAATGTCTGCGGATGTAATTCGCAAGGCGTTCCAAGCGACGGAAGAGGGTTTTCTTTCAATAGTTCGAAGTCAATGGCCAATAAATCCTCAAATTGCAGCTGTGGGTTCATGCTGTCTAGTTGGTGTAATTTGTGATGGGACTCTCTATGTTGCAAATCTAGGCGATTCACGTGCGGTTTTGGGTAGAGCAGTGAAGGCAACTGGCGAGGTTCTAGCCATTCAGTTATCAACAGAGCACAATGTTTCTAATGAGTCAGTGAGGCAGGAGCTGCAGTCTTTGCATCCTGATGACCCACAAGTTGTGGTTTTAAGGCATAATGTTTGGCGAGTAAAGGGCATAATACAGGTTAGTTAGTACAGATCTTTGCACTTTTTTGGTCTGTTGTAACTATTGATTGATTGGTTGTGTCTGCTTTTCGTATTCTGTAATGCTCCTATCTTCTATGCGCCTAAGCATTGTACGAGCTGCTTCAAGTAACTTTTCCTGCTCCACTCTTTGAGCAGAAAGGAATACCTGGACCTATAGGGCATCCAAAGAATGAGTGCACATTGATTCTTTGGCATTGAAATTTTCCTCACATTTTCAACAGTAGTTTAGTTAGAACGGACCTCCATAAGTTATCCTTTTAAGTTCTTAAGGATTAGTATCCTTCTGACCTCGGCAGCCTACCTTCAACTCCGAACATTGTGCTTGCTCTTGGAAATGCAACCAAAATTCTTTTGGAATAATTTTGAAGGGAAAATGGAAGTGACTCAAAATGCGGCTGCATATTTCATGTTTCTGGTATATTGAGGTTAAAAAGAACATGGAGCATCCTTTTGATGAACAAGAAGCTAAGAACTTAAGGGTTGATGGATCAAACTGCTTTTTGCTAGCTCAAGTATGATTCAAACTAAACGTTAACCTGTAGGCCTTAGAGTTGATAGTCATTTGCATTGAATGGTATCAGGCATGAGCTTCTCCATTGTCAGCCTGTTACGGGAGAAAATAGTATAGCACTTCCTCCTTTCATTTTGCATAAATTAGAATGTCAGAAGAGACTGGTATTTTCTTCACTTCCTTTTCTTTCAGTTTTAGTTTTGGAACTATAAATCAACTTTAGAGACAAATGAATTGGCTATTTTTATCATTGAATGCTACACTAGTAGGAGAGCTCATCTAACTATTTATGCTTCTCATAATTCTTAGACCTATCTGGAGAGTGCTTTCTTGTTCAGGTCAGGCTATGGTTTAAATTCAATTTAAGATTTTAATCTTCCGAGGCTTTACTATTACAGATCTCCAGATCTATAGGTGACGTGTACTTGAAAAAAGCTGAGTTCAATAAAGAACCATTGTATGGAAAGTTTCGAGTTCAGGAACCTTTCAGAACGCCATTTTTGAGCGCTGAACCAGCCATTTCTGAGATCCAGTTGAAACCAGATGATCAATTTGTTATATTTGCATCAGATGGTTTGTGGGAGCACCTTAGCAATCAGGAAGCGGTTGATATAGTTCATAGCCACAAACAAAGTGTGAGATCTCTATCTAATTTTTCTCGGTTTCATCACCTTTTCCATTTAGTAATATATATATAATCTTATTTTTTGTTATACTCATGCTCAGAACTAGAAGTTCAAACTTTCAGAAATTTCACTATTGCTTTTCTTTTTGATAAGTTATCTTGTTCCTTGTGATTTGAAGGAATATTGGTTGAAGGATCTTGAATGTGATGGAATTTTATTTTCCATCAAGATGGCTAGAATTTGCATTTGATCTTTATTGTCTATAAATTTGCACGAACTGATCCTGAGATTTAATGTGTATTGCTCATAGATTTTCACCTCCTATTTCCATTTTCTTTTGCGTCCGAGACCGAGGACTGATTTTTAGAATGATTTCACTGTGGTGAACGAAGTTTTTAACTCATAATTTTGTCCATCTTTACTCTTCCCTGCCTAATTTTATCCAATTGCTTTTAAAGATTTAAGACTATTTATGCTTCCTTATTTAGGCACTTGCTTTTTGCTGAACAAATCTATAGGCCAATCTTTTTAACATATGCTATTACTTTTGCAGGGAAGTGCAAAAAGACTGGTCAGAGCTGCACTTCAAGTAGCTGCAAAGAAAAGAGAAATGAGGTACTCAGATTTGAAGAAGATCGGCCGTGGCGTTCGTCGCCATTTCCATGATGACATCACTGTGGTGGTTTTATTTCTTGATACAAATCTGCTCTTCAAAGCTAGCTCCACGAAGAGCATGAGCGTCTCACTTCGAGGCGGTGGACTCAACCGGCTTCCTAACTCTTTATCCCCTGTCACTACGCCCGTGTAGAACCCGGAAATCCCTGATTGAAGGCATTGGTATGGATCATTTGCTGTATTTTCTCCCTCCTATGTGAATAGTAAGTAGTTTCCAGTAGAAAGTAAGAGTTGTAGGCCCATCCAACTCATTGTTCTAGATTAAAGGAAGAGTGGAACTTAAAAGAAAGGTGGTACAATCAGATATTTATTAGTGGGTTTAAATCTTTGTAATGTGAAACTCTATGTAACTCTGCCTGTTCCACCTCTTTTGGTATAATTTCAGGTCTGTAAGTTCTATACTCAAATGTCTTAAACTTGTGCCCTTTTCCTCTTAGAAAATGCAACCAACTTTTGTAACTAGCTTCAATTTGAAAAACTATAATAATAACTTTTTGTCTTGTAAATGCATCATGTCTTAACAAGGTTGAATGGCTAGAAAGAATTCTAATTCCTTCGTAGGGTGTATTCACTGGCTCTTTGTTTCAGCTATAGGAACTGTCTTCAATTCTCTACTTAGGTGTTATTAACCTATCTAAATACAAATAGAAAAGACAATAAAACACCTATCTATATTACAATATCAATGATAAAACTAGAATAATAATGGTAGACTTTTGAAAGGGTCTTCTGTCGAGTCCGTCCATGGACATTCTTATTAAAATGATTTACTTTCTAAAAGTTTTTCATTATTTATAACCAAGATCCTTTACTGATTTTTATCATACCCCTTGCTACAATAACATGAATATACACCCTTATTAATACTCTCACGAATTAGCATTAAATGTATGATTGTTGGCTTTAAATGTTTTATTACACGACTTTAAAAAGCTTATAAAATCTCTTGATAATGTATCATTAAATAAGATATTTATTACTATACTTTAAACCAAAGGTTCAATCTTTCTTTTACTCCAAAATTTCATGTAATCTAATAAAATAGACTTATAAATCTATAATCTATCCTATGCATTAACACATAAGTACATATATTCAATGCATGTATGTTACCTATTTTAATTCGTTTGATAATCATTTTGTCGTTTTGTTTTGCGCTATCATCACTTTTTTGAAGTGCCAAAATTTAATAAAGAATAAAAACCGTTTCTAAGAACTTGATTTTCTTTCTCATATACCTTAGAATTCAACTGTAATTAAAAAAAAAAAAGAAAAAAATACCAAAAGCATAATGAGAAAAAAACAAAACTTTTAAAAAAAAAAAACAAAAAAAAAAAAATGGAAGCCCTATTTGAACAACATTTGATTTTCAAAAAATTACAATTGCTTTCTCTTATTTCCTTACTATAATTTTCGTCTTTGTTAAGAAAATACTTATATTTTGGTTTTTTTTTTTAAAAAAAAAACATAAACAAGTTTTTTTGTTTTTGTTTTGGAAAACTTTTTCTAAGAATTCAAAAGTTTGGTTGAATAAAAAGTAAAAACAATATCAAAGAAACAATGGGTAAACAAGTATGAATTTTAAAATAGAAAACTAAATACCAAATCATTACAAACAAACAAACCAAAAATGGTTATCAACCTGAAGTTGATTAAATTGCATTAGAAAAACAACTAATTTTGAGAAATATTGACATCAAACTATCTGTATTAAACTCAAATGGAACTCGAGAGAAAAAAAAATAAACATAGTTCAATTTGCATAATATTTAAACCATCAATTTTAAAGTCAAATTATCGATTCTCCCACAATGTATTGCAGTAAAAGGAAAAATTATAAAATTGGAAACTGCAAAACAACATAGCTGTAGGCCTGATTCCAGATCTCCATCACGACGCTTCGTCCCATAAAAATCTTATGAGCACAAAGCGGAATCAAATTCTTTATATATCTATACTTGAGACTGTATTCTTTTCACACCCATAATCAACAACTCAAAATCGAATCTTACATTGCAGACACGACTAAATCAGCATTGAACAGACTCAATATCTGTTTATTCATGTTTCAAAATTTCTAAATAACACAGCACTAAACTGTAGATTTTATAAGTTTCAAAAACTCATAAAGAGTTGACATGGACATCTAACACTTCTTAGACAGTAAAATGTTCATAACTATGTCAAGAATTTGTATAAGTTGCAAATTACAAGAGTCATCTGTAATCCTTATCCCTTTGTACAATATGCATGTTATGCAATGATACACATTCTCCAAAACCTAATGTATGAACACGTGAATGAATTTACATTGTTATAGAGCTTTAGCTTTAAATCCAGTGCTTGTGTCATCCCTAACTCAAGTAAAGAGAGACTAGAAATTGAGAGAAGATAATAAATTCAATTATCACAGCGGCTAGAGACCGTAAGCTGAGGAAAGGAACGATTTCTACTTGCAACCAATTCTCAACTGCGGAACCAACTACTGCACCTGCCACAAGCCCAACTATGACTATGATGGATGCTTTTCCTGCAAAGAAGAACAGCAGAACTAATTTTAAATATTACCATATGAACATTGCACGATCTATATATGGCTCCACGATGTGGGATCTGTATATCTCAGCATAATATTGTGCACAAGAAATCAAAATCATTTCATTTCGGTCAAGATTCCTGTATATATGTCACAAAATAACAAAATAGTTTAAATAACACTTGTAGCATAAAAGAATATAGTTTAAATATCATTTTAGTCCTCATATTTTGAAGTTTGTTCAATTTTAGTCCATATAATATCAATTGTCCAAGTTTAATTCTTGTACATTATATAAATCTTAAATATAGTCGGTTAAATAATAATTATTATTATTATGTAAGAAAGTGCCATATCTGTTTTCAAAATTGATGGTGAAAATGCTAACAGAAAACAAAAGGTTTTCTTTAAAGAAAAAACCAACAATAAAGTAGTAAATAGGACAAAATTTAAAATTTATTGAAATTACGACAATTGTACATGGAATAAAATTGTTTTAAAGTATAGGAGGTAAGAAAAACACCCAGTTTATAGCGGGAAAAACTTGTTCCTCCAATCATCAAAGTTTCCCTTTCTAAAATCAAGTGAAGAACACAACTGAAGTTCTATTTCACAAAACCTTAATAGCAAATGCAAGCAGAAAACGGTGCAATTCCTTAATTGTTCTCCAAATTCATGAAGTTTTAGATGTTTTCAATCTTGTAAGAACTAAAAGCATAAAAAATTATCATTAGCAGAACTCCTTACCAAGCTTCACGTTCCTTTTGGTCATGAAATACAAGGAAGCTCCAAAGCTACTTGCTAAGATTAGTCCAGGAACATCAGCCCCATCATATGTCATTATAGTAGATATGGCTGCTCCATTTACATAAGTTAAAACCATCAAAGCTCCATATACAACTGCTTGTATGCCAAAATCGCTAATAGTTGGCGTTTCAATAGACAATTGTGTGTTCTTCCGTGTAGATTGGAGCCACTGAGGCATTAAGCGAGTCTTTGGGTCCTTGATGTGTTAGACATCAGCATAAAGTATCCTGCTACTCATAACTTTTCCTGCTCGCCGCTGAGTCAAGCTTCGCATTAGCAACATGTCATATGCAGCCTCAACCTAAATCACATTACAGAAGCAGTGACCAACAATGGAGAGACGTGGTTCAAGATACACAAGTGAACTGAAAGACTAGCACAATTGATTGAGATTATAGCGAAAAACATATATTGAATTTTAATCATGTAACAAAACCAAATCAAAGACTTTGATAAGTTCATGTCCAGTGCCGTTAATAATAACTGAACTGCAAATAAATCTACTAAGCCATGTACAGTATTTTTTCCAAATACTGCCTAGTAATGGGGATCTGAATAATGTTAAGAAATCAACAGGAGACAACCTAAAATAATAGAGAATCGACACACATAAACTTGTGTACTGACTATGTGTTAGCTTAGTTCACAAGCATAGAGATGGAGCAGTTTTATATTATTAGATAGAATAATATCGGGTTAAGATGAGAATACAACTCATGTCAGCGAGACAAGGCATTCCAACATATACAATGTTCGAATCTAATTGTAGAGCCATGCAACTCTTAACTCTTCATCTTTGCCTCACTAATTCCTTCTACTTCCCTTTTGGCTGATTCAAACTACAGTTTATGAATAAAACATTTTTCACTTATAAACCTTCAAGGACTTAAAAACGAGGGCAAAAGAAACAAAAATGGGATTAGAAAAAAAGTTCATGGCTTCATAAATTGGACCATGTAGCCGGAGTCAGAGATTAATTGAAAATAAACAGTTACAAATAGTTAAAGTGGTAATAGCCAAATGGTGTAGGAAAAACAAAAGGAAAGCTCTACTCACTCAAGAAATTCACAAGCTCCATGGTGATCATGTTATGTACTCAAAAGAACAAAAAGAACAAAAACAAAAAGATCATACGAACGATTACCAAATCAATCGGACTTCGAAATTTTGAATGCCAATACTCAAATCAAAGGGGATGCAATAGTAACATCCCTAATTAACCAAAAATCCCCAAACGAAGAAGAAAAATCAATCTCCTTCTACCTGCGCCACTGTTTCTTGGTCGTCGTTGCAATCGGCCAGAATCGAATTCCTTGCACGAAGAATATCATCGAACGAGGCCGCATCGGAAACTCCGAGAACCTCGACAACGTTGTCTACGGACATCTCGAACGGCGCAGAGTCGTCGATCTGGAGCGGGCTTGCACCAGCGTGGCCGTCATCGCCGGCGTTTGAAAGATATGTGAAATGCTAACGCCTTTGCATGGAGTCAATTTTCCGAGGAAGTTTGAACCGAGACGGTGAGCTGGGGGTGTAGAAAAGGCTGCGCCGCCGGAAAGATGGTTGGGACGGACGGACGGAAAGAGTGGCTGCCATCGCTTTGAATTGAATCAAAGTGTATATATGTGCGAACTGCGTAGTTTACAAGTGTGTGAGTGAGCTGAACGAAGCATGGATACTTTAAAAATCGGGTTGGGTTGAATTTGGAGACATTCTCAACCCAACCCAACCCATATTTTTTGGGTTATTTGGGTTGGCAATCCAAATTTAGTTTATAACCCAACCCAATCTGTAAAATATGGGTTGGGTTGGATTGTCGGGTTGTATATAAATTTAAATTTTTTTTTTTTCTATTTTCTAGTTTCTAATAGTTATAAAAGTTTGAAATGGTTACATTTAAATTTCAAACATACATAATTCAAACTTTCATACAATAAATTCAAGATTTATATACCTTTAATTTGTTTTTTATTAAAATAATATTTATTTATTTATATATTATATTAATTTGGGTTGGGTTGGGTTGAACCGAATTTTTCAACCCTCCAACCCGAGACCCAACCCAACCCGAAAAAATCAAATTTTTTTAACCCAACCCAACCCTTATAATATGGGTTGGGTAGTCCGAGTTATTCGGATTCAACCCATATTTATACATCCCTAGATAGTTAGACTATGATGCGCCAATCTCATAGTACTATGCTCTTGTAAAGCATTGTATGAGTTTAAATGAGTCTTAAAATTTTCCTACATTATTTCATTTGGACAAATATTGTATAAGTTTTAAAATCTTATCCAATTTTTTCTAAATCTTTTTGGATATTTTTTAGTAATTATAAAAGCATATGCCATTTTCTTAGAAAACTATTATTCGTGGAATTGTTTATTAAATACATAGAAGTGTTAAAAATGAAAAAAAAAATGTTAGAAATGGGTAAAAACAGATTTAGTGAATTAAGAAGTGTCTATGTGCAAGTGTATAAGAAAATTTAGTCTTTTGTAAATATCGTAAATAATGAAACTAGTGAGGACAAAATAATTGCCTTATTTTTTAAAATATTTTCCAATCTCCTTTTTTTTTTTTCCAAATATTTAAGAATCAATTTTCATAAACTTATAGTTATGACTTTGACAAATCCCGTAGATTCTAGATGTATTGTGTTAGAGGTAGTTTTACTTGATTGATGAACTTGGTTGTTTATTTGAATTGACTTTTTAAATGTTTAAAACATTTTTTTAGACTTATTAATTAAATACTTAGAAAGTCAATCCAAACAAATTAATTTACGAACAATTATTCTTTTAAATGAGAGGGTGTAAACCAAATTTTGGTACTTATAATTTTAGTTTTTATTCGGGGTGGATTCTAAACTTTTTAGTTTTTTTATATTTTTTTAAAAAATATGTGATTTGGTTTTTATATTTTTTAAAATTGATCATTTTAATCCACGTTTATGTAAAGTTCGAACACAAAATAATGTAAGATTGATTGGTAACTTTTTTAAATTACATGAACAGTAAAAATAAAAAATAAATGATTTGAAAGTATAAAAACTTAAGTAAAAAAATTATCCGTAACAATAAAATTGTTTTCATCACGGTCTTAAAAATAGAGTTGTGCTTCAAATTTCATCTAAAATCATAACTATTTTGACTATTATTTTTAAAAGTAGATTTATTTGCATTAAATTAAATTTTCAACGAAATTTTGTCTGAAATTTATTAAAATGATGAAACTGAAGGTAAGAAATTGAGAGAAAAAAAAAATATTTTTTTAAATTTAGAATCAGAATGATTATCAAAGTGTACAAATTATGTATTATAGTTTAAGAAAGTCTTAGTCAAGAATAATGTCAATTCAAAGTTTAATTATATACATTGAAACATAGTGTTTTTATATAGAAAACGATTTTTGATCCATAAATTAAACAATTTTGAATATTAATAAAGGCAACGTTATTCAAAGTTGATGAAATTGGTTTATTATTGTTAATTAATTTTATGAAGTGAAGTTTCTATATGGTGACTATCATGTATATATGATTGATGAAATTAGTTTTATATTGTTAATTATATTTTATAAAGTCAAGTTTCGTTACATAAATAAATATGATATATTTTTCTTAAAAAAACAAAAATGACAATTTGACGTCCCGTTGATGTTAGCAGAAAGGGAATCAAAAGAAAAACTTTCTTAAAATCAATTTTAGAAGAGAGAAAATGTAATGCCAAAACTCAAAAAACACCTTGCGAACTAAAACCACAATTTTAAAATAAGAACCCAATAAAAACATTTTCCTGAATTAAATATAAAAGACGTTTCAGATCTAATTTTTTTTAAAAAAAAGACATTTTTCAAATTTATACTAAATATGAAAATAAAGGGTTGTTAGAGAGTCATTTATTAAACTTTTTTTTTTTAAAATTAAAATGTTATTTAATTGACTAGCTATTCCTAATATACTTGAGAACTCTAAAGTCACTTAAGCGTAGTTAGAGAGTCACTTAATAAATTAAAAAAAATGCATAGTTAAATTTAAAAAAAAAAGTACACTTTTTCTAATTGATTAAGTGACAAACATTTGAATTTCTTATTACTTTTATTTTACTGAGAAGAGATTAATGAAATTTTTTTTTAACATTCACGAGTATCTGAACCAACTTACATACCTCACTAATCTTATGGGACGTCAAACTCTAACCTTACAATATTTGAATATCAAAAAAATTAATTCTTAAATAGATGACAAAAAAATATTCGATTGAAAAGTTGTTTTTCTCCCTCCCAAATTAGAAATTAAGATGCTCCCAAACAAAAAGTGAATACATGAGATGAATTTACACGACTCTTTTTTATGAGCTTTTTGAGTCCAAGTTTGCAATAGTGAGAAATAGTAGTAATAATAATAAATCAAAGGAAAAAAAAATTTGGCCATAAATTGATCAAATTAGATTCTATACTTTTAAATTTTAATACATAACGTCCTATTGCAAATCTATGGTAAATTTTTTTTTGAAAGAACACTCCCCAAGCAACAGAAGTTATAACTCTAAAATAAATAACAAAAGTTATATATATATTAAAAATTATTGTTAAAAGCTTTTGATTGCAACTCTAAAGTGATTATTTTGAACTATTAACTAATTAGTTTTAAAATACTAATTAATTTAAACTAACAACTAAACTAATATTAACTAAAATATATTGATTATATCATATAATTGATCTGCTCGTCAACTTTTTGCCCTCATTTAATTTTTGTAAACTTTACTACTAAATTAACAAAATAAAGAGTGTAAAATCTCCTTAAACTCATTAACTTCAATAACATAAAGTTTCACAAAAAAAAAAAAAGTTAAAACAATAAGCAAATTTACTATTGACTAGACTAGATTTTGTGAAAATGAGTTTAGTGAAAGTTGTAATAACAGAAAGGTGTAATTACTATTGCAATTTTGATGAAATCAAAAGTTTAGAGAAAAAATTGAACTTACACGTTACAAGTTTAGGGGTGAAATTATTTATCTTAAAATCAATTTAATCCATAAACTATCAAAATTAACTAAAACACTAAATCTTTATGGGTGGAACCAACTTATACCCTTATATAAAGATTTTGATTTAACTATTGCATGAATTTTACCTAAAATTAATTTATTAAAAAAATTCAAAATTTAAATTGACTTCGTTGATAGAAGTCTATAGGTAAAAATGATAATAGATCTAAAATTGTGTTATATTTTTTTAAATTTTTTTAATTGTTTTATTATTTATAATAATTTTTTTTATTAAACATGATATTGAATAGGTTTGGTTTAACTAATCCAATAATCATAAATATTACTTTTTGTGATTAGGATTTTGCAACCCAGACATTTTGATCATGTGGCATATTAAATAAAACTTTTCTGAATCTCTTAGGAATGAATTAATATAACTTTTGAAGTATTATTTATATAAATATCATATTAGTATTAAAATAGTTCATTAACTTTTGTATTTGTACATAAACAATGCAAGATCCTTTTTTTTTTCTTAGAAAGACACAAGTTGAAGCTTTTGAAAAAGGCATGTTTTAACCATTCAAACATAAATTATACAAAGGAAACCTTTTGCTATTTAAAACTTTTTGAAAATAATACATGCATTAATAATTTTGTTTTCTTTTTGTTTGGGAGAGAAGTTGGAGATCTAAAGTTAACATGTTTGAAAGGTATCTCATAATTAAGAAAATGGGTCGAGGATGGAGACAACTTAGCTTATGGTGAATTCCTCTCTCTTCCCAGTACTTCTCCTAGAAAAAATAGACATTTAAAAAAAAAATAGACATCTCTACATTTTTGTTAGAATTGGTATTGTAAACAATGCATTAGGCTAGAGTTAGACGTCTGAATTTGAACGCAAATAACATAACACTTGGTACTTTGATCGTCTAGTAATTTGGGTGGCTAGACTACATTGTTTGGTGCTTTGATGCATTAAAGATGAATATCTAGATTTTTGCCGCTTGGAGTTGAACGCCTAAGGTATGCAGTCTAACTCTGCAAAATAGAAACTTGTTAAGGAAAAGACCGAGTCGCGAATCACGTTCTCTTTAAGAAGTTTCACAGCGCTACTCGCATGCAAAAAAATCTGATAATGTCATAATATCCCCAGGATAAAACAACCAAAACTCAGTCGGAGTTGCACAATAACTTATTGAAATACAAACACTCTTTGATTATTTTAGCTTGAAAACAAAACAGAGAGAAAGAAGATACAAAGAACTTCGTGAGAAGTGTATATTTTTTTCTTCAATGAGTAGTGGGGAGGCTCTTTATATAGATGCTAGTTTGTAGCATTTCAATGGACTTAAAATAAATGAAGAACATCTCAACGCTTCAACATTTTGGAGATCTCAACACATAAATCTTTAGTATTTAAGAAAAAACAAATTTTAAATCAGAAAAGGATTTTTGTAGTTAAATAAAAACCTAAAATCCTCGTCGTTACAAAATTGTCAAAAGAATTCAAACCATCTTTTATAAATTGGTTCAAATTCGAGTACAACCTTTCGACCTTCTTTTTAAGTTCCAAATGTCACACATCATTGATCACTAAAGTACCCTAAACTTTACACTTCTTAAAACTCCCACTTAGAATTTCCAAAAATATAAATTTAGGCTTACAATATTGAATATATAAACAAACATCACCTAAGAACCAAAGGTTCGAATCTATGAGAAAAAAGAGAAGAGAAGAGAGAAAAGAAAAAGAAATGGAAGCTTTGAATCTACAAACCAAATACCAACAGATGGGGACATAAGAAGCCAAAAAAGAAAGAAAGAAAAAAGATTCACGAAATGGCACTGGCCAACGTGCACCCATGCAGATCACGATGTTAGGATAAAGATTTAACTTTCAATACAGATAGATAAATGAACCGGGTCCCTTAGGGTATATTTGTCATTTCACCCTCTCCAAAAGTTAATCAACAAAATTCCCACTCGTGGACCAATCCTTTTTCGCCACGTAACAAGAACATTTTTTACCCTTCAAAAACAACACTACGCAATAATCTCTTTCTTTCTTTCTTTCTTTATAATTACCAATATATTTTCCTCCATTTCTTGACGAACCTAACCACACTTTGCATTTAATAAAACACAAATATTCTTTCAAAATTCATAATAATATCCTTTTTTTTCTCTTCCAACTATTTATAACGGTATCCTTATTTCCTAAATATTTTAAAATTAAATCAATGCCTAATATTTGTAATGAATTTCTCTTTCAATAGTTGATTTGATTTGTAAAATGTTCATTAAAACAGAGTATAATTTTCAAGAGAAGTTTGGTATTTTTTTAAAAAAAAATGATTTTAAGTATTTTGGATTAAATTATTATGTATTTTGAGTTTTGTTATATTTTGGTCCATGTATTTTTATTTGTTGCATTTTAGTTCTATATTTTTCCATTATAAATTATGAAAAATATTGTAGTCTTTTGTTATATAAAATTTATTGTTACTATGAAACCAATTTCCATAAAAATAAATTTGTAATAACCAATTTAAGATTTATTTGAAATACATGAACTAAAATCAATTTATTATATTTATTATTTTGGATTTTAGGCTAAATGTTAATTTACTATGTCTAGGAGTTACGACGAGAAAAAAAGGAAAAAAAGGAAAAAAGAAATATTAGGAGTGAAATTTAGTTTTTTGTTCAATTATTAATAATAATATTTCTAGTCCGTCAGATCCCAGTTTGCATCTTCTCGCTACTGTCCACATCTCTCCTCGCCTTCGGTTCCTCTTTCAGATCAGGAGAAGCGAAAACAACAGGTTTGAATCTTCCTCTTCTCTTCCAGATCCATGATCAATCCCCAAATGTTCTTAATCTTCTTTTGATTCCCTCGGATTCTCGTTTTCCTTAGCAATATGTACATATATCTGTCTCTTCAGGGTTATAGGAGTTGATTACACTTGTTTGATCTGAACTTGGTTTTTTCTGTGGTCTTGAATTGTACCCATTTGATTTCGAGGATAGTTTTGTGTTCTCGTTGTTCTTTGGTGATTGGAGGTGATTTGAGTATATGTGTTGCTATGCATTCAATTGAGTTTTTTTGTTAATTTGTTGCAATTAACTTTTGGGGTTTTGCTATTTTTTTTCTTGGTGTATTAGTGATTTAAGCATGGGTGTGGAACAAAACAATCATGATGCAGAGGAGGGAACGCTGGAGATTGGAATGGGTCGGTTTTTCAATGCCTTATCCTTTTTTCACATTTCATCATAGTTGTCATTGTTCGTGAAGTTCATATCCAATGCAATTCACTTTCGATCAGAAAGGATAAAACCCCAACAATCTCTAGACAGCTACTGAAGAACATAAATGGCACTTACAATCTCCAAATTAACGCTCTACACAAGTATCATGATTCACCAACCAAAATCTATAATTCAATGCCTTATCCTTGCTATCATTTTTTTTTTTATTTTGATCGAATTAATATAAGATTGAGTTGCAAAATTCTTGGAATATTTGTTCTGTGGAAATGATTTTCGATTGGTTTTCTTGCTGCAGAATATAGAACAGTCTCTGGAGTTGCTGGTCCCTTGGTTATTCTGGACAAAGTCAAGGTATGGATCTTTTCTCTCTAGTTTGTCAAGTATGTTTATAGAGGATCTAGTGACTGACTTTTTCTTTTCTCAAATTGCCAGGGACCTAAATTTCAGGAGATTGTTAATATTCGTCTAGGAGATGGATCAACCAGGCGTGGTCAAGTCCTGGAGGTGGATGGGGAGAAAGCTGTTGTTCAGGTTATCTTCTTCAGAGCCTTTCTGTTTATTTACAGTTTCACTATCATTCTGACTTCCTTTCTAAGATTGAGGTTCAGGGAATTATGTGCCCTCCTTTGGTTGGGTGCTTGTTTTTAGATTATACACTGGTTTTGATTAATTGATACTTGATGTTTTTTTATTATTTTCTACAGAGATTGTACTGCCTCACTTTCTTTTTTGTTGTTTATTCATGGAAAGCAGTTCATCTACTTATATTCTTATTTGGCTATGTTGTTCTATATTGCCAGGTATTCGAAGGAACATCTGGAATTGATAACAAATATACAACTGTGCAATTTACCGGAGAGGTATGAACCCTATATGAAATATAATAATTAACTGAGTTTATCTTGTCAAATAAATTTGCTCAAATCTCTCTCTCCCTCTGTCTCTCTCTTTTCTTTTCCTTTTTGTCTGTGAACCGTCAGTCTTGTGCAAAGGGATTGAATAGGAAACAGTTTTGCAAGAAGGAGACAAACAGTACTAGGTTATAATCACTGAAGCCCTTAAATGGACTATATATTGGTTCAACAGCCTAGCTTATGTCCAAGGTTTTTTCTTAAAAAACATGTCTGCCTTTTTAATCATATGTACCAGAAAGTACTTCAAATAATCTTCTAGCTCCATGATTACCTGTTATCTTTTTTTTGTTTGGACATCCATTTTTGTGGAAATTCTGCTGCTAGCCACCGGGTCTTGGAAAATTGAAATTGATAAAGAAATTCTAGGGTGTATGTTCTTTTTAATTCATTGAGGTTCTTTATAGTTTAACATTGTTACACTTAATTTTATTGCTCACTACTTCTGTTCTATATGTTATTTGTAGGTTTTGAAAACTCCAGTCTCCTTGGACATGCTTGGGCGAATTTTTAATGGTTCTGGAAAGCCCATTGATAATGGTCCTCCTATCTTGCCTGAGGCGTACTTGGATATTTCTGGTGTGTTGCTGGAAATCTAGAGAATCATTTTCTTTCTTTTTCCATTTCAGTAAATCCAGTTTGTTTTATTTTATTTTTCTCATGTGCTGTTCTTCTTCCTTAGGGAGTTCTATAAACCCTAGTGAGAGAACATATCCTGAAGAAATGATACAGACTGGAATCTCTACAATTGATGTCATGAATTCCATTGCTAGAGGGCAAAAGATCCCACTTTTCTCAGCTGCAGGTCTTCCTCACAATGAAATTGCTGCACAAATATGTCGTCAGGCTGGCTTAGTTAAGCGGTTGGAGAAATCCAACGATCTTCTTGAGGTAAGGCTACAGTTGTATAATTTTGCAGGCATGTGTTTTTTGCTTTCTGAAAGAGCCAGTTTGGAAAATGGGATTGCATTCTAGATATGTGTCCTCTCTAAAAAATTTATTTATTGAAACTTTCTAGAGAAGAGACTATACATCCTTAAATAAATGTGTAAAATAATTTTGTAATGATTAAAAAATAGAATGAATTTGACCTTTAAGTACGAAGAAGTTTCCATTAAATTATAAAAGGATGTAATGTCCTAGCTTTTCAAACCAAATTTGCAATTACATGCAAGTTACTACAATGCTGAAATATATGTGAACTGAATAATTGATTACTGGTTCTCAAGACTTCCTCGGTTTATTGATTTAATAATCTTGATGTTTCTTTTAGTGAAGAGAGATCCTTTTTAACTTAAAATTTTGATTTACAGGGTGGTGAAGAGGACAACTTTGCCATTGTTTTTGCTGCTATGGGTGTTAACATGGAGACTGCTCAATTTTTCAAACGTGATTTTGAAGAAAATGGTTCAATGGAGAGAGTGACCCTATTTCTGAACCTGGTATTTCTTTTACACATCAACTGATGATACTTTGTTGTGTTTATTTATTCTTAAATTTTGGAGCCGTATTTTCAGGCTAATGATCCTACAATTGAGCGTATCATCACCCCTCGTATTGCTCTTACTACTGCTGAATATTTGGCTTATGAATGTGGGAAGCATGTTCTTGTCATACTGACGGATATGAGTTCTTATGCTGATGCCCTTCGTGAGGTAATGCAATGAAGCATATACCTTTTACTTTGCAGTTTCTTAACATTTTACTTGACTCCCTGTAACCTAAGAAGCACAGATATGGATACGTCACGGACACAACGACATGCCATTTTTTAAAAATCTAGGACAAGACATGGCAAGGACACGTTTATTAAAATATTTATTTAAAAAATATATATATATCATTTTTATAGTAAAAGAAAATTCATAGTAAATAAATTGATGCATTTATATGCTTAAAAAGCTTTGCTTGATGTATTCCACACTCAAAAGTTATTGTTATTGTCATATATGTGCCTTTTTTGTCTACTCAACGAATGCTCAGCAGGTACGCTAGCCAAGCTAAAGTATCTGTGCTTCTTAGCCTGTAACTAAATGCCAGATTAGATGATAAACATATCTTTTACGGCTTTATTTTAATTGGATTTTTTTTACCTAGGATCAATCTTGTAGTTCTATTAACTGAGTGAAGAAACTGAATACCTTAAGTAACTAAATTATTGTTTTGCTTCTGTAAATTCATACAATCTGTTAATATTATTAAAATATCACTTGTTAGAGTTTCAAAATAATTTCAGAATTTATTCAGAATCCTAATAATTGTGATTGGGAACATTGAAGTTCGGAAGATGTTCCTGATAGGTACTGAAATAAACTTTCTTTATTATAGAATACTTACTATTGCATAGACTTTTCCTCCCACGTGAGAGAAACACACACACACTTCTAACTGAAAGGTCAGTTACCCATTCTTACAGAATAACTTCTTATTGAAACACATAATTTTTAATAACTGTAAAACAACTCCTTTCATAACTAACATCTAACCACCAAAAACTACCGAAGATGATCATCCTGCCCATTGGATTATCCACCCAACTCACTAGTAGCCAATTCCTTGCCCTTTCTTCCTCTACGAACATAAGGATGTAAAACCAATGGCCTATCAATTCCCTGACAAAAAGGGGGAAAATAGCAGTAAGATTTTATAAAAACATAATTGACTTCTTTTGCAGGTGTCTGCTGCACGAGAGGAAGTGCCTGGAAGGCGTGGATACCCTGGTTATATGTATACTGATCTTGCTACAATCTATGAACGAGCTGGACGTATTGAAGGACGTAAAGGATCCATCACTCAAATCCCAATCCTCACCATGCCTAACGATGGTAATGCCTCCTCAAGCCATGCTTATTGTCTTGTGAAATGAACTTTTTTTCTTTAGCATTTTAATTAATTCTTTTGGGGTTCTTGTGGGTGATTAGATATTACACATCCTACTCCCGATCTTACTGGCTATATCACTGAGGGACAGATCTACATCGACAGGCAGCTCTATAACAGACAGGTCGGTTTATGGTGCTTACGATTTATATTTCTATAACTTGTTTACTAATTGCCAAATATATATATATATATATCAACCATTAGACGTAATCATTGGTGCTTTCTAGGTAAGATGTGTCATGATCATGTTTCTAGGTGTATAGCGAGCAAGCAATCTTACATTATTATAATCAGAAAGATGTTAGGTTTTTGGAAGAAATTGAGCAATTTTAATGGAAGTTGAAATGGGAATGCAAAATGTTCGTGTTATAGTACATTCAAGTTAAGATTTTAATAAGAATATTGATGCAAGCCATGCCAAGAGAGTAATTCTGTTTAGAGGTGAGAAATTTGTATTCACACCAAACATTTTGTTGAACTCAGAAAATACATACGAATACATACAACTTTATTTATATTAATAATAGTGAGACTCGTATCCTTTTAAAAAAAAATTGAAACACCTTTTATTGCGAGTGTATGTAAGAGTACAAGCGCATGGAAAAAGAAAAGGGATCCGATTGTACAAAATAGAATCTATAGAACAATTATAAGAGCTCTTCGAAATCGAAGCACAAAGAGAAACACGTAATCTAATGTGGGACCAAATATTTTAGAAGTCTCCCTCCAAACCTCTAAACACTGTTATTCCTCTCGTTCCAAAGATCGCAGAAAAAACCAGTACTTTTCATGTGAAGGCAGATGGTGGAGGAAATTTTTGATCATAATCTATTCACTATATGGCTTGGCCATGGCTCTTTAAGATATGAACAGTGACCTACTGCGACATTTTGTTAAATTGTCAGTCCATGAATTACTTTACCCAAATAAAAATTGGAAATGCTTTTTACTAGTAGTTTTCACGTTGCCAGAGATGTGAAGTTACTTTTTCATGAACTTAGAACTTATAATCAATGATAATTGTTACTCACGAGTATTCTTCCTGACTCTGAATCTGATAAATATCTTCTTGGCTTGGCCAGATATACCCACCAATTAATGTCCTCCCTTCATTGTCTCGTCTCATGAAGGTAATTTTGTTCCGTATTGTTTGATGATATTTTAGAAGCATAGACTAATCCATAATGTACTTAAAGAACATCGTCCATGACTGCAGAGTGCCATTGGTGAGGGAATGACCCGTAGGGATCATGCTGATGTATCCAACCAGGTAAGCTTTCTTTGTTATAGTTTTACAGGTCCATCTTTGAGCCGGCGATAGAAGTTATTTGTCTTACAAATCTATGACCCCGCAAACCTGCAGCTCTATGCAAATTATGCAATTGGGAAGGATGTTCAGGCCATGAAAGCCGTGGTTGGAGAAGAAGCACTCTCTTCTGAGGATCTGGTATATTATATTTTATCGTTCTTTCATTTTCCATGCAAATTGTTTTACTTGAAAAATTCCATCCTGATAACAACAAACTAACACAACTTTCTGAACCAGCTCTATTTGGAGTTTTTGGACAAATTTGAGAGGAAGTTTGTCACTCAAGGAGCTTACGATACTCGAAACATTTTCCAATCACTTGACCTGGCATGGACACTACTTCGTATTTTCCCTCGTGAACTTCTGCATCGTATACCTGCAAAGACTCTTGATCTGTTCTACAGCCGAGAATCTGCAAATTGAAGAACCAAAGCTCTTATATACCCTTAAGAGGCCGCGTAGATAGATCATAATGAGCTTGGAGAAATGTTATTTTCAGTCTCTCCCCCCTTTCAGTTTCCTTCCTTCTCCATATTGCATAAATTCAGAGTGAAGAATAAAAGACCCATAAAAAAAAAGGTTGTGTCCATCTCATTCTCATAGTTGAGTCACTTTCTAGGCGAAGTCAGAATGGGAACTACATTCTTTTAGCAAAGAACATCAAGCTCTTCCAATGTTTGTATAATGTTTAATTATTTTGTTGGATTGTGGCATCTGTTCTACTTTAGGGCATGCTCAACAACTTTTAGGGCCATCTAAGTTCTTATAAAAAGGCCCTTTCCAATTCCTCTTTCTTGTCTATTTATATAAGTTGATGTCATATCATATCTTGTATTCTGAACAGTTTTGAGAATTGCTGAAGAGTTCAGTTTGATGTTATTATGAATACTCCTGCTTGTTGTGTTCTTTCCTCTTATTGTAGTATTATTAAGTCAAAATTCGTAAGAATAAGATCAAGTTAGAGAGAATATATGACAAAAATGGACGGTTCACTCTCTCAACCATGATTTAGAAAATGTTGTAAAATTCATTGTTCTTGTAAATTTACTTTCTTTATCCTAGCTTAATGGACAAGACATTAAATTAATGACAGTTTAAACTTCTTTACCCATACATGTCATAAATTCACTTTCCTAAAAAAGCCAAAAAAGTATGGGTGAGAAACTACTCTCTCTTCTCTCTCTTACCCTCCCCTCCTCCCACCCTGAACCCAACACCATTACCTATCAACTCTCAATAACCTATCTCCGTCATGACTTCCGCTGTTCCCCCACTGCCATCCTTGTACCTCACTCGATCCATTCACATTGATTGGAAAATATTCACTCTACAATGCCACATAACAAGAAACAATCAGCTAGTGATTCTTACCGAAACAAGGGAAAACTTCTTAAAATCTAAGCTCTCCGAGAGAATTAAATTGGATAGCCTCTTCTTTCAACTCCCTTCAGCGAGATCCCTGCAACTTCAATTTTTTTAAGAAATTCATTGATGAGGATGCAACCATTTGGCTGGAAAAGCTACACGACAAAAATAGTTACTTCGTTGAGCTAACCCACCTCTATCACACAGGCCGTCGAACCAAAACCTGCATACTATTAGAGGACCAAAAACATGGTTCTCTGTGAGGCCTCCAATTATTCACACATATATTAGGAAGAGTGAAAAGGGGAATACACCGGCTATTAATGAGAAAGAATGATTGGAGAAAAAGATCGTGTAGAATGGGTATCACTGGGAAGAAATATAGGAAGGCTATAAATAGTGATTGATAGAGAGAGGGTAGCTAGGTTTTATTTTGTCATCTTTATGATGGGTAGGCTGCTGTAGCTGAAAAGGGTCTCCAATATTTTGTTCATTTGTTGTTTCCTTTCTTGTTTTATCTTTATATTGTGACTTGTAAACATCTTTTGGCTTATATATAAATAAAGAATACCAGAGTACCACATATGTTGAGCCATTGTTAGGGTATTTTATTTGGTATTTTCATTGGTAGCCTGGCATTTGGTATCAGAGCCCGAAAATTGGGGGTGGTCAAGAGAATCATGGCTCAAAGACAAATAGAGGATCTAGTTGAGGGAATCGAGAAGGAGATAATGGGTTTAAAGGAAATGTTGATCGAAATGAAGAAATCAATGGAGAGGATGGTTGATGAGTTAAGGAAAAATCATAAGCTATAAAAAAAGAGAAGAGTTGGGAACCTCTGATGGATCTGTCATGAAGCTAAAAGGGAAATTAGACAAAATGGATATTACAAATGAGACACTCTGATGTACTGTTAGCAATTAGTTGACTGTTGGTTTTATATTCCTATGATATTTTAGAAGCTGTAATGTTTTATATTTTCCTGATATTTTAGTTGATTGTTGGGTTTTAGTATAAAAACCCCCAGTTTGTCTTTTTATTTTGAATAATAGAAAAATTTCAGAAAAGACTTTAGTTTCCTTACGTGTTTCTGTCCAAGAACACAAACACACATCAATTGGTATCAGAGCTTCAGAAGGGAGTTGTGACCGACAAGAACACCTCTGGCAAGGGAAAGGAGGTAGTGCTGACAGAGGAAGAAATCCCATCTCCAAGCACTTCGACTGTCCGATTGATGGCTGTTGAAGAAAGCATGGCAGAAATATTCGATCGAATGGAAATTCTTGAAGCCACCGTGGAGAGACTTGCTCGCCGACTTGAAGAAGCGTTGACTGTCCGTCCCCAGCATCAAGAGATCGGCAATGGTAACCACCAAGAACTCCGACGCATTGTCGGTCGAAATTTCGGCCAGTCGGATCGCAAAAATCATTGAAGTTAGTCAAAATCGTCCAACGAAGGTGGGGACCACCTCAAAGGCGACCGACTACAAGAGCCCAATATGGGTCTTCAAGTTTTGGAGACTTCTTAAGATGAAGAAACGTTTTTTCGGCCATGCCAAAGAGAAAGAAGAAATATCAGAGATGGCCGACGACAGAGAGATTAGATATCAAAACCCAGTTTTCAGAAGGGGCAAAAATGGTGGAGAAGACTATCTTGAAGATCATTTGAAACTTGCTTAATACAGAGAAGTAAGGATAAGAGAAAATTTTCAGCAAGATTTTAAGATGAAGGTCGATTTACCAAACTTCAGCGTCAAATTGGATGTAGAAGCATTTCTTGATTGGGTTAAAAATGTGGAGAGCTTCTTTGAGTATATGGAGACAATCGAAGATAGAAAAGTCAAGATGGTCGCACTAAAGCTCAAGTCAATCGACGTTTAATTGACAAAACACCCTTAAAGAGCTGGCCAAGAATGCTCAAGATGATGAAAAAACGCTTCCACCCGCAAATTTTGAACAAATTCTTTATCAACAATATCAGCGATGTCGGCAAGGTAATAGAAAAGTGGCAGAATATGCTGAAGAGTTCCACCATCTAACTGCACGAATCTGGACAAACGAGAGTGAAAATTATCAAATAGCCAGATTTGTTGTTGGTCTTAAAGAGAACATACATGAACAACTAGATTTACAACCCATAGCCATGTTTCTGGCCCCAATTTTGATGGCTTTTAAAGTTGAATTGAAGTTGGAAAAAAGGCAGAAAAACAGCGACACCAAGAATAACCAGTGGGAGAAGGCATTCACCCCGTACCAACGATAAAATTATGACAACACCAAGCAAGCTCAAGGCTCTGGTACATTAAAGGTGAAAGAAGAACAACCTTCCAAGACGAACGGTTCAATCAACTACCCAAGACCGAATTTGGAATTTTGCTACCAGTGCAACCAAAAGGGATACTTATCCAATCAATGCCCACAACAGAAAACGGTAGCATATGTTGAGGAAGGAGGGAGCCAAGAAGACGAAGCGGAACCTAATTCCAAAGAGGAAATAATTGAGTTGGAACCGGATGAAGGGGAACAACTATCTTGTGTGATACAACAAATGTTTCTAACACCAAAAACAGAAACTCACCCTCAACTACATTCATTGTTCCGTACACGCTTCACAATTAACGGTAAAGTTTGCTATGTCATAATTGATAGCAGAAGTAGCAAGAACATTGTCTCCTCAAAACTTGTTCAAGGGCTCAACCTCAAACTTGACCCACATCCACACCCATACAAAGTGAGTTGGATCAAAAAAAGCGGCGAAGCTCAGATAATTTTTATAAAGATCAAATTATTTGTGATGTTCTTGACATGGATGTTTGTCATGTATTGTTAGGACGTCCTTGGCAATACGATCTCCAAGCAATACATCAAGGAAGAGAAAATACTTACGAATTCACTTGGATGGGTAAAAAAGTAAAGCTCTTACCTTCTACGAGCCCAATGGAAAGATTAGCTTCCAAGAGCAAAAAAGAAATCAAGAAACAACTTTTTTACATACAAGAAAGTGGAAGAATCATTGATAAGGAGGATAAAGAGGTGTGGACCTTGATAGTTAAAGATCTAGCCTTAAGTCCATCCTTGTAGGAAGACAATGAAGACATTAAAAGATTGCTAGAAGAATTCCACCAAGTGCTGGAAAATCCAAATGACTTGCCTCCACTTTGGGATATCAAACACAATATCGACCTCATTTCGGATTCCACTCTTCCAAATCTGTCCCATTATAGAATGAGGCCAAAGGAGTATGAGATCCTTCAAGAACATGTTAGTGAGCTCCTAGAAAAAGCGCATATAAGGCCAAGTTTGAGTCCTTGCACCGTTCCTGTCCTTCTAGCACCTAAGAAAGACGGTTCGTGGAGGATGTGTGTGGATAGTCGCGCCATCAACAAAATTACACTTAAATATCGTTTTCCCATTCCAAGAATGTCTGATCTCTTTGATCAACTCGGAGGAGCAAAAGCTTTCTCCAAGATCGACTTAAAGAGCGGATATCATCAAATTTGAATTCGACCTGGAGATGAGTGGAAATGTCGTTCTTTGAATGGTTGATAATGTCGTTCAGACTATCTAACACATCTAGCACGTCCATGAGGTTAATGATTTAGGTTCTATATCCTTACCTTAATAAATTTTTAGTACTTTATTTTGATGACATTTTAATATATAGTAACACTTATGATGAACACTTATCACATTTGCATAAACTCTTTAAAACACTTCAAGAAAATAAACTATGCATTAATTTTAAAAAGTGTTCTTTTGTTGTTAAAGAAATATACTTCCTAGGTTTTCTCATAAGAGCAATAAAAGATTGGCCACAACCAAGAACGGTAAAAGAGTTACAAAGTTTCCTTGGGCTTGCTTCCTTTTATAGAAAATTTATTAAAAATTTCAGCACGATTGCATCTTCGTTAACGGAATGTTTAAAGAAAGGAAAATTTGCTTGGACTAACTCTCAAACTCAACCATTTGAAGTTGCTATTGATGCGTGTGGAAATGGAATAGGTGCAGTCTTATTCCAACACACTCACCCAATTGAATACTTTAGTGAAAAGTTAAGTGAGACAAGACAAAAATGGAGCACCTACGAGCAAGAACTATACTCTTTGGTAAGAGCTTTAAAGGTTTGGGAACACTATCTCTTAGGACAAGAATTTATTCTATTCTTCAATCATTTATCACTCAAGTACTTGCAAACACAAAAAAACATTAGTAGAATGCATGCTAGGTATCTCTCTTTTATTCAATGTTTTAACGTTGTGATAAAACATAGGCTGATAGTACCAATGTAGTAGCGGATGCCCTTAGTAGGAAAGCCAACCTACTTACTATTCTAAAATCTTAAATAGTTGCATTTGATTCTTTGCCCACTCTTTAGAAAGACGATCCCGATTTTGGTTAAATTTGGTCTTTTTGTGTTGATCATGTCAATTGTAATGACTTCAATTTAACTCACGACTTTCTTTTTAAGAATAATTTTCTTTGCATCCCTAGCTAGAACATCTCTTCATGAAGCCTTAATTAAAGAGCCTCATAGTAATGGTCTTGTGGGCCATTTCGACATAGACAAAACTTATCAATTATTGAGTGATAGGTTTTATTGGCCTCAACTCCGTCGAGAAGTTATAAAGACTGTTAAGCACTGTTTTACGTGCCAAACTGCCAAAGGACAGCAGCAGAATACCAAACTGTATACCCTTTACCTATTCCTGAAGGCATTTGGAAAGACTTGTCCATGGATTTTATTCTAGGCGTTCCAAAAACACAAAGGGGGTATGATTCTATCCTTGTTATAGTTGATCGATTTAGCAATGTCTCACTTCTTGCCTTGTAGGAAAACATCGAATGTTGTTTATATTGCTAATCTGTTTTTTAAAGAAGTGGTACGTTTGCATGGAATCCCCAAGTCCATAGTTTCCGACCATGATGTCAAGTTCCTAAGTCACTTTTGGAAGACACTTTGGAAAAAATTCAACACAACTCTCAAGTTTATCACCACTAGTTACCCACAAATCGATGGGAAAACCGAGGTTACAAATAGGACACTTGCCAATCTAATAAGGTGCATTGAAGGTGATAAACCTAAGTAATGAGACCTTGTCCTAGTCCAAGCAGAATTTGCATACAATTATATGAAAAATCGAACAACGAGGAAGTCACCATTTGAAATCGTGTATACTAAGTTACCTAGACTAATTGTTGATCTTACTAACATACCTTCTAATGTTGATCTTAGCTCTAAAGCTGAAAATATGGCGGAAAGAATAACAAAGCTCCATAAAGACGTAACCACCCAAATTGAAAAGATGAATCAAGCATACAAAAGTCAAGCGGATAAACATCGAAGATTTAAAGAATTCAAGGAAGGAGATCTAGTAATGATACACCTTCGAAAGGCAAGACTACCAGCTGAAAAATACAGCAAACTACAGCCAAAGAAGATAGGCCTGTATCCAATAATCAAGAGATTTGGAGATAATACATACAAGACTGATCTCCCCGATCACATACACATCAGTCATATCTTCAATGTGGCTGATATATTCAATGTGACTGTTGGTTTTATATTCCCTTGATATTTTAGAAGTTGTAATGTTTTATATTTTTCTGATATTTTAGTTGACTGTTGAGTTTTAGTATAAAAATCCCTAGTTTGTCATTTTATTTTGAATAATAGAAAAATTCCAGAAAAGACTTTAGTTTCCTTATATGTTTATGTCCAAGAACATAGACAAACATCACAAACTTGAACGAAGTAGATTAAAGAAAATACAAGAAGTTGGAAATACCTACGTTCTTGGGTGAAAACCCTGAATATTGGGTGCATAGGGCCGAACATTTCTTTGAGATCAATGGTTTTCTAGAAACTAAGAACGTTAAGGTGGTTGTTGTTAGCTTTGGGCAGGACGAAGTGGACTTGTACAGATGGTCCCATAATCGAAAGAAGGTGGAATCGTGGGAGGATCTGAAAGGATGAATGTTCAATTTCTTTAAAGACTGGGGAAAAAAAAGTTTGGTTGTGCGTTTGATTAGAATTCAACAAGAGGGTTCCTACACTGATTACGTGAAGAAGTTTGTTACCTATTCAACACCTCTACCACACATGGCAGAGAGTGTTCTAAGGGACGCATTTGTAATCAAATTAGAACCCAATCTTCAGAGTAAAGTTATCAGCAGACACCCACAAACGTTGGAAGAATGTATGAGAGAGGCTCAAGTAGCTAGTCAATGATAGGAACTTGGCATTAAAATTGGCCAACGAAGAGCAGAGGTTGATAGAACCTAAAAAGGGAGATGGCCACACGGGTAAGATTCAAAAGGAAACTAAGAAAGGAGTACTAAAAAAAATCAATTTTTCAATGAAGCAGGTAACCATTCCAATTAAAGGTAACTACTAAAGAATGAGCCACCTGTCAAAAGGCTATCTAATGTAGTGTTTAGGTCCAGACTTGACAAGGGCGTGTGTTTTAAATGTAATGAAAGGTATTCATTGGGACATAGATGTAAAATGAGGGAAAAACGAAAATTGATGTTATTCATCATGAATGAAGAGGAAAGTACTTAGGAGGAATGACAAACGGAGAAAAATACAAGGGAGGTGGTTGAATTAAAACAACTCAACCTCACAGAGGGGGACGAAATTGAATTGAAGACGATCGAAAGGTTGACCTCTAAAGGAACCATGAAACTAAAGGGAGATATTAGCGGTAAGGAAGTGGTGGTGCTAATTTGACATTTTTTGTTGTAGGAGTACAAAACATATTAGGTATATTCAACATGGAAAGTGATTTTCCATACAAAAGAATAAAATATTAAAGACTAATAAAAAAATTATCCTCTCAAATCTCAATGACATCTTCATCCTTATCAACACCATCCTCCTTAGCAATTTCAGCCTCCAACTCTGAATCATAAAGATAAATTAGCTACTTCAAGCATGCCTACATCTTCAAGTGAATCAAAGGCATCTCCCGCAATATCCCATGCCTTGGTTTCTCCTTTTGAATATTCTGGAGCTTTTCTAGACAAAAGACAAAGGTTACTATGGATAAATACCAAATCCTATGCACGTTGAGGCGTCATTTTGTTCCTCTTGATGGAGTTAATAAAGGAATATGTGCTCCAATTTCTTTTACAACATGAAGAGGATGATGGTTGTCCTAAAACTTTGAAGGCAATCTTCTGAGCATTGGTGCATAAGTCCCATGAGTTGCCCACCAACTTATACGATCTATAGTGTATCTCTCACATATGGAATCATAATCATCAAAATCTCCAGTTTTTGTAGAAAATTGAGTAAATTCTACATTCACTTTTGCACGATCCTCCGAGCTACTAAAATACCTCTTCATACACTTCATTCTCTCTCTAGTTAGTTCGACATCTTGATGTGGAGCAACGCGATTAGGATCTTCTGTAAGCCTTTATTCACTATAGTATCTATATAAAAGTTGTAAGAAAAGGTTAAACTCGAAAAAATTAACTAAGAATCAACTTAGAATGTACTATACTAAAATTAATTAAATACCTTGGATTCAAAGAATGTGTTAAAAAATGAAGTGGAGTACTATTCTTGTTCCAACGATAAATGAGAATGTTATACACCACGTCATAGAAAGAAGAGAATTCAGTTGGTCGCAATCCTTCATGTTTATATATGGACATCTTCACCTTTTCAATCATTGTATCCCACATGTCATACACCAAATGTAAACAAGGTGTATCTGTATCACAATCTCTTAGCATGTCGTATATGGGTGAAGTGAATGACAAAATATAATTAATTTTGTCCCACCAAATGTCATCGAACACCAACTCCTTTACATGTCTTGCCTTGACCACATCATCTTCTTTATAACTTTCCCATTTATCACTGATGACCATAGCTTGTAAGCCGCCTTTAATAAGCTTAAACCTCTTGAGCATAATAATAACCGATTCAAAACGAGTTTCAGCTATTGAAAGCAATTTAAGAGGCACAAATTCATTAACATATCAAGCCTCTTGGAATGGTTCATGATAAAAAATTTCACTACCACGACGTCCCCAGCAATATCAGAAATCCAGTTGCACTCTCCATAAACAATTTGATTATTTTCAACATTCTTGGCAGCACAAATGTTTTTCAAGGCAAGATTTAGAGTATGAACTACGCATGGTGTCCATATAATTGTCGAAAATTGTGCTTCAATAAGTTGTCCTGCCCCTTTGCAATTGGGAGCATTATTTGTTATCACTTGAACAACATTCTCATGACTGACTTCATTAATCACTTCCTTCATCAAATTTTCAATAAAGTACTTATCCTTAATCTCACCTGAGCAATCAATCGATTTTAGAAACATTGGCTTACCATTAGAAATGGCCATGAAGTTTATCAATGGCCTTCTTTGTGAGTCACTCCAACCATCAATCACAATGCTCACTCCCTTTTTTCGCCATTCACCTTTAATAGGCATCAGTAGTCTTTCAATATTAGCTTTCTCCCTTTGCAGTAGACTAGTCCTCAACATATTATATCCTGGAGGCTTGTATCCGGACAACATATTGTTTGCGGCATAAGTAAAGGCACCGATAAAATGGGGGGTTCCTTGCAAAATGAAATGGCAAGCCTGCAGAATAAAACATTCGAGCAATAAGTGCATCCAATTGGTCCCGTGATGTCTTGTTGAATGATTTTTCTAGTGCACTTGTATTGCCCTTCCTTTTCTTGTTCTCAATCTCAAACCTATTTGAATTGATCACATCCACTCCACCAATTGATATGGATGAAGATGTCATTGGCAATAGAACATTTTTTGGAACTTTTCTTTCCATTTGAGTTTTTGCCTCATCCTTTAACCTTTGCATATCCGCTATGTCTTTAGGAGTGACCTTTAGACATGCCCCAATTCCTTGACCAACTATCTTCAACAAGTGAGTTCTCACTCTTGTATATGAGCTCTTCTTTATAATGTGACAAAAATTGCATTGCCATAAAAAATTTCCATCCCCGTCACTTAACTTCTTAATCTTAGTCACATATTGGCATAGGGGTTTGGAATCATCTTCAACAGTGCTAAAGTGCTACTGTTAGTTTCCATGGAACTCGTTACTCCTAACATTTAAAGAAAAAACAAATGAATTTTGAAGTTTGCTAATGGTGTATATATAAAACTTTGGTTGATAGTTTAAAAAGATTAAAACTTTGAAAAATATTAAAACTTTCAAAAAGATTAAAACTTTGAAAAATATTAAAACTTTGAAAAATATTAAAAGTTTCAAAAAGATTAAAACTTTCAAAACGATTAAAACTTTCAAAAAAATTAAATCTTTAGAAGAAAACAAACTAAAACTAAAAAAAACATACTTGATAATTGGTTGTGGTTTGGTGTATTAGTTTTGAGTTGCCGGCAAGCAGTAGCGGTGACTGTGAGCAAGAATAGAAAAAATATCCAGCAAACAGTAGTTGTGAGAGGGACTCTTTGGTCGTTGAAGTTGGACA